>JAZAYU010000036.1:2959410-3407817 GCA_038501625.1 Corbicula japonica
TTGATTTTGACATTTAGGTGGAAATAAAATGCATAAAAGTTAAACGTTTATGAGGAAATTAATCTCCATTGTCTTAACTGCGGCGCTGATGACGTACCAATTGCTAGGGCAACACTTTTATCCCGATATATACATAATGTTTATGAAATCAAATTTATTAAAGAAAAGATGTTTATAAATATACTGAAGACTTTGCGGCACGTCGATTGTATTTTTTTGACTTCATTAATCACTTGAGTAAGGTGTTCAGGGAAGTAGTAGTACAGTTATTTTTAAAACTCTTTAAAAGATTAAAAGAGAACGTTGAAAGCCACCGAACACGACAAATATAAAATATTGCAGGCTTGGTTTGGTTGAGCCTGTTCATGGGCACTAATGGAAATACATATTACTGTCAACGCCACTATTCAATGTCCAGCGGCGTATGGTCCCCAGGTTAAAAAAATGCGCCTTCTCTAAACGAGAAAAACATGTTCGTGTTAGAGCCGCAGGATTAATGACGAGACGATGTTAAGATTTATATATCACTTGGAGACCCTCAATATATATCTTTGCGGATCTGAACTCTGTCACTTGATTTATTCTCTGATATATCACCGGGGGTATTTATAATTTCAATTTTATCGCACATTGGCTTTATCTAATTTTTGACAGTTTCTGTCAAACATGCTTGCAGTAAGTACATTCTTACGCTCGTTCTTTTTATTAAGTTTAATAGTTTTGATTAATTGTCATGTAACTTGCAAAGCTCTCTTACGATTTTCAACAATTTGCTATAAATGTTATCTCTGATATATCACCGGGGGCATTTACCATACGCCGCTGAACATGGAATGGTATTAATCTGAAAATACCGCATTGAAGGTTCCATGTTCACCGCCATATGCATACCATCGTTTGGGATGGATCAAAATTGTACTGTTTATTGGTGTAAATATTGAGTTGCGCTCA
Organism: Corbicula japonica; assembly: GCA_038501625.1. NCBI lineage: Eukaryota > Metazoa > Mollusca > Bivalvia > Venerida > Cyrenidae > Corbicula > Corbicula japonica. The sequence continues at coordinate 2,960,362 of JAZAYU010000036.1, forward strand.
ACCCGGGGCTAATCGGCGTGGGCAGAAAAAAAGCATATCCATTACTGCCCATGAACAGGCTCAATCAAACCGAGCCTGCAATATTTTCATATTTTTCGTAGTCGAGGGTCTTCATAATTCTCTTTTCATCTATTTCAATATCACAGTAGCGTTGTTTGTGCCTAGTGGCGGCTGTAAAAATTCTCCCGTACATTCAATCAGTGCTATTATCAGTTACGTCCTTCGAAGGTCGTGGAGCACGATATTTATGTACTATGTTAATAATACTTCTACATTTACTTTTTGTTTTTAATATTTCGGCCAGTTTAAAGATGGATGGTTTCAATATCCCAGCCAATATAAATTTGAATATTGTTCAGTCACCCCCAGGGATATAATTCCTGCTTTTTAAATTTTGCCTTTTGCGTTATCTGTGATATGCAGGATTAATATTCTAAGATCCCCTCTCTAAATTCTATTCTGTTTAGTTCTGCCCATTGTTTTTTCGTTTAGGGCAAACCAATTCTTTCATCAGGGGACCATACGCCGCTGAACATGGAATGGTATTTATCTGAAAATACCGCATTGAAGGTTCCATGTTCACCGCCATATGCATACCATCGTTTGGGATGGATCAAAATTGTACTGTTTATTGGTGTAAATATTGAGTTGCGCTCAACCCGGGGCTAGGCGACGTGGGCAGTAAAAAGCATATCCATTACTGCCCATGAACAGGCTCAATCAAACCGAGCCTGCAATATTTTCATATTTGTCGTAATCGAGTGTCTTTAAAGTTCCCTTTTCATCTATTCCTATCATAATAAAACATGTGCTCATTGCTAACAAACCAGATTGTGTAATCATTAATGTTTAACTTGATCGAAGAAGCATCATTAATTCAAACTAAGAAAACATTAACGGTGTTAAAACTATATTTATTGCACTGCTACTAAATTTAATATAATTTTAATGCAACGAACCAGGTTCATTGAGAACAAATGCAGTCAGATAGATAGCGCAGGTGCCTACTTGTTTTGCTTATCTTAAATTAGAAATATGCCCTACATTTTTGTAATTGAAAAAATTAAATAAATTCGTAGAAAGTTAAATTTAATTCTGAACTTCTTCACGTCCATCAGGTAATTGGCATAGCTTAATGTAATATTCAGATGTTGAAAATTAAATGAAAATGGACAATTTTGATAGAGTTAGCTTCTTTCCAGCGTTACATTTTTACTGCTTTTGATAGCAATGTCATCTTAATATTTAGGAAGCACATCACGTAAAAAGGTTTATTTTATGCTTTTCAGTAAAATATAGAATTTTCCCGGTGAAATAAATGTGGTATTTCACTGTTTTCAAACAGTGGAATATCATTTTTATTTTCACTGATTTTTTTCACGTTGGTACCCAAACGCTCATAACATACCGAATTAGAACGTTTATAAAACGGGCTAAAATTTGTAATTTTGACGTTTTGGCGCCAATTCTTGCAACTTTTCTGTCAAATTCACGCAAATTTTGCACTAAAAGTATAACATAAAAAGAAAATTTGTTTTTACCAGTGATAGAAATATATTTCACTCGTGAACTCCGGAATTATGTATTTTCACTCGAGGCTTCGCCACTCCTGAAAATACTAATTCCGGAGCTCATTCGGTGAAATATATTTCTATCTTACACTGGTAAAAACAAATATCCTCTATATCTTTGAACAACATACGTCAGTTCTGGAAATAACGTCATAAAATTGATCAGAGAAAACTTACTGCGGTTGCGTTTTATTTCGGGGTAATTTCTGTTTGCACATTTCGCGCTTGTGAAAATGCGCGAAGGAACTCTCGAGAGCGAAATCAAACCATCAAATATCTAATAGTGAAAATGCGCGAATTAAAGTCGAGCGAAATTTAACCATAAAATATCTTATTATATGAGAACAATGAAAAGAATAATACAACATCGCGAATTTATGCGAAGATGTCTGATGATCAAAATCCGATCCTCGCAAACTGCTCACACCATGTATTTTGCCATTACATGGACAAGTTATAGTATGTTTTTTTTAAATAAATACACAATTTGTTAAGATAAAAACAATTTTTACCATAGATAGTTCTTTGTAAATTTAATAACAGATAAAATGTCACACAATATCACCGAACCCTTCCCCGTGGCCTGCGACATATAATCCCAGAAATTAGTATTCGTTGTTGTCGGCTTTTAAATACACGTATCTCAGTTTTCATGACAGAAATAATTCACGATTGCCAGTTTGGATACTCTTTCATTTATCATTGAAATGTTCAAGAAAAAAGAGAGCTGACACTGCAAATGGTATCTGTTTTCACGAAATCATTTGACGATCGTTTTACTAATGGTTGGAAATGACAATTGATCATGTTTTAAACTTTGAAGTTTGATATTTCTGGTGCAAAAACAACGTTTTGGCATGGGAGTTCGCAAACTAATAGGTTTTGCATATGTTTTAATAGTTATAAAAGTTATAAAAAAGTAAAATACGCATATCAGGAATTGCCACATTCAGAGTACACAGCCTACCCACATAGAAATGTGAAATATGCATATCAGAAATCGCGACACTCACAAAACACAGCCGTCTTACGCACCGAAAAAGAAGAGAAAAAGAGAGCATGTTGTTATAAGTATGTCAATTTAATCAAGACGCCAGAAAAAAGGTTTATTTTCTGTTTTGCTGAGTATATTTCCTAGTAAATCTTTGATGAACTAAAGTTTCAATATCCTCCCACTCGAACCACTTCCATCAGCTTCTAAAAGGCTTAACGTGGGTCAAATATTTCGTAAGCTGGCATTAACATGACAAAAAAATCCACAGTCACTCTTCAAAGGCATTCAAGTGTCTTAATGCTCATTAATCTTTGAAGTGTAACTACATTATCTCTGATCTCGACCAAATCGCTAAATCACCATACCTCTTAATTACAACTGATTTTATATAGTGTGAGAAAGTCTTCAAACAACATCATAACACTGTCACTATTTCTAATATCCCTCAAGCAGGAAGTAAATTGACACAACATTACAAAATCTAAAATACCTAAAGTTTGCGTTTTGAGTATATTTTGTCATTTCATGCTCAGCGCGAGAAAAAATAACGTGTCGTAAAAGGAAGAAAAAATACAAACTTGTGATGGATAGATACTTAAAATTTGAAAATGATAAACAATGTATCAAATCAACGTTTTTTTCTGTCTAAAGTAGTTTTTAATGACAGTAGAAATAATAATATTTGTATAAAGACTGTTAAATAATTTACCAGAATCTTATTAATCATGGTAATTATTTAACAACATTAGCATATGCTCAGAAAAGACTGATCGCTTCATTTACTAGATATAGGTAATCATTTTATCATTACGCCAAACCAAAAATACTGTGCAAATAAATGATAACACTTACCAAAATAATTTTACATTTATAAGTTAGAACGGCCTTCAAAGGGCTACATAATTGACAAAAACACTGAGTGAATGTACCGGGAGACATTTTACGACCGCCACACGATGTTTATCTCTCGGTTCGTCGTCCCCTCCATCCCGCCACCCCCTTGCTTTATTATTCTCTTTCACTCTCTCTTCTCGCTCTTCTCGCTCTAAATTTCACTTTCTTGTTGGCTTTTGAATAGAAGGCAGTAACTTTTGATTTTTATAATTTTTTTAACCATCCTTAGTACGGTTACATAAAAGAGTATTTGGTTATCTTCTTCCAAACATAAATATACGGAGCAGATATATTTATAAAAATAAACCCTAGAACTTGGCAATTTGTTTTGCCATTGACCGTCTCAAGGCGGTATCACCAAAGGTTTTATTTTTCGTTAATTGTTTGTGGTGTCTTATCTGAATTCACATAACAAACATGCTCTCTCTCTCTCTCTCTCTCTCTCTCTCTCTCTCTCTCTCGCTCGCTCGCTCTCTTCCTCTCTTCTTTTTTCGCTGTGTAAAACGTAAAACCTCTTCGAGTAAATGGATAGAATGGAGGTTATTCACCAAGAAAACTAACGGTGGCAATTTGTTTTGTCACTAACCGTTCCAAGGCAGTAACCCCAAGATCATTAAATAAGTTCAGGCTCTCTTTTTTCTCTGCCATTTACATCTGTGGGAAAGCTGTGTTTTCTGGTTTTTGATATACATGTATCTGATATGCAATGTTTCAATTTTTATAGCGGCTCTTTAAGACTTAAGTGGAGAGCTGAAGTAGAAAAGTGAAATATGCATATTAGAAATTGCCCCACACAGAAATCACAACTTCCCCACTACGCATAAATGTAGAGATGAGAACTTGTGTTTTTTAGCATATCAAATAACACACAACAAAGAATCAAACGAAAATAATAATAATGAAGATAATCTCTCATGTTTTCAGTATCGTTATTTTTGTGTGATGTGTTAATATTTGAAAGCTTTTAATTTACTTACACGTCTCTCTGCTTTAATCTGAGTTTTATCTGTGTATAGAGACTGTTTTCTGAGTATATATACAGTGTATGTCTGCAATGCATTTCGCTTTGTCATGGCGTCAGTTATTTATTGTCTTCAGTCAGTTCATTGACGTGTTTTGAATGAGCAAATGTTAGCGCCAAAATGATTTGTCTGTGTCTATAAAAAATTGTTATTGAATACCTTAGACGTGCAAAATATTCAACAAACTAGAAAGCTTCCACTGATGATAAATGCTTCGAATGCCTACTACAAATGTATTTTTCCTCCTAGTCAACGAAGAAAAACATAGGAAAAAATGTCAAAAAATGACATTTCGCTAAGTGAATTATTAGCTCCCAGGTAGATGCAATAATTATTAGCTCCCAGGTAGATGCAATGTCATTTGAAATTTACAGTAGCGTAATCTGTGCAGCGTGACGGCCGTAGAAAGTCTCCCCGTACATATAGTCAGTACTGTTACCAGTAAAATAACCCGTTACCGATGTCATGCAGTGATGGTAATCTATATTTAGGGGTATCCGATCAACCTTTTTCGGGTGGTCCCGTTAGCTCAATTGGTAACGTCGTCGGAATTGCACGGCTATGCGTTGTCGGCGTGACGGTGCGGGTTCGCTCCCAGGTAGAGGCAATATCATTTGAAATTCGCAGACTAGCACTATTTGTGCAGTGTGGTGGCCGTACAGTCTCCCCGTACATATAATCAGTACTGTTATAGGTAAACTAACCTGTTACCGATGTCATGCAGTAATGGTAACGTATATCAGGGCTATATGATCAACCTTTCTGCGGTTTGTCCCGGTTAGCTCAATTGCTTGCGTCGTCGAAATTACAGGGCTAGGCGCTGTCGCCATGACTGGGCGGGTTTGCTCCCAGGTAGAGACAATAACATTTCAAATGAACTCAATTAAATCGAAATAAAGCGAAAGCAATGTTTGCAGAATATCACAATAAGCTCATTTGCACGAGCGTAAAAAAACAACAAGAGAACACTCACCTGCAAATACTACAAATAGATTAATAGTTAATGCTCTTTCTCTTAAATCACGAAAGAATATTGTTTGATTTTATCCTCAGGCTGGTTTTCCATTAACGCTGCATTTGAAAATCCTTTAATTACATTGCATTGGAATATAAGACACGATTACATGTAACAGAAAAATTGTTCTGTCGGCGTTTTATAAAGGATCATTTAGAACTGTTTATATTTCGCAATAAAATACGTTTTCAATAATAGGTTAAAGTTTATTTTGTTTTATGAGTTTGAATTCTAAATTCAATGGGCAGGCAGGTCTTTACTTTTTAAGGCATGCATACGATTTTAGAAGCTGGCGGAGAATGTTTGAAGCAAGTGCATCCTAGTTCCATGTCATATGTACTGATTGACTGTGAAGGGAGGCTGTGTATTCTAGATTTGGCCTTTCATAATATGCATATTTCACCTTTTTTTAAAGACTGATTCAGACTGAAGCAAATCTTTGGTCCCCATCTCTCTTTATTTTGGGTGAGAGTGAAGAGTATTTATTTAATATGTGCTTGTAAAATACTTTGAAACACATCTAATTGGTCAATACGACTCGAAAACACTAGGAGATAAATATATTTAACTTGTTTTAAAATGTCTACTACAGTAAGTTGTTCATATGGATAATTCAACTTCTAGTCTTCTTTAAAGAAGTTATCAGCGGAGCTTTTGCTCTTTCTCCGAAATAAAAATTCTCTTTCTCAATGACAATAGTTTATTAATAAGTGACTTTTAAATTCAGTTTGTCTGTCGAAGTCTTGGGCTAATGTTAAAGATGATTTGCCTGGCCAGTTTATTTAACCTATAAAATGTACATCGCGTTTTTTGTTTAAAAACATTTTTTTTCACACCTTATCATGCGCAAATAGAAGTGTCTCGAAATATTCTGTATACAAAGAAGTACGAGTACAATCATTGCCGCGTTGGTACGTTAAACATAATGTCTTCTTACTTATCGTAGCTCTTGTAGGTTGATTAAAGTCCTCATAAACATGCGTGTGTTCTAATTCGGCTTTTCTTACTTTAAACCTACCTTCTGTAAGGTTGTCGGGTTAGTAACTGACAAAGGACAGCATAAAACTATAGGCGTAACGATCTTCAGTAATTTCATATAAAAATAATTTACAAAATTTACATCCTTGTCATGCGTTTATACATGTGCGCAGTATTACATGTACATGTACTTGAATATACATAATAAATGCTAAACTAATTTGCTTGGGGTTTTAATGTCAAAGTTACAAAATAGATACATGTATTTATAGAATTATGAAATTTCATGCATAACTGCAAGTAACCAGGTTCAAAGGAAGCACGTCTAGCCAGATATGATCAAAGACGTATACGTTTATTTTCTTTAAACATGCTTATTTACATATTAAGCATATGCGCACTCTTAGACGTTAACTTCTTGTATCCTTGAAATTGTTTTTGCTTTTAGTTAATATGTTAAATTCAGTATTTAATATTTTATTAAACTGCTGTCTGTAATGAAATGTTTGTCTGTCTTTTAGATGTATGTTTCAGCGTTCATGTTAAAAATCATGAACTACGTTTTTATTGTAAAATGTACATTTTATTTAAATATTTTGACATAACAATGATTTACTTTAAGTAATTTGATATATTATTAGACTGTATGTTGCAAAGCAAGTTTGCATTGAATAATAACAAACATTATCATTGGTTTTTTTTTCTAAAAGCTTTTTTTCCGATGAAAATTAGTACTCTGAAATGATAGTGTCTCTAGCTGTGAGCGGACCCGCACCGTAACGACGACAGCGCAACAAACTGAGCTAGCTGGGACAACCCCCCAAAAAGGTTGATAGGATAGCCCTGATATACGTAACCGTCGCTGCATGACATCGGTACCGGGGTATTTTACTGATAACAGTACTGAATAAATGTACGGGGAGACGTTTTACGGCCGCCACACTGCACAAATAAGGGTACTGGGAATTTCAAATGATAGTGCCTCTAGCTGGGAGCGAACCAGCACCGTCACGGCGACAGCTCCTAGCAATGCAATTCCTGCGATGCAATCAACTGAGCTAGCCCGGACAAGCCTAAAAAAGGTTGATCGAATAGCCCTTATATACGTTACTATTACTGCACGACATCGGTAGCGGTTGAAATTATAAAAACGAGTAAATGCAACGCGAACATTATTGATTTGACGGGGTTACCAGTGTAAAGAGGATGTGCATTTGCTTGCGGCTCTTCCAGCTACTGGTCGTTACTTTAGTCCAAAAACTTTTTACTTTTTGTCACTTCAGTGGTACTTAAACCGTAGTCCTAAGATGGCGATGTACGCGTAATTAACATTTTCTGCAGAAATATATTGTTACAACTTAAATATAAGCCAGACACTTATTGAATCATTGTAAGATGTTGATGATGTCATCATATATTGATTTCGACATTTTTATGGAAATTGCCGCACTTCTAATATCTTACTTGTTATAGTATGCATCATTCTTGCACGACCGCCGCGATGAAGTAGTGCATTGAAGCGACGGTTATTAAATCCATGAGATATCACTGCGTCCCTTTTCCTTTCATAGCCTTGTGTTAAGTACGGTTTTTTATAGGAAATAGTTTCGTTTAATCGCCGTGGAACGTGTGCAGGTCTTAAAATGCTATTAGAATTTTGTGTTTCTTGATTTTTGTGTTTTTGCATACAACAGTGTCGAGTTGATGGGAGGGTAAGAGTTATGTAACAAGACAACTTGTACTTTTTTGTTGATAAAGTTATGAGAACCTGTTCGGGCAAGAGTAAGGATGTTGCACCCTAAATCCTGGTTTTAACCCATTTTTGAAAGTGTTTTTCCTCTGACTGTTCCAAGGCACTAACCCCTCAGATTCTCATGTGGGTCAATTATTCGCGGTGTCTATTTTGAGACTGATCATCTAATAACCCATGCTCTCTTTTCCTCTTTACTATTTGGCTGTATGGAAAGAAATCTGGATGGGATCATTCCTGAAATACATATTTCCATATTTTTTCTAAAACAAAAACATGCTTGTGTTCAGCTTGCTTCTTCCTCCTAAGTGTAATAGTTTCATTTAATGGAACGTGTGAAGATATTAAGATTACCAACAACTTGCTAAGAATATTATCTCTGTTCACATAATAAAACATGTGCTGTTGGTATTTAACTGGATTGTGTTATCATTAATATTAAACTCATTTACTTGATGGCAAATGCATCGTTAATTCAAATTAAAATATAAACAAGGTAACAATTTCATTGCACTTAAATTATCAGCTGCTTCTAAATTTAAAATATTTTTCCTGCAATGAATTTATTTCAGAGGAAACATATCTAGTCAGTTATGATAGCACAGCTGCATAATTGTTTTGCTTATCGTAAATTAGAAATGTATCCTATATTTTTCTAATCTTATAAATTAAACAAATTCCTATAATTTTTAATGCCATTTAGAACTTCTTCACACTAAGCAGTTTACCGGTGATAGCTTAATGTATATTCTGCTGTTGATCGGCGAAATGCGCCGGTTGATTTAAGATAACCAGCGCATTTTGATATTTCTCCAGCGTTAAACCGCATGTTTATCATGGAAATGTGCGAACTATAGATTTTGTATATTATGCATTAAATAGTTATGCAAAGTTATAGTGATATATGTTTCTTTTTTTCAGAATATATTTCCTAGTAAATCTTTGATGAACTTCAGTTTCGGTATCCTTCCACTCGGATCAGGTCTAGGCGGCTTGAACTGTGTCCACTATTTCATTAACTGACCAGAACGCGACCAAATTGCATTCCTTCATCAACTCTTCCAAGGCATTCAAGGGTCATCACTCTTTGAAGTGCTAGCATCTATGAATATTTACCATGATACCACTAAATTACCATGTCACTAAATTATAACTGAAATGATATTGCCTCTACCTGAGAGCGAACCCGCACCGTCACTGCGACAGCGCCTAGCCATGCAATTCCGAAAAAGTAACCAATTGAGCTAACCGGGACAATCGTAAAAACGGTTGAGTTAAAGTATTTGAGAAGTTTTCGTACATCATAACAATTCCATTATTTAAATATCCATCAGTTTGAAAGAGGAAGTAGTAATATTGACACACAATTACAGATTCTTAGTGTGCTCTTCTGTTTCAAAATTCTCTGAAGATTTCGTTTTAATGATAATCTTTTGACATTTCAGGATCAATGCGATATATTACGTGTTGTAAAAGGGAAAAGGGAAAACAAAGTTTAGACAGCAAAATGTTGATGGATATATATTTTTGTCTTTCAATTTGAAAATGATAAAAAGGTCTCAAACTAGCGGATTTGTGTAATAGCCTCGGTTTGATTGTGCCTGTTTTTAGTTAGTTCTATGGGTGAATATTACTGTTTATGCCGCCTAGCCTCGGGTTGTCTGTCTTTAGGTCGGTCGGTTTGCCCCTCCCTACCTCTCACTTCGTCTTTTTTCTCTATTTCTCGCTTCTTGTTAGCTGTTGAGTAGGAGGCTATGACTTATAAATGATTATTTTTTTTTATCAATTTGAACCATCCTTAGTATGGTTACATAAAAGTGTCTCTGTGTATCTTCTTCCAAAAATAAATATACGGAGACATTTATTTCATGATAATTCTCATTCGATGGTATTTAATTTATTTCTTAGAAAGAAAATGTTCGTTATAAAACAGACCGTTTTCTTCGAATGTTATAACTTCTAGACGTTTTTGTTCATTAACGTGTTCGTTAAGGAGAAAGAGAATTTAGTTTATATTTACGCCGTACTGACATTTTATTGCTAATGACCGAAGACTGGTAATATTTTATAGAAAAACTTGTACGCAGTAAGACAACCGAATCGTGTTCTTTCTGGTTTTATTCCAGGTGCATTAGTAAGGATATGGTACCAAAGCACCTGCCGTTTCCACATTTGCTCCTTATGTTTCATATGTTTGTGTGCTTTTGCACGCAACCTTGTCTAGCTGATGAAAAGGATGGATGTTTTTGTTCATATGAGACTAAGCGGAGATCGGTGCACCGTTGAACCTGACTTAAATCCCCAGTGGCCAATTGTCTTGATACGAACAACTCCAACATGTCCAAGTGGTTCGTTTTCTTTATTTGTTTGTGTGGCGTTATTTGAAATTGATCATTTTAAAATACATATTATCTTTTATTCTTTGCCTTTTTGACTCTGTTTGGAAGCTGTGGCTTTATGTGATACATTATTTGGCGGGCGTAAAATGTCTCCCCGTACAGCCAGTACTATTATCAGTACATAATTGGTTTCTGGTGTCATGCATCGATTGTTACTTTACTAGGCGCTGTCGCCGTACGGGTTCACTGTCCATGAAAGGCAATATCATTTGAAGCATGTAGAGGAGAGCTGAAGTACCGCTAGCATTTTCTTAGTCATACAAAGGGCCTGTGCCAAGGAAAAAGTGAAATATGTATATCAGGAATGGTAGAGAGGAAAAGAGATCATGCTTTACTAGAAGATCTATTTCTTAGACATCACAAACAATTATTAAAAAAGATAACATTTGGGGTAACCGCCTTAGAACTCTCAATAGCAAAAAACTGAGGATTTGAAAACAAGATTATAGGTTGCACCGACAAATATTCAATTATAATGCAGTGCGTTTTTCACTCATGCTAATTACCTGGAGGTTTATATTTGGTTATAAATCTTTTTTTTAACTTATGGCACGAGGCTAAACCTATTACAAATGTATTATTTCTCCTACTAAACGAAGAAAAATTCAAAGGGAAGGAAAGCCTTTAAGATGCCATACAATGACAATATATGTCAAAGGTAAAAATTTTACACTGGTTTTGCAAACAAAACAATACATCTTATATTTTAGATGTAATTAGCGCTTTAATAGCTCTTTTTTAAGAAAAAAATGTAAAAATGTAGAGAGATTAGTTTTAGTGTTTTAAATATCAGTCGTAATTTTTATAACACTTATCGATATATTACCTTTATGAATAATATATATTTCTGCATGTTACGTTTTACTTTTAAATTTGTATTTGAAAATGATAATATGAACCATTTGTGTCTTTGTTCATGGTTTCCTATGTAACAGTCATAATATTTGTACAAGTTTACCAGCAAATTAGCTTACATGTACAAAGTAAGGTATATGTGTTTATTTTTCGCCACTCGATGATAAATGGCGATAATAAAACTGGCCAAAATAAAACACATGCAATATGTGGCAAAATCGCCAAAGTATCACGACGCCAAAATATCCAAATTTACAAATCCCTTAAAACCAGCAGAGATGACACGTAGTTAGGAGTCACTTGCTTCAAACCTTCTCCGTTAGCATCTAAAATCATATGCATGCCTAAATTAATGAAGACCTGCCCGCCCACGATTTCAGTCTATGTGACAAACACAAGGTGTTATTTATCCATAGGTTGTCTTTATTTACATGTGTCTGTTGCACATGTTGGACAGTATTTCCAAACAAATTGATGTTTGGTTAACACCTACAATTTTAAAGTTCCTATTGGTAGTATACAGGTCTTCATTTTATAACGCATACTCTAATTTCCTCTACTTGCTGGCTGCAGGTGACCGTTCCTAACAAGCATAATTCTATTTTATTTAATAAAACAAAAGAGGTGGTTGTGTTTAATACCTTTTTTCTTCACCAAGACAACCTGTGCTTGTTTGTTCATTTGAGAACCTTTTTGGGGTAAGTGTGAGGTTGGTGCACCCTAGAACCTTGTTAAAAGCCCCTTTTGACAACCGTTATGCCACTGGCCGTTCCAAGACGGTACATGTAACCCCTCGGGTTCTTTAGTTCTTAAATTGTTTGTGGTGTCTACTTTAAAATTGTTAATTTTATAACCTTTCCTCTACTTTTGGCTGTGTGGGAAGCCTTTGTCTTCTGGATGATGCTATGTTTTTTTCACATTTTTTTCTAAACATTAACATGCTATAGTACACTTCCTTTTCCTAAGCGTAATAGTTTCGCTCAATGGAAAGTGTGAAGTGCTTAAGATTTTCAACAACTTGTTGAGAATGCTATCTTTTTCAATATAAAAAAACATGTGTTCATTTTTTATACTTAACCAGATTGTGTTTTCATTAATGTAAAACGTATTGCCATGATGGCAGAAGCATAGTTAATTCCATCTTATATCATAAACGAAATTTACAATATCATACATTTATTGCACTTATATTATCAGCAGCTTCTAAATTTATTTTTTTAACTGCAACGATCCAGGTTCATAAAGTATATATCTAGGCAGTTATGATAGAACAGGTGCTTTATTGTTTTTTGTGTTTATCTTAAATTAGAAATATGTCCTACATTCTTGTAATTGAATAAATTGAACAAATTCATATAAAGTTTTATTTATAGGAATTTCTTTGCACCCATCAAGCTACTGGTAAAAGCTTAATGTCTATTCAGCTGTCGAAAACTTGATGGTTACTTTCATAATGGATTGAGTTATTTTTATCAAGTAGTACATATTTGCCATCCTTACTTATTTTGTTTCGGGCCACATTTCTGTGTAACCTCTTTTATTCCGTAAACCATGTACATAATTTATATAAGTGTGCAAGCCATATATATCAAGCGTATATTAATGTGTCCATTTAAAGGCAAAATGCATAATACTGCAGTCAATGTGCGAGGATCAGATTTGGTTAATAAGAGATAAATGACATAGTCGCATAAATTCGCGATGTCGTATTATTCCCATCAAATTGTTTGAAGACTTTCTCACAGTGCATATAATCAGTTGTATTTAGGTGACATGGTAATTAGTAATATGGTACAAGTTCCGAGATGCTTAAACTTAAAAAAGTAATGACTCTTGACATGAATAGGCTCAATCAAACCGAGCCTGCAATATTTTCATATTTATCGTGTTCGGTGGCTTTCAAAGTTCCTTTTTCATCTATTTAAATGCCTGAGAAGAGTAATGGGGATCAGTTCAGTCATGTTCAGGTCAGTCAATGGAATATTTGACCCAGCTGAAGTCCCTCAGAGCTGGCGGAAGTGGTTCGAGTGGAAGGTTATTGAAACCTAAGTTTATCAATCACCGATGCCTCCTTTTCTCGTGACGTGCCACATATAATCCCAAAAATGAGTGTTTGTTGTTGGCAGCTTTTAAATATCTCAGGTTTCATCTTAGTCATAATCCCATCAGAACAAACGTGGATACTCTTTTACTTATAATTACTTTGCACAACAAAAAGACACCTGATTTGGCCAAGGTAATAAAACTAGGAATGGAAACCAGTATCAAATCTCAAGCATCTGATTAGCTAAAATTGAGACTTGTCGCCATTTCAGCCAATCAGATGCTTGAGATTTAACTCAGTTTTATAACCTTGAGCACTGATTTGGCCAGTTTTCCTGGGATCAGATTAACGAGCTAATGGTTGGAAATGAAAATTGATCATGTTTTAAACTTACCTGCGCATTTTTATATTTCTGATGCATAATACCAATTTTTAAGCATGGGCTGTTGTAACAATATAGATGTTGTATATTAAGTATTTAAAAGTTATGCAGTTATAACTTGTCTCGTATTTCCTAGTAAATCCTTAATAAACTTAGGTTTCAATAACCTTCCACTAGAACTACTTTCATTAGCTCTGAGAGACTTCACCACCACTCTTCTCAGACATTCAAATAGATGGAAAAGGAACATTGAAAGCCACTGGACAAATATGGAAATATTGCAGGCTCGGTTTGATTGAGTCTATTCATGTCAAGAGTAATTAATCTTTGAAGTTTAAGCATCTCGGAACTTGTACCATATCACTTTATTACCATGCCACTTAAGTACAACTGATATATGCACTGTGAGAAAGTCTTCAAACAACATCATAACAATGTCATTATTTCTAATATGCAAAAAAGAGAAGTAAATTTGACACAAAATTAAGGAATCTAAAATCCCTTAAAGCTGCATTTTGATGATAAAGTTTAATAATACATACCTTACTATTTATAGTAACAAATTTGTATAGTAAATTTGGCTATTATTTTCCAGACCGGGCCATTATCATATAATCGGCCCTCACGCGAGGGCTGATATCATGATATCAGCCCTCGCGTGACGAGTGAGCGACGTCACACTATTTCCGTTGTGTTTTCAATCGTTATATCTTAACTTATGCGGCTTCTTCGTAAGGTTAAAATAAAATAATCCTCGGCAGTGAAGCATTTTGCATTCCACTCGACTGTATAGATTTATAAAGACATTTAAGAAACCGCCAAAGAAATCATCTATTTAAACACAATCTTTGAACTGATTAACTAAAACTGAATTGTACGTAAATCTACCAGAGAAATATCCCGATTTAAAATCACGTTACTTCCAATATTTGTTTCTTATCGTTTTCTCCATACTTCCAGTAGAATAAAGCCTATTAATTTTGGTGTAGATAATCGAAGCTCGCAGCAGTGGTATAAGTATGAAACACTCTAAAATCATAGCCTTTACAGACTCATACCACGTTAAACACTTCTACCATTCATCATTCAAACATATTCCGTCCTGTCCAATGATTTTGCAATGAAATTCTGGTTTAAAAGCAACAAAAAAAAGAAACATTCAACCGACAGTGTCAGTGATTTGCACCGTTTGAAAAAGTAAACATTCGTCGAATTACGTCACATATTAAACTTTAATGACGTAATACTTGAATCGTGACGTAGTGCTCGTTCAATTAGCAAGTGCTCACTCAAGAACCTGAGTAAACATTTTTTTTTTAAAAGATGTCCAAATAGATGTCTATAAAGGTATGTATTATAGACGTTGAAACACGGCTGAGCGGGGCCGAGGCGTGATAATCGGCCCTCGGTTATGCTCCTCTCGGGCCGATTATCACGCCTTGGCCCCGCTCAGCCGTGTATTATCCTCTAAGTAATTCCTGGCTCAGTGCGAGAAAATTAAGTGTCATTAAATGGGAAAGAAGTTAAGATAAAAACTTGTGATAATAGATAATAATTCAACTGTCTTAAATTTGAAAAGGTATAGAATGCTTCAAACCTGCGGTGTTCTACCTTCTGTTTTAAGTAGTTTTGAATAAGAGTAGAAATAATACAATATGTTATTCGTTATTTAGCCAAATAAGCATGTTCTCATGTATACATCAGTGTCAAAATATTTGGTAGTTTTGTTTACTTTATTATCATCTTATAAAACAACAACAACGCCAATCCAAAAAGACTGCGCACTTTTAACATTAGACTTACCAAAAAGTTTTAAATAAATGACTTAAAACATCATCAATTAAATTATATCTGGCGCATCTGAACAAAAAAATTAAAATCCATCTTTTTGCCTTGAAAGCTTACACATCTTAATTTAAACTAATTTGACCACATGGTATGTATCAAATTATAGTTTAAAATAAGATTTTTGCAAAACAAATATTGAAGCAGACGCTCTCGCGGTATATCCGCGAGTTAAAAAACTGCCAGTTTTTTTAACTTTATACATATTTCATTTTTATTTATTGGACAAACGGGAAAGAATTCGTAATACATGTATTCTTAGATAATGCCTAGCTTTTCATTAATAATCGATCTCAAATGTTATTTTTATCATTTGTAAGGGTAAAATATAGACCTTGGATAACTTTAATATAAATTACATTACTCAAGACATATAGTGTTAATAACCATAGTTTTAAATACAAACAGCTCTTATGAATTCGATGACGAATTACCAAATTTGGGGTGTATGTTCATAAAACTGCAAGGTATATTTTATAATATGATTTAGAAATTACATATCTAATCCTAAAAAAACTGTAAACACTTAATGCCATTTGCTTTTCAGAGCAAAGATTTTTAAACAGTTGTGTATCGGCGGGTTGGAATTACCCAACGTGAAGGCAACTCGTACATATTTCATGTGAAACCGTTGCGAGGCAGGAGTCCACTTGGTGCTACCTAGGATCTGGTTTGAAACCACAGTAGTAAGTGTGATTGTCCCTTTACCATGTTTACAAAAAAATAAACAAATAGAATGAATAGGAACTTGATTGAATCAACGGGGCGACATTTTACTACGACCCTGACATGGTGACCTTCTGTCGGTCGGCCTCGACCTTACTCTTCCGCTCTACTTCCTTCTCTCTCTCATTAATTTGCGCTCTCCCTTTTTCTGTCTGTCTGTCTGTCTGTCTGTAAACCCACCGCCCGTGCGCTTGTCCGTCCGTCCGTGAGTGCGTGCGTCCGTCCTTGCGTCCATCCGTGTGTGCGTGCGTCCGTCCGCCCGTCTGTCTGTCTGTATGTTTGTCTGTCTGTCTCTCTATCTCTCTCTCTCTCTCTTTCTGAAAGTGTCATTGTTACCTCCTTTAAAATTAAATATATGGATAATTTTTTTCATGATGATTTTCATTCGAAGCTCTATTATTACTTTTAAGGAAGAAACTTTTCATTATAAAAACGTATCTTTACTTCAAATGGTATAATTTTATAGACATATGTTGTTCATTACAACAGCTATGTTTAACGTGTTCGTTAATTTGAAAGATAATTAAATGTATTTGTACCGTATTGACATTCGTATAAACGCTATAATAAATATTGTTAGAAACATCCTTAAGGGAATTAAACGTGTTTTATCACCAATTACCGAAGACTTTTTACACTTACTAAGAGATAAATTATACGTTATGATACCGTCGCGTAGTGTGTTTCTTTTTTTGACTTGATGTGCTACAGTCTCGATTAGGTAGCAAAGAACCCAACGTTTTTACAAAACTATGTCATTTACTTCTTATCTTTTATATGTGTGTGTGCTTTTGCATGTAAGCTTGTCGAGTTGATGAATGGCAAGAATACTTGAACTTTTTTGTTCATATGAGGCCAAGTGGGAGATCGGTGGACTGTGGGACCTGATTTAAATCCTTAGTATAGCATTGTCTTGCCACTAATCGCTCCAGGGCTCTTGTTTTCGTTATTTGTTTGTGGGGTGTTAATTGAAATTGATCACTTTAAACTTCACGCTCCCTTTCATTCTCAGTCGTTTGATTCTGTTGGGAATCTGTGTTTTCAGTGCCCAAGGTTATAAAACTGAGCATGGAAACCAGTCTGAAATCTCAAGCATCTGATTGGCTGAAATGGCAACCAGTCGCCATTTCAGCCAATCAGATGCTTGAGATTTGAGACTGGTTTCCAAACTCAGTTTTATAACCTTCAGCCCTGGTTTTGGCTTTACCTGAAACTCATGATTCACTTTTATAGAAACTCTTAAAGCATTTTTGCGGCCGTAAATGTCTCCCCGTACAGTCATCAGTACATAATCAGTTTCCGGTGTCATGCAGTGATGGTTACTTTACTAAGGGTTATCCGATGAACCTTTTCGGAGGTATCGGTAGAGAAACTGAAAATCCATTTCTAGGCGCTGTCGCCGTACGGGTTCGCATCCTACTAAGGCAATATCATGTAAAGCGCATGGAGGTGAGCTGAAGTAGCGCTGTTTTTTATAATTGTTATGCCCTCGTTGAACTCGTCCGTCCGTCCGTACGTCCATCCGTACGCCATACAAATCTCCATATCAACAAATAAAAAAGAAAAATATGCATATCAGGAATGGCACTACATCCAGACGACATAGCCCCCCCCCCCCCACACACACACACAAACACACGCAAGTAAAAGATATAAAGGAAAAGAGAGCATGATTTATTAGAAGATCAATTTCAAAGTTACCACAAACAATTATAATAGAAAAAGATTTGGGGTTACTGCTTTGAACAGGTCGGTGGCAAAACGATGAGGGTTTAAACACGAGGTTCAAGGGTGCACCGACCTCACAATTTCCCCAATGTTTTTATATGAACAAACAAAAACAAGTTGTCTTGGTCAACTTACTCCAACCTATAGAGCTAGCATTTATTTTGTGTTAATTGTTCACCTTTTTGTAGACGATACGGATGGATAACTGGCCGAACAGCAAACATTAAAGCAAACCGATAAAATTATATTCTATGTTTAAATAGTGTTGAATATTAAGCATTACGCAATTAACTCTCAAATATGTTACCTTTTTTCCTGGCACCTTAGTATCAAGCATAACATTTCTGTATATGTGCTCAAGTAAAGTAGGGTCAGTTAAACTGAGCCTGCATTATTTTGAGATTTGTTGTGTACAGTGTCTTTAAAAAGATCAATCTTAATCTATTTTAAAATACTGATGTGCAAGTTTGTCTTAAATATTGAGATATACATTAATCGCTACATCCTGTTCTTGCTGATTTGTCTCCGGTTTATCAGTAAGGTTATTGGATACCCATATTTATCTGACAATTCTATTAGCTTCTTAATTTTACTATATTTGCGTGATGATGCATGTTTTTTTTTTCATGAGTTGATGAAAGGGTTGACATTTACTTGTATGTTTGAACGCGTATGAGAACCTGGTTGGACCAATGTCAGGTTGGTTTACCCTAGAAACTGGTTTAAACTTCCACTGACCGTTTTTTTCCATTCAGTGTTTTATCTTTAATGGGAAGCGATATATTTCTGGCGTAGCTATACTTTGTATTTCACTTTTTCATTACATCAGTTATTTTTTGTGTTCAGTCAGATCATTTGCGTATTTTGCTGGAATTATGTTACTGCTTTTTGCTGCTAATTGGTAAACTTGAACTGACTGGTCGTCATGATATGCATGCTGAAGTTCGCTTTCGCTCCACAAACTGTTATTGTTAGTGGAATACTTCCAAAGTTTTAAATTCTTTATGGGTTAAACGTTGCAAAATTAGTTTTAAATATTATTGCCTCGACCTGGGAGCGAACCCGCACTGTTAAGGCGACAGCGCCTAGACCTGCAATTCCAAACGAAACAAATTTAGCGAGACGGTACACCCCCAAAAAGGTTGATCGGATAGCACCGATACAAGATTTAATCACTGCACGACATCGGTAACGGGTTATTTTGCTGATAACAGTACATCTTTACGTTCGGGGAGACGTTTTACGACCTCCACACTGAACAAACAGCGCTAATGTGAATTTCAAATGATAGTGCCTCTAGCTGGGAGCGAACCCGCACCGTCACGGCGACAGCGCCTAGCCCTGCAATTCCGACGACGCAACAAATTGAGCTAACAGGGACAACCCCACACAAATGAAGGATGATTTACAAATGTTAGCGACAAAGCTGATTTGTCTGCGTCTATAAAATTGTAGTAAAATGCCTTAGACGTGCAAAACATTCAACAGTGGAACGTTTCCACTGGTGATGCATGCTCTCAAATGTCATCAAGTTCACCAAGTTCTATAAATAAAATTAAAAGCTGATTAAATGTTCGTGTTGGTACCAGATAAAGAAATTTATCACATTTTGTTGTAAAACACGGGGACAAATATTCAATTATTGTGCATTGCCTTCTGCAATAATGTAAGAAAATAACCATTGGATTATTCTAGGAAATTCCCTTGAGGTTTATAAATCTTAAAACTATTTGTAACTTATGGAACGCGGTGAAGCCTATTACAAATCTATTAATACTCCTAGTAAACGATGAAAAACATAAATTCTAAGGAGTAGAAAGTCATTTTAATGTCAAAAAATACAATGTCGCTAGTTTATTTAAATCACAAATAAACTTGATTAAATAGAAAGGCGATTAAACTTTTGCTAATTATTTCAATAAGCTCGATTGCGCGAGCGCAAAAACAAGAGAACATCCACCTGCGATTAATTTAGTAATTAACAAAGACGTTCAAGATAAACTAATTTCATAATAAATGATTTTTCTCTAAGATCATGTAAACATATTGTTTGTTACCACTAATGCTGCATTTTAAAATAGTTTTTTACATTGCATCGGAATATAAGACACTATTAATAAAAATGTTCTGTCGGCATTTAAAAAAGGAGATTAGATCATTTAGTGTTTTTGTTTATATTTCACAATAAAAGACGTTTTCAATAATCGGTTTTAGTTTATTTTGTTTTATGAGTTTGAATACTAAATAGTTGGGCGGGCTGGTATTCATAAAGTAAATTGGACTTGTGTGTTGATATGAGGTAAGTGTGAGGTTGGTGCATCCTAGAACCTAGTTTAGCCCCCATCCACCCCCACCCCCTGTGGCAATTTTATTTGCCAATGACCGTTCGAAGGCGGTAACCCCTCGGGTTCTCATTTTTGTTAATTGTTTGCGGTGTCTTTTTTTGAAACTGACCATTGTATTCATTGTATTAACCATGCTCTCTTTCTTCTTCTTGGCTGTGTAGGGTGTTCTGTATATGGCAATTCTTGATATGCATATTAAACCTTCTTTTCACTTATTTATTAAGACATGCATACGATTTTAGAAGCCTGCGGAGAAAGTTTGGAGAAAGAGCATCCTGGCTCAATGTCATTTCTACTGATCGTCTGTGAAGTGAGTCAGTGCTTTCAGGATGTGGCCATGCCTGATATGCATCTTTTTTTCAAAAAAAGCAAATCATCATCATCTCTATTTTGTGTGAAAGTGCAAGGTATGTATTTAATTTATGCCTGTAAAAATACTTTGCCAAAAATCTAATTAATCAATGCGTCTAATATACAGTTTGGAAAATATAAATATATTTTAAAAAATTTTCAAGTATCTGCTATGTAGTTCATATTTTCTAATAAATGTGAAAAATATTTCGAAATAACAATTGTAACGATATTTAAGATGTCTTTCTAAAGACAGCAACAAAAATGTTTAAACGTTTCAAATATGTTTTATTAACTGAAAGGTTAAATCTCTATCTATATGTATATAGCACATCATGCAAATGTCACGACAAGCGTTAGCTTAACAAAAAGCATAATACATGATATCAACACAACAATTGTTTAAGTGCCTTATAAATTCAAGAGTTTATGTTTCAAGCTTAAGAATAAAGTTAACAATGTCTAGCCAGTTCAGTGAACCTCTTAAAAGTACCTCGCGTTTTTATGTTTCAATAACAATTATCCTTCCCTGATGTGAGTTCGACGACTACTTGATTAAAATTTGGTCTGTATAATTCAAACACTGTTCGATAGTTGTTTAAATCTTGCATTTAAATGTTAAGGTCATGTCATATTTTGTAGATTATTTACCAGACACATTGCTTGTGTTTTTTTTTTTTAATTTGACTTGGTTCCAAACTTGTTATATATTGCTTATTGGAGATGAAGAATGTTTTCTTCATAAACAAACATTTGTTACAGGGTTAAATTCGAATCAGATGTTTGCGCCTAAATATACTCAAATTACAATTATAACAGAACCTAAATAAACTGTTAATGTTGTAAATTAGGTGCAGACACAATTGCAAAAAAACGTAAGTTTTGTGATTACGTGCTAACGAGTACGTGTGTGTGTTTCTGTGTGTTCGTTTGTTGATGAAATGTTTAGCGATGGTTTGATATGGTTTTTATGGCGCTTAACATGCGGTATTTTCAGACTGACACCAAGCCATGCTAGGCAGGCAATGGTCCGTAGATAAAAGCAAAGGGTTTGTCCTTCACGCTATAAAAACACATTTTACACTTTTAAAGAATTCGGTCGCATAATTATACTACTTTTGGAATTTTGATAACGTTTGATTAAAATACGCACTGTAACGACAATCAATGAATGTTAATGTATAACTCGCCTTCGAGATATTAATAAAGTTGTACCCTGACAGAGTTAAGATTATTTATGTGTCTAGTGATTTTATTTAAGTACCATTTAGGTATGTTTTGAAAAGGAGTTTCCTTCGTCGTTTATTTGCTTAAGGATATTGGTAGACTATAAAGCCACGGACAACCCCCCAAAGAGGTTCATCGGATAACCCTGATATACGTTATTAAAGCCGTCTTACTGGAAATTAAGTCTCTAGTAATATTTATAGTTATAGGAGATTTTAATGGAAACTGATGCACAAATTATATTTAAAGTTAGGAATCTGTAGATGATCTTATTCATATTTATTT
Organism: Corbicula japonica; assembly: GCA_038501625.1. Taxonomy (NCBI): domain Eukaryota; kingdom Metazoa; phylum Mollusca; class Bivalvia; order Venerida; family Cyrenidae; genus Corbicula; species Corbicula japonica. Next base: position 2,982,773 of record JAZAYU010000036.1, read on the forward strand.
TAATAAAAACATTTTATGTTATCAAGGGTCATTTGCCAGAAGGCATATTTTAACGTTTCTTCTCAAATAGTTTCAGGTAGTCTTCGATCAAGGCAATCCATTCTATCAAGCAACGTTCTACCTATTTATTATTTGCTTATTTATCAGTTTTGTCCGAATATGCTGTTGGTGTTCTAAGTGATATAATACTGCGAGATCTTTATTGTCTTTATTATTCTTTTGGAACTAAAATCCTGGATTCCCCGGACAGATCAATCGAAGAATTAAAAGCCACCACAACGTAAGAAAAACGATTGAGGTTCACGAAAACAAGTAAATGGTGAACATTGTGTCTAACGGAAAAACACGAAATTTCAAAAAAAAAATTTAAAACACATATAGATGCATCAACAATACTACATAAATTTCTCTCGTAAAGATGACTAAGTGCTAAGAGCACTGTCTATAATTTGTTTGGTGGCATTATACCATCGTTTCAAGCCATCTACATGCCCGGATTCGCTCATCATAATAATTGTCCTAGAGATATTTTCTGCAATACATTCAATTTTCTTTTCTTACACTTTTAAGATCTAAAATAGAATGCTAGTGCAGACAGTTTGTAATTTAGATTGTTAGACGAAAATAAAAAAGAATCGGAACTATCCGGATGGACAAAACGACAATAGGCTGGATTGAGAAATAATGTGTAGTTACACAAGTGTTAGTTGTACAATGTAGTTGTTTTATTTATCACAAGTTGGGATCATTTTGCTGAAGTTTCAGACAATGAAGTTCAATAAAGTTTGTTTTCGTCACAACGTTCATTATTTTACGCGTTAAACAAAACGCTTTTTTCAGCATTGGCTTCATATTTTCCAAAGGATCATTATTTTAGAATTGAATCGATATTTGGTGGTTTTCATTTGGGTGTGGAAAACAGTTGGGTTGTTTAAAGTGTGTGAAGCCCGAAGGGCTTTATGCGTACTTAAAACAATCCAACTGTTTTTCATTCTCAAATGAAAACAATTAAATATCGATTCAATTACAAATTTATTTACACAAATAAATAGTCTCAAGTATACATATATTTTTAGAAGGATTGGTGATAGTACGGCTTTTTGGAATGGCAAAACGTGCGTGCTCGGCGACGCCACACGTCAAACATTGTGCAGCGTCCAATAAGTGTGAACGGTTCTACTGTAGCCACGCCTTTTAAAGTAATACGTCACACTGTTCTCCATCAGAAATTATGATTCTTTTGATGAATAAGACTTCATCATAGTAGACGAAGTTGAAGTGTAAATATTCAATATTGAGATGCGTTGAGCACACAGGTATGCAGCTTGGTCAGTAAACAAAACGGTTTCCAATCCAATGCAAATGCGCACCCCAAATAAGCCTGCAGTATTTTCAGATTTTGTTCGTTGGCTCTTAAAATTACCTTTCAAATTATATTAAATTATTAGTCTTTCGTCGCCTATGTATTGGCTATGTTAAATCCTCACCTTAATGGTTGTGTGAGGAAGCTGTGTCTTTTAGATGCATATTTTAATTTTTCCGTACGAGTTTATTGAATACATAAATAGACCCCTTCCAACATACGCAGCTATTACATTAACAATTAAACGACATGTTATGCAATTTTAAAAGCTATTAAAACGGATTTTCGTTCTTATTTACTGTTTGTGGTTTCTTTTATTTGAAGGTTGTCATATTATAAATGTTTAGTCTCTCTTTGTATTCCCACACAACTATATTCCATTAAAATACATTTTAATGTGAATGCCACGGTTAAGGTTCGACTAGACACATTCATTTCAAATAAAATACATGTACGTTATTATACACTTGAGCATCTATAATTTAAGTAGAATTACATTTGGATTTCTACAGAAGCACTTCAAATAAATGTGAAATTCAATGTAAAATGGTATTACAATGAGGTTTTTTGTTTGTTTGTTTTTATTTGAATATCTTGCGTATAATTTAGACGAAGACATCAATTGGCAAATCTGATCTTGAACACAGCAGAAAAAAAGTCATACACCACTTTTCAATTAAGATATAGCGTCATTGATAAAAAATCAATTAATCAATAAACAATTTTAGCAAAATTGTGTACTACTCTTGTGCACTGAGCGTTCTAAGCGTTAATCAATAGGTTTCTTATTTTCGTTTTATTTTGTATTGATGATCATCGTATAAGCTTTCTCTATTATCTCTACTTTTTGGTTGTGTAGTGAGGTTGTGTCTACTGGATGTGGCCATTCCTAACATGCATAATTATTTCACTTTTTTATTGAAAGGTATTAAAGTTACAATTCATTTTTATGTCCTTCAAATGTATACTTAGTTAAGTGTCCTTTTCTTAAACATATTTAGGTAACATACACATCTTAAGGTTCTCGTACGCCGATGGTTTGCACCATGTTGACGCGTTTACTTTGACATATTCTAAGATAAGGATTTAATTGACTTTCATGTTCTGTTTAAAAGTACCTTTTAATAGTACTAAAATTACCTTTGTTTCAATATTTCGGCCAGTTTTGAGAGAATTTCCCAGCCAATATAGATTTGGAAATTGTTTAATGACCCCAAGGATATACTTCCTGTTCTTTAAATTTTGCCATTGGCCTTTTCAGTGTTATGCAGGATTAATATTCTAAGATCACGTGTCAAAATTCTATTCTGTTTAGTTCCGCCCATTGTTTTCCCGTTAAGGCCAAATCTACTTTTTTTTATCTGGAGACCATACGCCGCTGAACATGAAATAGTATTAATCTGAAAATACCGCATTGAAGGTTCCATGTTTACTGCCATTTGCAAACCATCGTTTAGGATGGTCAACATATTTGTTGGTGTAAAATTGAGTCGCGCTCAACACGGGGCTAGGCGGCGTGGGCAGTAATATGCGTTTCAATTACAGTCCATGATCAGGCTCAATCAAACCGAGCCTGTACTATTTTCATGTTTGTCGTGTTCGATGGCTTTCAAAGTCCCATTTTCATCTAGTAAAGTTATTTTTGGTCAGTACATTTAACATATTCAGATTATATAATTAATTTGCTCTCCTTTTCTCAATTTGATTTGAAAATAAATTATCCAGTGGCATAACTTCTCCTCTTCTCGTTTCATAGCGTTGAGAACTGAACAGTTATAAATGTAGTATTTGCTATGCGTTCATGTATGATTGATTATTCGCTGTTCTTTTCCCTAATTTAGTAGCAATAATTCCTCGCTGTTAATTCGTACATTGTATTTGCTCATAATACAGTTTTACTGATGATGAGCTATGAAAATAAAATTATCATTTTTAACAATTTTCAAAAATACTGTTATTATATTGTTATAAACAGATGAAAATGATAATTACAGGAGACAGTTGTTGAAAAAAATGAATTTTGTTAGAATAGTAATAAAATGTGGTACCTGCTAGGTTGGCCCTATAGGGAACATTGAACTGGATATTGTAATTAATTATTTTGGATTTATTTGAGTGGAAACTGCTTTATTTTGACACCCGGATTAGACAACATAGCAGGTACCACATTTTATTACTTTTCTAACAAAATTCTTTTTTTTTTCACATTTTATCTCCTGTTATTATCAATATTCATCTGTTTGTAACAATATTATAACAGTTTGTTTGGGAATTGTTGAAAAAAATGATCATTTCATTTTCACAGCTCATCATTAGTAAAACTGTAACAGATTCAAGCGGTTCTACTTCTGATGACAAATTGATTTGAAGAAATGGATAAAATGCATCGCTGTGAATGACAGAAAGAAAGTAGAAATTAAAGTATTGTTTTTGATATTCACATTATTGAGAATAAATTCAATATTGCTTTCATTGAGTTTACAGCATTGACTTGCTCTTCCATTATCACATATGAACAGGCTCAATTAACAGCCTGTAATAATTTAATTTTCGTCGTGTTCTGTGTCTTCTAAGTATTTTTTTACCTTTTTAAAGATATTGTTCTAAAGGACATTGTTACGGAATGTTTTGATTGTTATTTTAGGAAGTGACACTATGAGTACAGTTCTATAAATGTGTTTAACTATAAATCTTGTATTTAGTGTTTCAATTTGTATCTGCTGTTAAGTTTAATTACAATTTTCTCAGGGTTGGCAATTAAATGAAATATTATTACCATTAATAACAAAACATGGATAACATTACCCATGAATGTGCTTCGACGATCATTAAATTTTAATTTCTCTACATCAAACGTAGGTGCACTTGTCAACCCTGAAACATAATAAGATACATCATTAATACTTGTTTAAAAAAACAACATTAAATCTGTTTGTGCCTTCGAAAAAAAGAGAAGTGAAATAAAACATTCATGATAGATTTAAAAGATGCAATAGTTTCATATTTGGTCGTGTTCTGTGGCTTTAAAAGTTTTTTTATCTTCTATTTTACTATTCTTATTATTTGCAAAGGACAGTGACGTTGATTGTTTATTATTTGAAGAAAATATGTTATCTTTTGAGGTTTCACTATTCATATTATATTAAGTGATTTACTTAGTTCCCTGTTTTTTATTTTCATTCTAATTTGCTCAAGGTTGGCAATGCACTTAAATATAAGTATCATTACTATCACAAATTGAAATAAGATACTTAACTAACCTAACCAATATAATAACTTCACCGATCAATACAATTTAATTTCTTTGCATGAAATTGGAGTACACTCATCCAATTTAAATCATTACAAGATACATCACTTATGAAATTAGCATTAAAATTGTCTCGTGCCTTCAAACAAATGAAACTAAATCGAGGTGGAGATACAACAGGTTACACCAAAATCAAAAAATCCCATGTTAATAAGGAGACAAGACTTCTTGGTACAGAAAATATACACGATATACTGATGATTGCGGCGTTGAGACATTTAATTTTTTTTACTGGTTACTTGTAAGTTTTGGTACAGAATTGCTGCCTCAGGACATTCACCTACACTTTTTTCACGGGGAATCGTTTCACATTTGACAAGTGTCACAACTACTAAAACGATTTAATCCATGTGATTTTTACAGATGCCTTTGTATAAAGTTTCTTTGAACAAAGAAAAATAATTATTTTTTTATTTAAGGACCGTCTACACTCATCATTGCACGTTCATTGATAAAAAAATAGTCCCGGGGCAATTATCAATATGTTAATGTCCTGCGACCTTAAATAATGCTTCCGGTCATTACTTAAATGTGTGACTAAAAAAGGTATACATGTAATAAATAAAAATAACTAGTTTTGACGTCGCATATTATAACACAGAAAACTGTACATGTAGAAATCCGCAATCAGAAAACAACACTATGGGATACGGATTAACTACATTTTTGTAATCTGCTTATTTGTTTCAAACTTGCGAATACACGCTGCTGCAGCATTATTCCAAAATCTTTCATGTGAACACTGAGAATGCTAGGTACATGTATAAGTTTCCTTTAATTTGCTTTTCTCTTAGTCGTTTTACAGCAAAACAAAACATCAACATTGTGTTTAATAGTTAAGTTATCTGTGTAATGTGTTGCTATCTAACAGGTAACATAGATATTTCATCACTTGGGGGCTTGTATAACTCGCTAGATATTATAAGGCGGTTTCCTGCTGAAATCTGGCGCTCAATTAATCACATTGATAAATAAGCAATTTCGTTAAGGAAATTGTATAATATTCTTGCAGTCAATGTGGGTTTACTAAAATTAAACGATGGCACATTTGCTGGCTCAGGTATGATGAATCGGTACTAAATTGAATTATTGTTTATTCTAATAATATACTCTAGAGCAAATTACAAAGGTAAAATTTGAACAACTTCTAATTTGGATGGAGTAAAACGTTTATAAAATCAGTTATTTTGAACAACTTCACATAAGAATAGATAACAAGGCTTATATTATTAGACAATTGGAACAACTTTTCATTTGAATGGAGAAAAAAAACATCTTATAAAATCAGACACTGCTTCATGTGTATAACTAATATCTAAATTCAAAATATCTCAAAATATCTTATAAACGTAGGAGTTTTAACAATTTCGCGCTGAGATCTTGATACTGTCTTGATAAATTCTATCACCATCCGCCTCTGTCAAAAACATAGATGCATTAAAAATATAAAATGCCAAGTGAAATATGCATATCAGGAATGAAACCATCTAGAAGACACAGCCTCCACACACATCAATAAGTAGAGATGAAATAGAGAATAGATCATGAAAAAAATATTAAATTCAAAATTGAAGCCAACACTTTCCAACACAAATGAGAACCGCATTGGAACGGTTGGTGATACAACAAATTGATACTGGAAGTTTCAATAAGAAAAGTCGGGTTAGCATGGAATACTTAACATGTTTCGCGGCATCATAAGACGTAAGAACATAAAAAGTAAACTCTGAAACTGCTTTTTAAAAATAGACCCCATAATTAAACTCCTCCCAGGAAAGTTATTATCAAACTGCTGAACTTGAAATACGATTGATTCGGATAATAAAGGATTCTTCCACGGCCTTTTCATTTTGCTTCGTATGCCGTAAAAAAAATAATGTTTTCTGAAATTTTTTCCATATATAAAGACCTGAGCTTTTACAAATCGCGGAGTAAAAGCAAATATGTTTTACGTTACATGAAAGAATGAAGCAGTTATATTCTTTCCACCCTCACCCCTCTATTCTATACATAAGTAGTACATCAAAGCAATATGCTATAAAGTATTGACACTTAACGTTTCTTGAATGTTAACATTCCAGACATTGCAGCCCGCGGAAAAAGGACACAATTAAATGGGCCAAGGATTTTATCGAGCATTTACATATTAAGTAAGGCACGGGCGATTTCTCAGTTAAAACATTTAAAGTCAACTTATTGAATGTTAAGTCCCTCTCGTTTGTTTGCTTTGTGGGGCAGCTGTGTCTTCTAGATGTGGCCATTAGTGATATTCATATTTCACCATTTACTTATTCCCCATGAATTTTTATTATACTCAAAATAGATCTCTTTTATAAACGACTGTTTTTAAAAGCAATTAACCTCGCGGATTCACGTTTATGTAAACTGTTTGTGGTTTCTTATAATTGAAAGTTGTCGTAATATAAATGACATTCGTCTTTGTATTCCCACATACACAAATGTAACACCATTGAACTACATTTTAATGTGAATACCTCGGTAGATCAGACTCATTGATTAAAAAGTTATAATGCACTTGACAAACTTGTATGACATTTATAAACTTCCAGAATCATTCCTAAATAGATATGAATGTGAAATTGTAACATAATACGTTCGTTTATCTTGCAAATATAACACACGTAAACAACGAGCGATATTTAACCTCACCGCTGCAGAATTTACTTTAGCAATTTACCATTATCAACTTCTGATTAAGTGTCATTAAGGAAAAATAAATATCAAATCGAATATGCAATACTTAGTTTAGGGTTTGCTTTTTCTAAAACTAGGTAACATATATGTACACTCACCGGCATTTCTAATTACACACTTTTTATAGACAAAAATAACTATCAAAACATGGTGTTTATGGTAATTGGTTATAACGGGAGTTGTACCTGGAGTTGATGTCTAATCGTAGCACGTTACACGAAAATCCCCATTCGAGTTCATTCATGCGAGACGAAAATTTGAAATCAGCATTTTCCTCGTGCACACATGTACAAAATGTTAGGCAAGTTTGAATTTAGCCAAAATCATTAGAATTCTAGCCAGAGATAAAAAGGCCGGTATAAAAACTCACAAAAAATGGCGCGTATGACTTTGGTAGAGAGAGCGCGTGCCGTTGGAATGCTCCAAGCTGGCACGTCAGTAAGACAGGTAAGTTACAATTCTTTACCTTCATTTTACTGCCCTTAAATTGTTTTAATTAGAATAACTACGGCATAACGTTGATATTACGATGATTGAATACCATGTTGAGTGTACGAAAATGACGTAACGCGATGCACGTGACGTCATATTCGGCGACGGTCATTTACGCTAAAAATGCTTTCACAGAACTATTTTATTGTGCAATTAGTTTAAGAATGTCAGTGCTATAATAATTCGCTGTTAAAACTTAATCCAATTACTTTTTTCAGATTTTAGAAAAAGTCAAATATTTTGATAGTTATTTTCGTCTATAAAAAGTGTGTAATTAGAAATGCAGGTGAGTGTACACATTTTACGGCTTTTGACATGTTTGAGCGAAATGATTTTAAAGGCACCGCGCTTACGCTTTTGTAAACAAAGTCGTTGACTTTGACATCGTTTAGGTTGCAACCGAGATATGTCTATTTACTCATGAAATATTCATGAGTAAAATTTGGTTAAAAAGTGCTTATATAGGGTCTGTATTACGTTGTATTTAATTTGTTTTTTCCATTGGTTTAATTAACAAATGAACTAATCATGATACATTTATCTAATTGGGCAAAGCACCCGGGTCCTTGTATATTGTTTCTTAGACGAAAAACAAATTACTGAAAATTTGCATAGCAACAAAAATGAGGTTAGAATAGGTGCCCAATCGTAGAATTGTAAGAAAAACCTGTAAAGATGTTGATTGGAGTCGATCATTTGACCCCCCCCCCCCCCCCCTCGGACCGAATTACACCTTTCAGTCAAGGCTGCCATTCCAGCTGTGACTTTGCTTGTCAGGTAAGTTCTGCTACATCAATATCAGATGATGTAAGTTATTATAAAATATTGTTCAACAGAGTGTTTATGCATTTCTTTATCGTAAAAAACATGTTTGATTCTATAAATGAAGAAAGTTAATAACATTATTCAGGTAGGTGCAATTCAGAGTACACATAATTCATCTATTTGAGTACTTCAATGTGCTTGCATTTTGTATGTCAGTTTCAACATTGCATCAAAAGTTTTAGGGTCCATGAAAATGTTGAAATTTAAACGAAAAACTTTAAATCAAATTTATTTTTCTTAGTTGCGTCCTATTTTAGAATATGCGTCAGTTTTATGGGATAGTTGCACTTTATATGAACAAGATATCTTGGAAAATATTCAGTATGAAGCTGCAAGGATAGTAACAGGTCTGACAAGATCAGTTTCTATCGAAAGATTAATTAAAGAAGTAGGATGGGTTTCCCTTGCTGATCGCAGGAAAATGCAAAAACTTACACTTATTTATAATTACCACAATGGAAACTTACCTATTTACTTAAACGAAATTATTCCACCTAGTTCTTATGAAACACACTCCTACAACCTAAGAAATTCAAATAACCTATCAGTTATTGCAAGACGAACTGAAATATTCGCCAGATCCGTTATTCCGTCAGCCGTCAAACTGTGGAATGAATTAGACCTATCGATAAGAAATTCCCCATCACTTCACTGTTTCAAGATAAAAATGAAAAACTTATATCGTGCGCCATCCGTTCCAACCTACTATCTCGATGGTGAACGATTTTACTCTCTTTATCGTGCAAGGATACGAAATCATTGTAGCAATCTTCATGGCGACCTCTATCATCATTTCATAACTTCAACGCCCAGCTGTGATTGCGGGAACAAATTTGAAGATGCTGAACACTATATACTTAATTGTTATCGCTATGAAACTCAAAGGCACAACTTCTTTAGGGCTACCCGTATATTTCTTCCATTGAATATTTATGATCTATTATTTGGAAATCCTAATCTGACTGATGAAGAAAATAGATTTATTTTCCTTGAATTACAAAATTTTATTAAACAAACGGGAAGATTTGGAAATTAGTGGCCCTTTCTTACTTACACTGGCTTCTGGGCTCATGCGCTGGCATTGTTTGTTTTATCATCATGTGATCAAATCTAAAGGGCGTCTGTGGAGGTGGTAGGGCTGGACGGGTCCGTCGGGTACCGTATCGTGTCACATTCAAACTCATTCAAATTCAGTTTTTTCCCTTCTTTTTCATATCTATGATTATTTTTCATGCCGTTGCTCTTTTTGTTGATGTCATTACTATACAAACTTATGAATTTGTAATTTTGGGACGGGCTGTCTCTAATGTTGGCATAACTTGTGGCCCAACCCATTTGCTATTTTATTTTGTTAATTTGACTGTACATCTACATGTGTGTAAAATTTATAAAATAGAGCAATAAAATATGTTTAAACTAACATTGCATTAGTTAAAGGATTTTCAATTAATATATCTCATGGATTTCAATAGATGCAGATTCTAAGCTTGGGGACATTTTGATGCAGGAGAATTTAGGAAACATGGCCAAATTTTGCAGAAATTAAGATAAATATTGTGTCTATTGCATTTTAATTATGAAGTTAATACTTATTTGAACATACGTGTATATTAAAATGAAAGTAAAGCACTTAACAAGTAGTTAAGTTCAATGAACACAAGATATGACATGCAACTATTTGATTATGACCCCTTAAAAAGTCTCAAAAGGGGTCAAACAACCCCCGGTTTTCAAATAAGTTGCTTCAAGTCCATTTACCAGTTTTTCGACAAGAAAATTCAGATAAAATTTCAAATGCTATTATACCGATGTTTTTAAAAAAAGTCATAAAAAATTATTTTTCATCCGATTAAAAGAAAAACGTGACATTTTACTTCTTTTGTATGGTATTCTATCCCTGCCAAATATCATTTATATAATATATTTCAGTTTTTTTCGGAAATTATTGCCTCTCTTGTTTAAGCTTAGGGCTTAATTGGCTTTCAGTTTCTGTTGTAGGGGAACTTAAAACTTCAAATGCCACAAATGATAGTTTTGCGCGAGCTTAAATTCGCGCAATTTTATTATTTTTTTTGTTAAGACATATTGTTACATGGTTTCACCTCGGTGGCTTTTAAATTAACGTATTACTCTAAACTACGCGAAATTTAAACCTTCACGAAATATAACGATACCACTGTAGTTCACAAATTTGAGCAATATTTTAGGTCATCTTACTAACTTGAACAAATAATTCTTAAGATCAAGTTTTCAGACTTAAGGTCGTAGATGAAGAGCTAAATTTCTACATTACGCAGGGTAAAAGCGAAAGGAAAGTATGTGATGTGAACTGATGAATCAGTAAGAACATTTCCGCTCTCACCCCACGATATCTTTTGTAAGTGGTATATCAAAGCAATATGCTGTTTATTATTGGCACTTAAACGTTTCTTCACTCTTAACATTCCTGACATTGCAGCATGCGGAGAAGTGGAGAAAAAAAGCAAAACAATGAAATTGGTCAAGGAATTTATAGAGGCTTGACTTCATCAGCAAGACACTGACTTGTTTCACGTAACTAAAATCCTGGTAAGCTTAACAAAAACATCCTAAGGTCATCGTCCTTTACGAAGGTTCCTTTTTACGTAAATCGTTTTTTTTTTTTGGTTTCTTACTGTAGTATTATACGGCTCGGGTAATATGACACCCAGACCGGCAATATATCCTCACACACCCTGTCAAGAAACCAAAAAATTGTTTTATTAAACTTCAAAGCCTTTTTCAGTCAAAAGATAAATCAGAAAACATTTTTTTCAATTATTTCGCTAATTTATTTCCGAACGGCATATTTCCCCGCTAAGAACCTCAATATTTTCCTGTTTGACGTCATTGATTTGACTGCATGACGTCACTACCATAGAGTTTCGGCATACTATCGGTTCGATATTTCTTTTGACAAATTAAGAATGATTCGATCGTTTTCAACATTAGAAACACGACAAAATTATTTTCTGTTGTAATTTAAGTAATCCATATGCATACCACTTAATAAATTAGGACATAGTCTTAACAATATGAATTTTCACCAAAATTCACAACAAAATGACGAACGACGACAAAATTTGGGAGGCCAGAGGGGGAATTTAAGATACGTGCATTCATATCTAAGGCCGAGCCGTAAATACGGATATACATCAACGGCAAATTATCCAATCGAATTCAAGGAAATTTCTTTGCAGTATAATAATATTTATTTTCGCGGGGTCGGAATGTACAAAAGGCACAAATGTTTTATTTGCGCGAGGCTTCTTTATTGAGGCTTGAAATTGAAAGGCGTCATGGCGGCGAAGAATAGTTTGTTAGATCAAAATTTGTACTACATTTTGTATTTCATTGTGATCAGTTGCGCTCATACAGGCTTGGGGGTATGAATTATACATTTTGTAGTAAGATGCATTTCCATTAATTTACTACCTATGAACAAGCCAAATCAAAACGAGCCTGTATCATTTTGAATTAGTCATCTTCGGTGGCTTTCAAAGTTTCGTTATATGTATAGTCTGATAATCACGATGTCAATAATTAACTTGAAAAGATATAGCATTATTTCAGAGCACATTTGGCATGTATTTATTTACGCGGAAAAACACATCTGTAAAAATAAAGATTGGCATTCATTTAATCTATACATTGGTATCTTTCTTAATAGAAAGAGGATTACTGAAAATGGGGATATTTTACTCATAGAAAATCAAATCGAAGATGTTGCACTAAAATAACGGGGTTGTCTGGCCAATATTGCCGGGGAATACCTCTATAACAGTCGCAATAAATTTTAATTTTATGACATATACTGCAACTCTGTTTTAGAAAAATATTTTCTTATTCTAGTAATAGAAAAAAAATATATTTATCATAAATGTTAAAATAAAACGAGCAAAAGTCTGTTTTGAAGTTTGAAACTGATATAAACTTGAAGGTTTACATATTTATAACCATTAACTTACTCAAATAGTGGTAAAAACAACATATTTTTTACCAGTCTTAAATTAAGGCGGCTTAAGATAGGAAAAGGTGCTGTGTCAATCACCTCTTAATGTTGACGACCGGATAAATCGACCTTATTAAATTAAATACATGCACTGCATTAGGGTTATCTATACATTTAATATATCAATACATAATATATGTACACGTCTGTCTCTTGCATGGATTTTCGGGTATCTAAATAGATGAAAAGGGAACTTTGAAAGCCGAAGAATACGACACATATGAAAATATTGCAGGCTCGGTTTGAATGAGCCTGTTCATGGGCAGTAATGGAAATGCAAATTGCTGCCCACGCCGCCTAGCCCCGGGTTGAGCGCAACTCAATATTTACACCAATGAACAGTCAAACTTTGATCCATCCCAAACGATGGAATGCATATGGCGGTGAACATGGAACCTTCAATGCGGTATTTTCAGATTAATACCATTCCATGTTCAGCGGCGTATGGTCCCCAGAATAAAGAATGGGTTTGCCCTAAACGAGAAAACAATGGGCGTAACAGAGCAGAATAGAATTTTGACATGGGATCAGAGAATATATATCCTACATATCACAGACAACGTCAAAGGCAAAATTTAAAAAGCAGGAAGTATATCCTAGGGGTGATTGCACAATATCCGAATCTGTATAGGCTGGGATATTAAAACCACCCATCTATAAACTGGCCGAAATATTTAAACAAATGCAATTTTCGAAGTACTATTGACATAGTACATAAGTATCGTGCTCAATGACCTTCAAATGACGTAACTGATAACAGCACTGGTTGTTATAGCAGCATCGTGTTTCCTGAATGTGACTTTTTCTAATTTAAAGACTTTTACTTTTATTGAAAAAAGTTGTTACCTGTGTTTTGTACCTGTAATTCAGTTATTAAAATATTAATTACTCATTTGTATTCAGGCCAAATAACGGACCAAGTTTAGTTTATTCAACCAATCTACTTTAACTAAAGAAACCTTCTTCACGACAAGTCATATATCTTCATAATTAAAACTCGCATTTTGGGATTCCGTAAACTTCACAGTAGCGCTATTTTTTCATTGTGGCGGCCGTAAAAAGTCTCCCCGTACATAAAGTCAATAGAGTAATCAGTAAAATACCCGTTACCGACATGGTGCAGTGATAATAACGTATATCAGGGCTATCTGAACAATTTATGGGGTTGTTAGCTCAATTGGTGCGTTCTATGTTTTGCAGGGCTAAGCGCTGTCGACGTGACGGGGCTGGTTCGCTCCCTGGTAGAGGCAATATCATTTCTAAGAATGTTTTTGTAAGTTGAGTAAAATACATAGTAGACTATGTGATATCTAATTCACATTTCGCCCGCCGACTCGGTACAGTTACGGTTTACCTCTTTCATACTTAATTTAAAGTTACAGGTATACCGTTTTTGTTCTAAGGTGACGATTAGTGTCTTTTATGTATTCATTAAGTAAGTGTTTTTCCCAATCAGTCTGACAGCTTTCAGACTCGCTTTTAATATAATGAACAGAGAAGCACTTGCTTTAATTACCACAGGGTTGATGTCAGAGGCAATATTTGGGACATGCTCTTGAAATCGTGATGCTATTGACATTATAATCTGATAATCATGCCATTTATTGGAACAGATGGGTCATTAAATAAAAATAAAAATAAACATGCCACATGTGAAAGAATTGGAATAAAATTTAAAATAAATTGCATGTTTGAGAGCTTCTTAATATAGGTTATCCGACAAGATCTTTTGTCAATCAATATTAAAACGAATGTTTGAGTTCAATAAATACGACGAAATTATTCAAACTTTTAAAATATTTAAATTTATAATTTAAACTGTAAAAGACATTTTAACAAAATAAATGTGATGTAATATTCTAACAAACTCAACGTATGGGTTTATGTATTTAAATAGATGAAATAAATACGTTTACGTTAAGCCACTGAACACTACAAATATGAACAAAATACTGCATGCTTGCTTTGATTGAGCCTGTTTACCGGGCAGAACTGGTATAACTGTATAATTCTGCCCGCGCCGCCTAGTCTCTCAATATTAAAAACCCTTTAACAAATCCGATTTCAAATCATCCGAACGATGGTGAGCACATGGGGATAAATATGGAACACTATTAATAATAGATTTCATTATATTTTTATTCAGAATAAATTGTTTTTAACTTATGTAATATAACGCATTTATTTAGGATTGGTTTTATATGTACTACATGTACAGTTTTAATCACATTTAAGACCAAACAGTCATTTATATCCTTAACATTGCTATGATTTTGTCTGAGTATACATGTAAGTAAACTGCTAATAAGATTCTCATATGATGCCAAACTTTAAAAAAAATATTAAAGTGTTGCCAATTTTATATTATCTTGTATTTCTGTAGTTCAACAATTTCTGTTACGGCGGTGAGAACAAAACAAGCAATATTATATTTCATTGCCTGGGCTTTTAATAACTATATTAGTTATTCAAACGATATTATTTATTTACCATCTGCAGAATTAAAAGTATACAAAAGTGAAAATAAATAACAATATCACATGTTGATGTAAATTTAATAAAACATTGATTTTCAAATGTTGTAACACTTGTAAATAAAAAAAGAAAATTAATCACTGATGACACACTGTCTTAGTACGAGGCTTAATATTTCCTTAATGTACAATCTGAATACACACGCGATGCACGCGATGCTCGCGACGCACGCGATGGTATTTACAACATCGAAAGGTCGTACATTGCCATTAACCACAACTGCAGCTTAAATGAAATCACCTCTGGACTTAGAGTTGTACCCTTACCAAGCCTGAGTTTATCAACTGTTAGTAACTATTTCATGAGCCCCCTTAATTACACAAGAGTAAATATGTTTTTATTTATTTTGCAATTTAAATATGCATCTCATATGAAAAGATTATATTATTTTTTTTGATATTCATAGTAATCACGGAAACTCTATAAACCTTTCTGAATAAACGTATACCATCTTCAAAATCATGATTAGAGGCACTACATCGTTGATATATGACAGTTGGACGTTTAACAAATATCGAGTGTACAACTATATTTTCCAGCGTTTAATTTCTTTACAAGAAACATGCAAATGATAACAGACATATCACACAAGTATGGGCAGTAAATATTTTCCCGTCAGCGCAATAAAAAAGAAGTCGTATGCGCATGTAAAATTAAATTGATCGTAATAGTATATTACTCTGGCAAGCACTCAATGTTTCGGCAAGAGGAAATTTCATTCGTAACAATATGCCATTATATCGACTATTTAGCTTTATATCACACCAATATATGCGCATGCGTAAATGTCTCAAGAAATATATTAAAATAAATTTCCCTTTTAGTTGTTTAGATAAACTAATAACGTTCTTATATTACCATAGAGTAAAAAAAATGTTTTAGAACTTTGTTTAAAACAGTCACTTAATTGGCAAGAAACACATTTATTTTGTGTCTTTTCCTTTAACTTCTGTTTTTCCTTTAAGTATATCGTGTTCCCCTTTGTACAAACACTCTTCTGTCCAATGAAGGCAATAATTACACGTACGTTTCCTCACTGTTCGAGCTTTCAATGTTGTCCGTTCTTCTTTTTCGTCCACATAATGAGCAAAGACTCGTTCTCATCTGGCAATCAATAAACCAGAAAAGGGGAACAACTCCGGCAGAAGCAGTTCCCATCCACGTGACCACTTGATTTAAGCCAATCGATGGATTACAACTTTGTGTATGACAAAATGAAAGCAGAAAACTAATACTCTGATAAGGAAACCACATTACTGCAAACATAGCATTCACTACACAAAGAGCAATGACGTCATCTTTCGTTTCTTTTACGTCATCTGTCGAACTCACACTATGCGATTGGGGTCTTCTGCGCATGGCTATATCACTAATCTCGTTATTAACTTCACTGTGTTCCGCGTTGTTCAGTTTCATAGTTTGTTCAGGGTCTGGAATAACTGCCGGTGCTAACAGCTGTAGTCTGAGCAAAATTAACTTGAACGTAAGCGCTATTATTATCACAACAGGAAAAAAGAATGTCAAAAGCGGGCACAAGATGGCTGCTTCTTTGCTGATTAGTACAATACATTGTCCCGTTCTGTTCTGATACGGAAGCGTTCCGGATGTCCATAATGGCACAACGACTAAGAAGGCTACAACCCATGGCGTGATTAGGACCACAAGCTTAAGGGACTTTTGAAATAACCAGTTATACAGCCGTGGGTGAATAATGGATATTAGTCTGTCAAAATTTAAGATTATTAAGATTGTTATTGATGTAAACGGTAAAATAATGTCGGCCAGCACATATATCTTGCAAAGAACTTGTCCAAGATTCCAGTCGTTGAGAATATGATAAATGGTTAAGGGAATCACAAATAATCCGATTAATATGTTTGACAAACTTAGGTTTGCAATTTGAGTATAGTACGCATTGTGCTTTATAACTCCTTTTCTTAGGCATGATGATATAATTAGACCGTTTATCAAGCAGGTCCATATTGTTAAAAAGACGGCAAAACTTGCCGTCTGATGATGAATATTTCTTAAAAATTCATCGTGAATCTCTGGATCGAAGTAAGCATAATCATCGTGGTAGATTTCCCAATTTTCGCGACGCACTTCCGGTGTCTGCGTAATGTCGCCGGTATCGACATTTCCTTCCTCAATGTCTCTCGCATCAATTTCCGGTTGGTCGGTATAATTCATCTGAAGAATATTTTCCAGCGGAAGTGTAAGATTCCTTGAAAATGTCATCTGAAAGAAGGGAAACAAAAGATATAAATTATACGTTGTGTGACGAATATTATTTTTTTGTAAATATAAATGAAACATCTTTCTAGAATGCTTGTTTCCAAAAGTGAAAGAACTGTATTTATTTCAAATTTATAACACATGTCCAATATCATATTATACGCTTTACACAGGTCCTAAGTTTTGCAATGAATGCTCATTTTCCATTTCAATCTGTTCGTCAGTTATCAGAAACTTTATTTATATACTGATAACGATATTTTACTTTTAAAATTAATCTGAAATAATATCTACAGCTACAATGTTTCTGGAGATGAATTAATAGAAAATATGTATGCCGAGATTTTTTAGATTTATATTGTTTATCTCAATTACTTTCAGCCACTTTAATTTTCTCTTTGCTTATTGATTTAGTCATTTAATCCATTTTTACGAAGAAGAGTTTACATAAGCGCTTTCGCTTGTTCTTTAATCCATATCATGACATTTTATCATTGTATACCATCATTAAATGTGCATCTATTTGATTAAATGTTGTTTCAACCAATCCATTTAAATTGGTTTATATTGTTTATCTCAAACATATTAATGTCCAATGTGCTCAGGTTTTAGTCAACTAATCCATTTAATTTTATGTAATATTTTGTTATCAGTTACTTGAACAAACATTAATTTTCACTTATCTTAATATGTTATAGTCATTTAATCCGCGAAGAAACTAGCATTTTATTGTTGTTAATGAGAGCAGTATAACTGGTTACACATACCTGGATGTTACTAATTAGAAACAGACTCGGGCATAATGTTGTAATGTGCACGCTGTTGCAATGAATGACATTCAATTTAGTTGTTAAACAGATATAAATTATACGTTGTGTGACGAATATTGCCTTGTGGAATATATTTTATAAAGATTTCTGGTTTCAACGAAATGAATAAAATGGAATAAGCCACAGAAGGGGGTCTTCGGTCATATTTTTGTCATTTTAGTTTATACTATGTTCAATCGTTTCGATATTTCTCTTAAAAGCTTGAACAATCTTACAACTTTAAAAATAACTTTCATTAAAACATTATTAAAAATGTTCGATGAGACGTTATTCCCTATAATAACCTTTGGTGAAATTTCAGTAAAGCGCAAGTCAAGTGCATTCGTATTAAAAGCCGACATGTCAATACGAACTTAACATAAACGGCTAAGTATCCAATTATGTTCAAGGAAATATCTTTGAAGTATAATGAATATAGTTCTTAATATGACAGAATGCAGGGAATGCTCAAAGTAATAAATGATAATATGAGAGTGAAGTCAAAGCTTTAATCGTATGATAATATGTTTCTATGCAACCAGACAGATAGAGCTTTCTCGTTTGTCATATTCTAAGCAAGAATTAATGACAAGCTGGCGCCTTGAACAATCTAAATTTACGAGCAGATGAAGTTAATAACTGGCAAATACTTATGATTCATTATGCGTTTAAACGATGTAGCAGAAATATTACAAATGTAAAAATATCTTGCTAAAATACTATTATTTTCGTAACTGGTTGAAACGGTCGGAAACAGGTAAAAAGCACAGTTTTTTAAATATATAGTGTGCGTTGTAATGATAACATAGAGAGTGGCACTTGACATGTTTAGCTGTTAAATGGCAACCACCACATTTTACACGTTATATAAATAGTTAAGTATAAAACACTGGCCAGACAGGAATTGCTCGTACCAACAGAAAGGTCCGATAAATTTTCGAAACCTTTGTTATTTCCTTTGAAAAGATAATTTCATACATGTAATATGTTATTTTATTTTAGAAAGTCTTTATAAAAAGTGAAATAAGCATATCAGGAATGGCCACATCCAGAAGACACAGCCTCGCAACATAGCATGCAAAAGAAAAGGGAAAAAAACAGCATGGGTAATAAAATGATCAATTTAAAAATAGACAAAGCAAACAATTAATAACGAGAAATTTATATTTGAATACGAAATTTAAACTATAATTCAGTACTATTTCCGTTCTTTGATTAATGAGGTGTACAAAATAATCCAAAATAATGGTTAACTTACAGAATAGAACAAATGCTGCCAGAAGAGCGTTCATTATCTGTATAAAAGCATACCCTTCTTCCCAAAGGCTACTACAAACGTGCCTTCAAAACCTCTTACTTACGTGTCAAAAGAGGTATAAGTAAGCAGTATTTAGGCTATTTTCACTTCTAAGCTTCTTCAAGATCGACATTTCTGACATTTATGCCTCCATCTATATCAAGTGGGAAGAGCAAAATATAAAGTTGGCCAAGGTTTTAAGAGTACATGTAGTTGTTCAAATCATGCACAAGACGTAAAAATATCTTAGACTAATAGTTTTGTAATAAATATTTTGTTCACGTCAATGTAAATGTAAATGTTAGCATTTTCTTATCTACTAAATATTTGTAAAATATTTACTGTACCATTAGTTCTTTTTTTTTTGCTTTTATGAATTCGGTTACCTCAAGGGTTCTCTTTTTCGTTAATTGTTTATGGCGTCATATTTGAATTTGATATCTTTTTTTAAAAAACATTCTCTCTTTTCCTCTATTCTTTTTCGCTGCGTGGGGAGGCTGTGTTTTGTGTGTGTGGCGATTCCTGATATGCGTATTTCACCTATTTTGAAATGATCACCTTCGCTTTTTATCCCGGTACATACACGGTTGGGTATAAAACACTGGTCGGGCAAGACATTGTTCGTGCATGTACCAGTTGAAAGGTGCTTACAGGTTCCGGAATTGTCTTCATTTTTCTTTAAAAAAATTCAACGTGTTTATAATGTGTTTTGTTTATAAAACCACAACACAAAGTGAAATATGCATATCAAGCATTGCTACACTCAGAAGACAAAGCCTCGCCTCACAGCCAACATGTGGAGATGAAAAAGAATGAGCATGGGTAATATAATGATCAATTTCAAAATAAACATCACAATCAATGAACGAGAAACTTTCAATTTGAGTCTGAAATGTAAAGAAGAGTCCATTACCATTTCGGATTTGTGCTTTGAATAATGAGAGAAACGAAACAGCAAGGAATAACTGGTTAAATTACAGATTTGAACAAATACTACCAGAACAACGCTCGTGATCCTTAACAAAGCTTATGCTTCTTCGTTATGAATAACTACTACAAATATGCCTTCCAAACTTCTTAAAACGTGACCTAATTATTATAAGTAAGCAGTATTAAAGCCATTTGCACTTATAAAATTCTTCAAAATCGAAATTTCTGACATTATTGCCTGTAGACTGTAGAAATCAAAACATAAAGTTGGCCAAGGTTTTAATAGTTGATATCCAAATCAAGCACAAGTCAAAATAAAATCTTAAACTAATATTTTTGAAATTTTGTATTTTTTAAGGAACTTCGCGTTATCCAAATGTTGTTGTTTCCCTATCGTCTAATGTACGATATTTGTTTTATTGTAGTCCTTTCGATTAATTTTTTCAATTCTGGATTCGGATCAAGTTTTTTTCTGCATAGAAACATGTTCCTTACTTTTTAACTTACTTTTTATGAGTGCGCTTGGTGGATAATATATAAACATAGATACACTTAACTAATGCTTTTAACTACACCGATCATAAATGTTTACTTTCTCCTCGTGAAATTGGATTACTCTTAGACTAGTAAAAAGTCTTCCCGTACCTTTAGTCAGAACTGTTATCAGTAAATAATAATCGGTTGCATATATATGATAACGTTTATACGAGTTTTTCGCGCAGTGTGGTAATGGATTTGTTCGCATGAAGTTAAGGAATTTTGAATTGCAATTAAGACCATTTTGTTACAAACACTATCTATGTAGTCTGAATAATGTGTTTCATTATGACATTTCTATTAACACACAGCTCAAACGATAAATTTAAACATGTTTGAATTTTACAGGTAAAAGTATATGTAGTATTCATATATATAAAAGCTATCTTTAAGAAAGACTCCCTTCATGTCTACTGCTCTTGTCTTTGGCAAAATATAATTATATTTATTAATCCTTATTGCCAGCCGAATTGCAGAAAGATATATGGTATCCCGAGGCTGTTTTTTGCGTTTGGATAGGCCAGTTAAATAACACTTTATTTACATAGCACAGATACACACAGAAAGATAATACTTGCTTAAGAAATCTGGAATTGCTATGAAAAAGATCTACAAAAACGATACAGATATCGTATAAATACTAAAAACTACAGTATATTACGGTCATAAATCATTATAATGTCAAGTTGTTTTATGTATGTGCTTTTTTTAATAAGAGCATTTAACTGACTGAACTGCCCATGCAAATATTTATAGATCCTTAAATAAAATTTGAAATATTTCGTATTTAAAATCTAGCTGACAATAAATTTATTTCCTAAATTTCATTTCGAAATTTCATCGAGATTTTGCTTATTATAAGTTCAACCAATTGATAAACACCAGATTGTTTGTGTCCCAGTGATTTACTAAAAAACTACTTCTGATCACCTGAGGTCAGTGACCACTTACCAACAGTAATCCATTGACACTATTCTTATATGTTTTTCATAATTCAGGCTTCCAATACAGTTAAGTGTTTTATATTGTGCATAATACCTTAACATGAAAAACGCGAAGACTAATTGCAAAATTGTCTGCCTGTTTATTATAATAAAAATGAAATATGGATATCAGAAATTTCAAAAACAATAAAAAGCATACACATCAGCAAAAACGTTAAGAGGAAGTCTTTTTAGAGAGAGCATGAGTTGATAAGAGATTCAATTTCAAATTAAGGTGGTATCATTTGTTGTGGACGAGTTGACTTGAGTTGGGTGTGTGAGATCCTAATGTCAGGAAAGTAAATTGTTTTTTCTGACTTCAAAGCTTCCTTTAGCTTGATTTAACATTTATACAGCACATGAATGCTAAATGTCATGCAAAAGTCAAAATAAAAGAGAAATATGTAGCAATTTCGTACCTTGAAAACAGACTTTCTGTGGGAGTCCATTCTTCCTACACTTTCACTGTTGTGAACAATTACTACCACAGGAAGACAGTCCATAACAAGGTCAACAATGTCTTAGAAGATAATTTATTTAACAACAGTAGAAATGTACAAAAACAGCATTCTACATGTGACTGTACTTACAATTTTACATCCATATTTGTTTACAAGTTTATAAAGTAGGACTACCCAGAATGCAAAGTATGGTGTACAATATAGACCATTACTTTCGAGGTTTCTGTTAGTATTCCAAATAATGTAGGAATGTAAGAAATGTGATACTACTAGAATAAGAAGTGTTTTGAAATGTTGATGACAAATTATAACATATTAATTAGTAAATTGTCACAGGGTGAGAAAGAATGTGCAGCCAGATCAGGACTCGAACCCGGGACCCCTCGCTTACAGGGCGAGTGCTCTCCCGACTGAGCTTTCCGTCTGCTTACACATCTTTTCCTCAGATAGTGACTAGATTCCTATCCTCACTGGGTTTCCCAAATCAGAACTAGGCTGCAAGTGCACACATTTTCCCGTCATATCTCAAATTGTCGAAACAAATGAAATATTTTTAAAATGTAAGGGCAATTGTACTTTTTCATTCACTCAGCCTACAGGGCGAGTGGGTCCAAAAAATAGTTCACCTCTGATATATAAAAAATTCATGCATTCCATAATATGTATAAACATATTTATTTATAATTACGTAATATTTATTTATTTATACTAGTTATGTTATTATTTGTCTTTTTATTCATTTCAAAAACACTCTTATATAAAATACATTTCATTTAGTCATAAATATTGCATATGTTAACAGAAAAGTAATATTTCAACCTTTACTACAAAAGGCAGATAATTCAACCATAACATTGAAAGTTATGTCCTATATTGTACACCATACCTTGCATTTTGAAAAATTTGTAAACAAACATGGATGCCAAATTATAGTGTGCAGTCACTTTGAGAATGTTGTTTTTGTACATTTCTGCTATTCCTTAGTGGATAATATTCTAATACATTGTTGTCCTTTTTATGGACTGTCTTCCTGTGGAAGTAGTTGTTGACTAAAGTGGAAGTATAGGAAGTTTGGACTCCCATAGAAAGTCAGTTTTGAAGAAAAGAATTTACTACAAATTTTACTTTTATTTTGTTTTTGCATGACATTACACACTCAAATGCTAAATAAATGATATGTGAAGCCACAAGACGTTGACAAGTCCATAAACAAATGAATTTTATATGAAATCATGATTTCTAACACCCATTCCACTTCAGTTCTTTGATATCTCCTTAAACGCCATAAACAATTAACGATATAGAGAACCATTAGGGGTATTGCATTGGAACGTAAGCGGCGTTAACTAACTTGAGTGTGGCGGCCGTAAAATATGCCTCCTCATACATATAGTCAGTAATTTTATCAGTAAAGTAACCTGTTACCGTTGTCTTTCAGTGATAAGTGCGTTTATCAGGGCTATCCGATCAACCGTTTTGTGGTTGTCCCGGTTAGCTTAATTGGTTGCGTCGTCGAAATCGCAGGGCCTGGCACTGGAGCCGTGACGGTGCGAGGTTGCTCCCAGGTAGAGGCACTATCATTTGAATATTTATCCTAATTTTTATAAAATGTAAACAGGAAAGGAAAAATAAAATAATATTTTACAGTCTCCCTGAGCTGCAGTCTATTTGGTTCGTCTTCTACATGTACAAACACACAGAACTTCACAGAACATCGCCCTGTAAAATTGTCTACAATTCCTCTTTTTTTAAAGCAGTGTCATGATCATGCTATAATGCTGTTAAACTCTATGATACTTAGTCTATCTTCTAACGATCTGAAATAATTGTCTCGCCTTATGCTACTAAATCATATTTTATTGCTTCATGCCAACTGAAACATGTTTCTATTTAGAATCTCGAAGCTGCACCTTATAACACAGTATAAACCCGCAGTTGTAAAAGGCTTGTCTTTGACCATTTAATAGTATGAGATAAGGCCACACTAAATCGTTTTCGATTATTGTTTAGTCGTGCATTAGTCTATAAATTTATCGTTTTTAATAATCTCTTTACTCCGTATGATTTCACTATTATCCATGGGGAACAGTGTAGACAAATATAAGCAAGCACATCTGTGCTGTTAAATTTGGATATAAACTGTTCGCAGAGTTAATTTAAGTGATAAATACATGTTACATACGTTACACTGCTATCAATTTACGCAGAGATGTTGAAATGCGATGTAACAAATGCTACGCATGTTACAGTAACAATAGTACGACAGGTCCTAGAAAATCTGGGTCAATTTTGTACTTTATATGCACGAGTGCAAGAAAACAATGTTAACCTAGTCATGCAAAAATATGTTGTTTTTTAACTGACGTCATTCCTTGAAAATACTTTATAACGTTTGGCCGATGACATTCAAAATTATCAATTTGCCAGGAATAAATATAATTATAAGGTATTCAGAACACTTAAACATTAAATTTAATACAAAATGAACTAGTACAAAATGAAATATAAAATTTTGCTACTTTATCCAAAAAAAGCCAAAAACCGAACATGCTTGAAACAGAACCTAAGATACATTCTCCATTACGAGGCTCGTATGTAGTTCAATTCAAACTAAGCAAGACAAATAGTTCGTTTTAAATACTCACAGTGGTTGATTGATTTATACAGAGAACAAGTTAATGTGGCTTTAAAAGTCATCAGATAAATCCCAAGTTAAGCTTTTGTTTTATATGTTTCAAAGACTATCGTATTTATTATAAGCGTCAGAGATGTATAATTTCTAGAGCATCGATACATTTTAATTCTCCTGAAGCAATTCATTTAATGTTCTCAATTCAATTCAATTTTATTATGAAAAAGGAGTATCCTGATGAATTTAATTACATGTAACCTATGTCTTGTAAAGCAGGTAAGTAAATACCTGAATATATGGGAACTAGAACAAACATTCTAAAAATTCTTAAACAATATTTTGTATACGACCTTAACAACTTAGGCTATGGAAAACCGTAATGTAAAGAAAATAGATTTAAAAAAAGTAAATTAATTTGTTTAAAGAGTCCACAAATTACAAATTATTTGACTGTAATATTTGCTTGATTGGGAATTTATTTTAAACAGTGTTGTTATCAACTATAAAGCCCTTTAAATGAGTACGATAATTATATTTGTGTAAATATTGAGTTGCGTTCAACCCGGGGCTTGGCGGCGTTAGCAATAATATGCAAGTGATATGCACTTCCATTACAAGCTCATGAACGGGCTTTATCAAACCGAGTTTGCAATATTTGATATTGTCGTGTATGCAACCAAGGTCTTGTAGGACAATGTCACATATTGCAGAAGAATGATGTGTCTGACATTTTTCGAAATTAAATGTATAATAAATCTTCCTATAGAATGTCGTATTACTAAGCTAACACAAAAAAAAGAAGAAAAAAGATAATCCTTTTGTTTCTGTGCAACTTACTGGGAGACTGCCTCTTATAATCTCGTCCGTCAAATAGAGTGGATTTTATTGCACGAACAATCAGCTTTCACTGTTACTAATAATCCCTAAGCAAACGTCGGTCCCCATAGCAGTCTAAGACGGATAGCATAATATTATTTTATTATGTACTACTAAAATAGATAAATAAATCTTCTATCAGACAGTTCTTAGAGACAACAATGATACACTCGACCCCTGGGGAGAACATACTGATAGATATAGAAAGAATTAAAAAACGTGGCTTTTCCAGTACCTTCGTAGCTTGATAGAAAGTACATATAATACAATCACTGTGCTCCCTAGAACCTGGTTTCAATTCCCAGTGGCAATTTGATTTACCACTGACCGTTCCATGGTGGAAATCCCCCCGGGTTCTCTTTTTGTTAATTGTTTGATGTGTCTGTTTTAAAGCTGATCATTTTATCAACGATGCTCCCCTTTCTTTTATTCTTGGCTGTATGGGTAGGATATCTTTGATTTCGGCAATTCCTGTTATGCATATTTCATCTTTTTACACAGCTGATTAAAACCCTTAATTTCCGAAATTCGACCCATAAGAGGTGACTGTAAATTTGCTCCAGATCTGTAAATGTTTAAAAAAAACAATCAGACATGAATAAAAAATCCAGAAAGCAGATCCCAACTACTTTTAAACACTTTTTGCAAATTCCAATTGTCAAGAAATTGACATTTTCGAAGAAAAATGCAAAGTATATGGAATCATCAGTAGTCAAAGTCGTTTTATACATAAATTTACAAATGGGGCGTGGAACAGGAAAAAGTACTTTCGGGCGGTTCACGTTCTTTCTTTAAATGACGTGATTCAGTTGAGCAAACCGCATCGATCTAATTGCATTTCGCGGTAAAAAAAAGCGACCCCTGCAAAAAAAACAACAAGTGATGGATTGTACCACACACTCTTAAAAAACTAGGAAAAGTACTCAGAATGGCTTGTTTTGTTGTAGGAAAAGTACTCAGAATGGCTTGTTTTGTTTTAGGAAAAGTACTCAGAATGGCTTGTTTTGTTTTAGGAAAAGTACTCAGAATGGCTTGTTTTGTTTTTGGAAAAGTACTCAGAATGGCTTGTTTTGTTTTAGGAAAAATACTCAGAATGGCTTGTTTTGTTTTAGGAAAAGTACTCAGAATGGCTTGTTTTGTTTAAGGAAAAATACTCAGAATGGCTTGTTTTGTCTTAGAAAAGGTACACAGAATGGCTTGTTTTGTTTTCGGAAAAGTACTCAGAATGGCTTGTTTTGTTTTCGGAAAAGTAATCAAATGGCTTGTTTTGTTTTCGGAAAAGTACTCAGAATGGCTTGTTTTGTTTTAAGAAAAGTACTCAGAATGGCTTGTTTTGTCTTAGGAAAAGTACTCAGAATGGCTTGTTTTGTTTAAGGAAAAGTACTCAGAATGGCTTGTTTTGTTTTAGGAAAAGTACTCAGAATGGCTTGTTTTGTTTTAGGAAAAGTACTCAGAATGGCTTGTTTTGTTTTAGGAAAAGTACTCAGAATGGTTTGTTTTGTTTCAGGAAAAGTACTCAGAATGGATTGTTTTGTTTTGGGAAAAGTACTCAGAATTGCTTGTTTTGTTTAAAGAAAAGTACTCAGAATGACTTGTTTTGTTTTAGGAAAAGTACTCAGAATGGCTTGTTTTGTTTTAGGAAAAGTACTCAGAATGGCTTGTTTTGTTTTAAGAAAAGTACTCAGAATGACTTGTTTTGTTTTAGGAAAAGTACTCAGAATAGCGTGTTTTGTTTTAAGAAAAATACTCAGAATGGCTTGTTTTGTTTTAGGAAAAATACTCAGAATGGATTGTTTTGTTTCAGGAAAAATACTCAGAATGGCTTGTTTTGTTTTATGAAAAGTACTCTTAATGGATTGTTCTGTTTAATAAGGCCACTCATAAGTAGGAGAAGCATATAACTTTATCACCAGCATATTGTTTACATGTATATATTAAATACATTTTATTATATATTTTAGGTAAATGTTCCAAAGCCAGATGACTGAAATATGAAAAGGAGAATTTAAAGGCTTCTGAACATCACCAGTATGAAACGATTGCTTGTAGGGTTTTATTGAGCCCATTCATAAACACGTAATTGCCAACGCCACCAAGACCCGGGTTGAACGTTGTTTCAATTTCCCAGCCAATATGGTTTTGGATACTGTTCAATCTTTCCAAGGATATAGGCCTACTATTTCATTTTTTAAATTTTCCTTTAGCGTTGTCTGTGTTATGGAGGATTTATATTCTCATATCCCCTGTCAAAATTCTATTTTGGGTAGTTTTATAATCTGGAGACCATACGCCGCTGAACATGAAATAGTATTAAGCTGAAAATACCGCATTTGAAGGTTTTATGTTCACCGCCATATGCATACCATCGTTTGGGATGGATCAAGCCTTCAATATGTGGTTTCGGTAGCTTTAAAAGTTCCCTTTTTATCTATTTTTATCAATTAATTTTATTCAAATATTGAAATGACTAAGGAGCTTATTTTATTAAATGCATATTGGAACTTATCGCAACAGTTGTACAGAAGGCTGTTTCACTGAACTTAACATCACTTCAGTGCAGTTATAAATTCCATTTACTTCCCTTGAAGGTTATGCCAATAATTGTGTTTTCATTTCTCAGTTCAATGATAATAATACCGTTTTTTTTCATTAGGAAGATGATATATGTCACATGATTCTACCACATCATATAACTAAAAAGAACAACCCTTTAAGTAAACCTTTCTTGCTTTTGGTCTTGCTTCTTGTTATATTAATTTCAGACGTACGTTTGAGGCGGATTATTAAACATAACAGAAACCGCAAAATATAAAGTCAACATCATTCTGAACATTTATGGTAATCGGCATAACTACATATTTCTAGCAAATGTCACAAAAGTGAAATACACTTATGAGGAATAACCCGCAACTAGAGAAAAATATAACACACAACCTTAATCCACAAACAAAAAGTAGAGGGGAATTATACAATGTCATGTACATTTATAAAAAATACAAATAACACAGCACAAATAATAAACGAAAATGAATTCTTTAGGGGTTACCGCAGTGAAATGAATAATGGAATCACAATTTGACATTGCTGTTAAATTTAACTTTCAGTGAGCACCACCATCACACTTGCCCAAATATGTTCTCATTTGAACAGACAAGACACGTTCAAGTTGTCTTGATTATTATCTTCAACCAACCCATCAACTGTATGATATGCTTACAAAAGCAATATTTGCGTCGATACCTGCCGATTTTGCCGAAGTTCGGATAACAGTGCATACAATTAAATGTTAATATAAAAAAGTCAAATGTAGTGATATACGCACTCAGTGACAACAGCTAAGTTGGTAGAGTCACTGCATTTTTCCAGAGATTACACATTCAATTGCAGACATAATCCATAAAGAAACTAAATGAAGGCAACTTTTTTCAATGTTTTATGCTTTTTAAAATCAAAGAGCGTAATATAATGCCCGCCTTCTTTGATAGTTGTTTACTATTATGTATTTTGCAATTAAATTAATGAAAACATGAATATAAAGTACCAACGCAGTATTAAAATTTCTTTTTTAAATAATTGTTTTATATGTGTTTTAGGTAAATTAAAAATCTTATAAAAATATGCATAGTATCAAAGCATTCTTAAATATGAAACATTCTCTCGTCAGTATTTATAAAATAAAACAACAACAACAAAACAACAAAACAAAATCTTTAAATTACACTCATACCTTTTATTAATTCACATGATCATTCCAAGAGATATATAAATTCCTTTGTCAAAATAATAATTCATCTTATATCCTCGTATCTTGTTGCATATGTTTTCTTTCTTAAAATATTCAAGTTCCTTTGGAAATGTTTGTACTCATGAGAAGATTCAACAATAAGTCTCTGTAAGATATTATTCCGCACAGCTGTAGTTATCCAATACTTGGAAAGCGAATAGCTCACAGCAAATATTATGAGAAACGATCGCAATGATTAGTCGTCGAACAGAGGGGCGCCGAATATATTTGATTTTGAAGACCGATACAAGTTTAGGATAACGCCATTTTAATGTTATGACCTACACTGCATCATGAAATATAATGGTCCCGATTATAAATCGTCGCACAGAACGGCGTCGAATATATTTGATATTTAAATACAGTTACAAGTTTAGGATAAAGCCATTTTCATGTTCTGGCATACACTGCATGATGAAATATAATGGTTAAGATGATAAATCGTCGCACAGAAGGGCGCCGAATATACTTGATTTTAAAATATAGATACAAGATCGCGATAAGGTCATGATTTACAGAAACATTGTGAGGTTATGCCCCGTTTTGCATGATAAAATATAATGGTCCGATTTTAACCTATTAGAATAAAAAGCACACAAAAAAGTTTTTGCTCTGCAAAATGTGATGTATAAGTTTTGTATTATTTAGATAGATGAACGTTTTGAAACACGAAACGATCCTATCAAAATGTATGTATTTACAACTAGTGCATACGTCAGATAGCAAGTATCTATTGTATTTTGTCTATTTGTTAAGTTTAAAATAAAATTTGCAACTGCTTTCTAATATTTAAAATGAAATAAACAGAATTCTAGTAACGACTCAAGCAATCATAAAAGATTTATAAAGATAATCACTCTTAAGCATCAATCGAAATAATTAGTATGTATTGTTGAAAATAATGCATGGATCTTTGAACAGCAGTCGCTGTCTTTACTGAAATTAGTTTTTGTTTTGGTTTACTTTATCTGCGATTAAGATTAAAATGTAAAAAGATATCACATAATCAAGAAATTACTATAAGTATAATGAAACACTAGAGCCATAATTTTAATAATGGTTGGTGTAGCGGTAACTTGCATATCTTGTACCGCATATAAGGTTTCATGTCAACCGCCGTATGCACAACATTATTTGGAAAGGTTCGTAATGGTACTGAACGCTGGTGTAATACTGAAATGCGCTAAACCCTGGGCTAGGTGGTGTGGACATTAATAGGCATTTCCAATATTGCTAATGAACAAGCTTAATTAAATCGATCCTGCAATAAATTTTATATTTTGTTGTGTTCGGTGTCTTCAAAGGAATGCTTTTCTTCTAGTCTTATTAAACTGAGATATACAGTTTATCAATATTTATAAACAGAATGCGAACTTGGAATATATATTCGAGATTTGTCCGACCCCAATAGTTTGGTGTCCTTTTGTGCTTGAGAATAGAAATTATATAAATAATGATATATATTTTAAAGTAGGAAGCCTGATACTGTAAGCATTCTGAATTTTCCATTAGTTACCATTACTCCAAATTGAATATAACCGGAACAGGAATCTCTTCATTATTAATTTCATATTTGAATTAGCCATCAATTTATGAATACAATTTATTCAATTAAATATATTAGATAAAGTCTTTTTTCGGAAATCTTATATTTTTACTGCATTAACCTTTTTTTTCATGTCTTTTTTTCCTTTTTTACCGTAGGGAGACGCATTATGTTTAATATGTATAGTTATAACCCAGATACATGTATCAACAATTTAAATCTGTATCACATTTCAGAACTTGGGAGCACTTATAATGTGGTTTCCTGAGGGAAAACTATGATGACTTATTGCTGCGATTATTTCATCTCGCGATAATACTGTAAATTATAAGAGACAATTAATTTACGTCTGCATTGGTTTGGAAAGTGGCACGCAATTTCTGTCTTGCTTCATTATATCACTTAAGATTTGTCAATGAAGAAGCCGCGATACATAACGCCAAGATACATGTTAATCTAAAGTCTTAAAGGTTCAGTAGAGCTTATTATTAACTAGCAAATATCAAATATATACAATCGATGAATTAAGAAGACTTAGCACTTCAGTTATCGAAATATATCACGCTCGGTTTAATTGAACCTGTTTATAGACAGTTAAGGAAAAAGTAGATTACTGTCCACACCGCCTAGCCTTTACGGGGAGATAAAGAATAACAGGTTACTGTCTTGCGATATAAGTGTTATCAGGCGAGGCCGATATGGGGAGCGGAGGGGCGAGGCTCTCATTTATCATGCACTTACCACTTAAATGTCGATGTTTTTTCTACTGTATGCTAAATTCATCTGGAATAGGTTTACCGCTGTGATTTTGTGTATGCTAAATTCATTATGAAACGTTTTATCGTCGTGATTTTTTCAAAAATAAACGTTAACAACGCGCGCGGTATTTCTTACGCGCCGATAAATAGTTTTCCTTTATAACGGCCCCTTTTGTTACGATTTACATAAAATTTTAAGAAATTAGTTCATTTTGAAGCGATAAACTACCCATTTCTTACCCAAATTTAAGATAAACAAAGTAAAATAAGCTCAAACGAACGTTTATTGCTCAGTAATATGATCAATCAAATTTATTTAGCGAGGTCGTGGACACCATATTTTTCTGACAGAAAATGTGTTTATTTCGGTGTGATTTGATAAATTAACAATTGTTCTTTGATAACTATATCGAGAAACAACTGTTTTAATCAGAAATCGGATTTATGACAATATAAAGTGGCAACAGAAAAGTGAAGTATCGCTATGTCTGGAATTCAGTGATTTGTGTCATCGTTATAATTTTTGACATTGATCAACATCCGTATCTAGGAAATGTCACAGAGACATATTTAATAAGATAAGGCATCCACCCAGTACCGAATTCGAATCTCCATCAGACTAAATAGGGGCCATGATAGCAAATATCACTTGTTTCCTCGGATAGATCTATGCCGATCTTCAGAAGAACAGGGTCTACAGTACAGTAGACCCACTACAGTAACTGAGATCACTCAACACCTGACATGCTTAGTGTTGATGGATAATACCTCAAATGTATTACTAAGGTAATTTTTATTATAAAATGTCAATTTAAAATTGTTCATTTTCAGGGTACTGAATTGTTCACCTAACAATCGACAGGACAATTTTATCAGTTAAATAAACACATTTTGATTGAAATCAGAAGTGCAAGTATCAAAAGTTACAAAGAAAAATCTTCAATTTTAGTCCGGTTATATGAATGATTCCACTCCACAGGCGATTTTCTGTGCATACCATGCGTCCGACGCATTTCCAATGCAAATTTTTATTTTTTCTCCCAATTAAAAAAATATTCCTATTGAAAGATAAAATGTTTGATGCCGAACAGGTTCGCGAAATCTGGATGCTTAGTGCGAGAGCCAAAGAAACATGTTTTAGGACAGTACGAGACGGGATTTATCAGTCGCTTTCCAGTTGTTTTACATTTTTTCCTATTTTGAATGTTTCTTGACATGAATTTTCTAATTTTGGAAAGAGTCTTTTTTCTCAAAAAAGCCAGAAAAGGGCTTGTTCAATATTTGATTATGTAAATACCTTTATTGCTTGGGTGAGCATTGTAGATCCTGATCAGCCGCCACATTTGTGACATCTAAACTGTTCGCTTTTATATTCGTTAGGTTATTTCTGACCAAGATGCAACTAATGCGAATCGAGATCTTAAATCAAGGATATGTATATTTCAACATCTGGTTCTACACTGGTGGCACATGCATTAAAATGTGTATGCTTGGAGTAAAAGGTTAATTAAAAATTTACCATTAACCATAATTTTGTATAACTTTTATGAGTTTTACCCCCAAACCCTGTGCCTGCGATGTGTTTTAATGCATATCACAAAACAGTAACTTGATTTATATTATTTTGTAGGTTGGTCCCACCATGATTGTCTAACCCTATGAATGGATGTCTCTGTCATGCCGAATTTACAAGAGGTATTGACCATACTGGAGTTGTGAAAGACAAGAAAGGTAAAAATTTGAAATCAGACTCAGAGCTTTATTTTACAACATCATAATTCTGCATGTTTATATACTATAAGAAATTGAAATTATTGAATAACACTTCCAATTTTAGGTTTGAAAGTCAACACTGAAAATAGTAGGTTAATCATTAGTAAATGGTGTGCATAAAATTATTTTTTTTTCATAACTGGACAAGTTTTCTTAATATTTCATAAGACATTGCAATACAATTAGGTATAAAATATTGTGAAGAAACTTTTATTTTAAAAAACACTTGCTCCAAATTGTCATCTTTGTAACATTTATAAGATAAATCATTACTCAAGATTTTTGAAAAGATTTCAATTAACAATTTCCGCCTGCATGAAGTACATTCACGGTCATCAGTCCCATTCCTAATTACAAAACATGGTTTTTCCCAAAACATGATTAAGAAAAAAATATATGTTACTTGCTTATGTTGAAAAATCATATTAAAGTCTGAAATTTAATTTGGGTGATTGGTGATCAATCTGTAGACTCTTTAAAAATAATTTTTATCAACATTTGATTAATGAAGTTGAAATTCTCAATTTCAGTGAAAAATTTGTAGTATTTCCCTTCTCAAAATGGTGCCAAAAACACTTTAAAATAAACTTTAAAAAAAGTTTTAAGTATCGTATATCATCAGGATATTGTTAAAAATCTCAGCAGAGCCTCGCCCTTCCGCTTCGCATTTCGGCCTCGACTGATAACACTTATATCGCAAGACAGCAACCTTGTTATTCTCTATTGACGGTTTTACAACAACAGATTTAATTCTTCTTCCGCTTTTATTCAGTCACAAAAAAAGTGGAGCAGTAATTTTATTTCACAAAACCTTGTTTTTAAGCAATCTGTGTCACTCTTCTGTCACAATTATTATTGCTTTTAAAGACCTGTTTCAATATATGTCTTTTTGGAGTCAGCCAAAGTTTATTTTTTAAAATGAAGTGTTTTTTTCTCGTTTAATTTCCAGAGTTTCCCATGAAAAAAAAATGAATCCACATCTCGCCAAGAACACCAATCGTACGGGCCACGAATTTACAGGAATATCGCATTTGAAAACAGACGTAAAACGACGAATTACTGGAGAAAGTCCAATTAGCAGTGTTTAATAAACGTTTAAAGAAAAAAATGACAATAACATCATTATTTGTTTTCAAATTTTATGAAATAAAGTGAAATACGGAAAATTGTTTCGTTATCGATATTTGTTTACATTAGTTACAATGGCTTCCGGAAAGTAGTTCTGTCACTAAGTGGGCGGAGTTACGGATAAAAGGTCTCGTCGGATAAGACGACGGGTGTCCTCGGACTTTATGGTAAACTTAACACGGGGCAAGCAATATCGGGTCGGTGACCGATATGCGAAACAAATATCACCCTGGCGGGTATAGGAGCTTTAGCATTAGGGTGCATGATAAATTACTGTCCACGCCGCCTAGCCTTTACGGGGAGATTACTGTCCACGCCGCAAAGCCTTTACGGGGAGATTACTGTCCACGCCGCCCAGCCTTTACGGGGAGATTACTGTCCACGCCGCCCAGCCTTTACGGGGAGATTACTGTCCACGCCGCCCAGGCTTTACGGGGAGTTTACTGTCCACGCCGCCCAGCCTTTACGGGGAGATTTCTGTCCACGCCGCCTAGCCTTTACGGGGAGATTACTGTCCACGCCGCCCAGCCTTTACGGGGAGATTACTGTCCACGCCGCCCAGCCTTTACGGGGAGAATACTGTCCACGCCGCCTAGCTTTTAAGGGGAGATTAAACATATTTTAAGTTTTGATTTCAGTAATGTTTGAATTTTACGTGAAAAGTATAAGTTGTTTTTAAAATTATTTATTAATTTTTTAAATGGTTTATGTAATTATTTTATTTATTTTTTATTTAATAATTTACATATTTATTTATTGTTTTATTTTTACATATTATTATTGCATATTGGTTGGTATTAAGACAATTCATGAAACCTTTTTATTTGTTTTATTTAAACCACGATTGTTAAATGAAATTGTAAAGTGTTTTACAAAGTTCGAACCATCTTAACACGGAAGGGATTCGAAACCACTATCTGCATATCGTTACAAGCAATATCTTACCAAAGTCCAAAGGATAGACTCTAGCACTTCCATGGGGGAGTAACCTTTTTTAAAGGGTACAGAATAAACGAGAAAATTGAAATTTTATAAAGCACTACGGTGGCAAAGTGTCACTAATAAACATGCAGTGAGATGTTTGAACACAACTAAGTAACGAAACCAGGAAAATTGACAATAAATATAAATAAAAACGGTGATAGATCACAGGAAGTTTACCCCACCCACACGCCACTTATAGACCTATGTTGTAAACAATGTGGTCCCGTACAACAAGTACTAACGGAATGTCTAGAAGAGAATCTGTCAATCAATCTCTCATCACCATGAACTCCAAAGGTACTCCAAAATCTGATAAATCAAAAGAACAAGTGAGTGTAAAAGAGACAGGTGATCATGACCTTGGCCAACTTACAAGAAACATGAGATGTTTAAAGAATATGATGAAAAGATGGGTGCTAGAATAACAAAATTAGAAGAGAAGTTCTCAGGGATGTTTAACGAGTTGAAAAGAGACATAAATTCAATAAGAGTAGAGGTATATGACACCAAAAATGAGGTCTCAGAACTAAAAACAAAAGTAAAGGATATAGAGGAAAACATATCTTTCCGAAGTGAACGCCTTGAGAAGAAGCAAGAGTCATATGAAGACCTATTAGAAAAACACAAAGATGAACTCAAAGAAATGAATGAGAAGTTTTTGATGCAGGCGAAACATGATAGGCGTTACAACCTTTTATTCTACGGCTTTCTAGAAAAAGAAAATGAAAACTTAAAAGATACTATGAAAGAGTTCTTTAAAAAGCTGGATATCAGTGAGGAAAGAATAAAGGCAATGACCTTTGCGAACTACCACAGGCTTCCTACTGAAAAAGGGCCAAAACCAATAATTGTAAAGTTTGTATCCATGGAGGACCGGGAAATTGATTATGTCGAAAGCATTTCACCCATTGTTACGCGAGGAGAAGAAAAGAATTCTTTCGGATTTACCGGTAATAATGAAGAGAGAGAGAGAGGGAGATTTGCAAAAGCCGCATTTAAAATCAGTACTGAAGACAAACTTAAAACAAGAAAAGTAGAAAAAGGCCTTCAGGTGTATCTGGAAGTAAGAAAAGACTTGAATCAAAAATGGAAAAGGCGTGAAATTACTACAGATGAGGGAGAAAGTGACATTAATTAATAGATTTCTGTGAAATTACATTAGTACACAGTCATGTGGTACACATATTTGACACTCAACATGATGTAAATATGAAATCCAGACAGAGGATGGTCTTGAAAAGATCCAAACTCTTATGTGTATTTGTGTTATTGCTTGTGTAGCAAAATATGTATATTTTTTATATTTATGTCTTTTTTATCTTAACCCTTTCCTCTATAGATACGCATTTTTATGCATGTGTGACCTGTGTAGATCCGGATCAGCCGGCATGTCTGTGCCATCTGATCGGGATCTGCACTGTCACATTTTGGTCAGAAATAACATCACAAATAAAAAAGCGAACAGTTTAGATCCAGGATAGACGGCACGGAGTCGCTGGCTGATCTGGATCTAAACTGTTCGCCATTGCAATTAAGATGTATCTATGGTGGAAGGGGTTAACAAACAGCTACAAATAACAAAAAGTAAACATCTGTCTTTTCACTATAGTAAAATGACTATTTTTGGAGCCAGAAATAATTCAAATATGCAGTCAAGTTAAAAGAAATTTATTAAAATTACAAATCTGCGATGTAAGAAATAATCCTTTGTTGTAAAATTATCAAAACTAAAATTAAAATCTTAATAAGGATGATTAAATAAATCTTTCAAATTTTTCTTTCATGAAAGATTCTGAAGTCATCATTTGTTATACACATTACATTGGAAAGATCTGGCTTAAAATGTGAATAATTTAAACAGATGATCAATATTGCTGATGAAAGCATTTTTCTTGTTTTTGGTAGTTTTTTAGTTTTTAACCTAGAACTATATTATGTCACAAGGGAGGAAACACATACCTTTTGTCCGAACATTTCAACTGCACATCTTTAAGGGATTTTTTGATAGCACGACTCACTTAAAGTTCCATTTTTGCTCTTTGAAAGATTGTTATTGTAGATCAATCAACATGTTGTATACACTTGTAAAAATGTTCTTTCAGCTGATGTATTTATTCACACAGAAAATGGTATTTGAAATAGCTAGGTGATTACATGCACTTATATTCCTGGAAAATTAAATAGTAGTCACCTAGACACTATTTCAACTAACACGCTTCTCTGTGAACGTGAACATGTTTGTTTAATGTTTACCATGAACTTGTTCTTGTAGAATTATACATGTAGATGTATACTGCGCCGTTTAATATCCGATAGATTTCCAATTGCCGGTAAATTTTGGGCAATTTGTATACGATTTCAAATTATACACAGTTTTATATACTGTCCAATGTGATCTCCATTCCAATCCTTTTAAATTATTGTAATTTGTACTTTCATTTTCTGAAAACGTGGTTATCTAGGACATACGGTGCAGACATACATTTTAACCAGTCAAATTATACATAAACATAACAGGTTAGCAACGACTATTGATTTTTGTTCATTCTAAGCGTCTAAAAGCGCAGTGATGAAATTTATAGTTTATATCTGATTTTCTTTTTTTCTGTACCGCTTTAGCTTTGCTTAATATATAAAAGAAAATTAAATGTAAAAATTGGGGAATTTATGGCGAAAATTATTATTGACACTGTTTACACTAGGACACAAACATCAGGTGACAGCTCCATTCTTAACTGTACCTTCATAGCTCTTAACAGGTGATGTGATCAAAATATTATCTCAGAATTGTCAGGGATTAGGTAATGTACAGAAAAGAAGAGATATTTTTCAATTTGTAAGACAATTACAGTACAACATTATATGCTAACGGGATGTGCACATTTCAAACAATTTATGCTCATACGTAAAGGCTGAGTGGGGTAACGACATATACATATCTCCATTTACTAATAACAGCAGAGGGGTCATGATTCTTTTCAAAATAACTTCGAACAAAAAGTAAAAAAGACTATTATAGATGATAGAGGTAATTATATTATACTTGATGTTCAGATAGGTAATAAAAATATTACGATTGCAAGTATTTATGGTCCAAACGATGACAATCCCACTTTTTATAATGATTTTTTACAAAAGGTTAACCAAATAGATAATGAGTACGTGATTATTTGTGGGGACTGGAATTTCGTACTTAACCCAGCAGTAGATTATGAAATTATCTTAATATAAATAACCCGAAATCTAGATCCGTCATCTTAAATTTGTTAAATACGGGAGAGTATATAGACATTTGGCGAAATCTTAATCCAAATACAAAAAAGTTTACATGGAAGCGAAATAATCCGTCTCGAAAACAAGCAAGGTTAGATTATTTTTTAATTAATTCTTACTTAAAACCATTCGTTGTTGATGCAAAAATAGTTCCGGGATATCGTTCAGACCATGCCGGTATAACACTAGATGTTCAATTAGTAGAAACTTCAAGAGGGAAGGGACACTGGAAGTTTAACAACTCGTTGTTTAGAGATAACGATTATATACTTTTAGTTAAAAACACTCTTAAAACTTTAATTTTACAACATAGGGAAGATGAAAACTGCGATATAAGTAACCCAGAGTCTTATAAAGATCTTAGATTAAATATAAACGATCAACTTTTCTTAGAAACATTCCTAGTTATATTAAGGGGAGAAACAATAAAATACAGTGCTACGAAAAAAAAAAAAGATGAAAAATTAGAAAAAGACATTTTAAAAAACATTGAAAATCTCGAAAACATATTAAATACAAACTTTCAAAATGCGAATGACACAATTTTTGGCGAACTTTCGGAAAACAGACGTGAACTTGAAAAAGTGAGAAAATCTAAAATTGAGGGTGTTATGATACGATCCAAAACAAGGTATGAGAATTTGGGAGAAAAACCAACCAAATACTTTTTTAATTTAGAAAAACGAAATTTTATAAATAAAACTATGATAAAACTTATAGACGAAAATAATAGGGAATATTTAACCACAGAAAACATTTTACAATACCAAAAAGTTAATATAACGATCTTTATAAAAACTGCATGGATATTGATGATAAACCGATTGAAGAAATTATTGGACCAAATCCCAAAAAACTTACAGAAGTAGAGAAGAATTATTTAGAGGGGGAAATAACTCTGCAAGAACTAGACTTGGCCATTAAAAATATGAAAAATGACAAAAGTGCGGGACTAGATGGATATACGGCCGAATTCTTTTAATTTTTTTGGATTGAAATTTCACCCTTTATCTTAAAATCGATTAATAATGGTTATAACAATGGTAGTTTATCTATTACTCAGAAACAAGGCGTTATTACATGCCTACCAAAACCAAACAAGGACAGGTGCTTTCTCAAGAACTGGAGACCCATATCATTGTTAAATGTAATTTACAAGCTAGCGTCCTCAGTAATAGCCAACCGACTTAAAAGGACTTTAAATAAACTGATTCATTCGGATCAAAAAGGATTTATAGCCGGAAGATTCATATGGGAAAACATTAGGGAAATATATGACATATTATTTGAAACAGAAGCACAAAAAACACCAGGTCTGTAACTATCGGTCGACTTTCAACAAGCCTTAGATTCTTTATCTTGGAAATTTATTCACAAGGTTTTAGACTTTTATCAATTCGGACCCTCTTTTTAAAAATGGATTCGTCTTTTTCAAAGTGGTTCAGAAACTGGCATAATTCAAAATGGCCATCTTTCTGATTTTATAAAACTAGGTAGGGGTTGCAGACAAGGGGATCCGACATCCCCGTATATTTTTATTCTCAGTGTAGAAATATTAGGTATTATGATACGAAAAATCACAAGAATCAAGGGAATTACACTGAATAATTACGAACATAAGTTAAGTAAGTACGCGGACGATACGCACATTTTTCTAAACGGTTCCGAAATATCTTTAAAAACTTGCTTAAAAGAACTAGACAATTTTTACTGTATGTCAGGCCTAAAAATAAATATTGAAAAAACCAAAGCCCTTTGGATCGGATCATTTAAAAACTATGCCCAGAAATACCGTTAGACTGGGAAAATACATCATCAAAAATTGTAGGTGTGTACTTCTCTGCAAATGTATATGAAATATGGAACCTTAATGGACCAGAAATTTTAAGTAAATGTGAATCAATGATTAAATCTTGGTCAAAACGAAATTTAACGTTGTTAGGAAAAGTAACGTTTATTAAATCTCTAATTCTGTCAAACTTTGTACATTTATTTATAGCGTTGCCGACTCCACCGATTGAAATACTAAAAAGAATTGAAAAAATGGTGTTTAAATTTCTTTGGAACAATGGCCCGGATTTAATTAAACGAAATATTTCTTACAAACCAGTCGACGAGGGTGGATTAGGAATGACCAATGTTAACATATCGTCGTCGTAATTCCAAACCGACGTATGAGCATTTTCTTAGTTTTGAGAAAAAGGCATTCGAAGTTTTAGACATCAATAACTTTTTTGTCTTTTGGCGGATTTTCTTGATTTTTTCTATGATGCTCTGTTTTGCCATGAATAACCTATATCTTATTTTATATAATTGTAAATTAAGTACAATTTGTTTTATATTATTAAAACAAAAATTATTATACGCCTTTTTAACACTTATTCACATAAAAGATTAGTTCCATAATGCCATACTGACTTACGTCAGTTTGAAATACTAGTTTTGTCTTAATTTGACTAGAAACTAATAGCAAATAAAATTAAATATTTTCTCTGTAAAATAAATGGATATATAATCGCATTTAATACCAAATAATAAAAGTAACAATCTTAACACAATCTCGTAAATGTCCTTTGTCTATGAAAAGCTACTAAACAAAAAAAAAAGAGAAAAAGACTGTACTAAGAATTTTTTTAGGAACCCGATATTTATAATGTTCATCGTTTTCTTGACTCACTAGTGAAGTCTTATGAATAGAAACGAATAGTGAATAAATTCCCTTGAAAATAAACGGATATTAATATGGCATTTAAAGCCAGAGATGCTAACAGTAACAATCTTAACAGTCTTTGTTTGAAAAGGGCATCCTTTAAATTTAAACTCGACAAGCAGTGTCTGTATTTTTTATATTTCAATCACCGTTACTTTTGAAAAAGGTATTCCATTAAAATTGAGACCTAGGATTGATTTCTTTTATTCATGAAAGTGATGCGTCTGCATTTGGATAATATTAAATGGGTTACTCCAATGAGAGGTTATAAGATAACGAATCAATATACAGTATTTGACATGTATAATGGTCCAAATGAATGTGAAACAGGTACTCGTACTTTGCAGTGTGTTTCTTTGCCAAACATGCAAAAGAACAAAAACATAGACAGCATGCTTTTTGGGTATTGTTTAAATAATATATCTGATTTAATTTACATGTAAATGCATAAGAATAACTTTTAACAGGAGATTTTACAACAATATTGAACCTATTTATATCCGAAAAGTACAATATCCGAAAGATGTACTTCTAAGAAACATGACAAATCACGCTGATAAAAGTATCTTGGCTTCCAATTTTCAAATAATCTTAAATGTATATGCTATAAAAACACTAAATAAAGTACAAATACTTGCATTGTTTTGTGCATATATGCAAAAAAA
Source organism: Corbicula japonica (assembly GCA_038501625.1). Taxonomy (NCBI): domain Eukaryota; kingdom Metazoa; phylum Mollusca; class Bivalvia; order Venerida; family Cyrenidae; genus Corbicula; species Corbicula japonica. Next base: position 3,025,424 of record JAZAYU010000036.1, read on the forward strand.
AAAGATATAAAGTATTAAAGTTTTGAAGATTTTCATTCATCGGCAGCCATGTTTTCCCAGAAAGGCTGATTCTGATTGGCCCTTTTGTTACGGCACTTTGGAAATCACAAGTAACGATTAATCATGACTTACGTCTTCGTGGAATTGAATTTTCGTCTATACAGAATAGATCCACACGGATATAACTCATACAGTCTTGTAGAGCTTGAAAAAACGAATTCAACGGTACCAAACACTCAATATTGCCAAAAAATGACTTACGTCCCTCTGGAATTAGGGCGACGATATTTATAAAGAGTTTGAAATTAAGTTAAACATGGATTCGAAGAATATTAACTCAGAACAGTGATAGTATAGAGACACTTTTACCTTTTAATATAAAACATATCATTATTTTAGGAGCACAGTTTTCGCAAATTAAATCTACAGAAATTCAAAACCCATTTTGGAAAGATGTGTTTGAGAGCTGGCAGATATTTGTATAAAAACATGAAATTAAAAATATAGAGGATATATTGACGTCACCACTATGGTTTAATCAAAACTGTTTTAACAAATCGCTTTTCTTCAAAAATTGGTATAATAAAAGTATCTTTTACATAATTGATTTATTTGACGATAATGACAATTTAATAGAATTTGAGCAACTTAAAAGAATATATGGAATTCAGGGAACGTATTTAGATTATTTAAGATTATGGTCAAACATACCAAATATTTGGAAACACACTATAAGAAATTCTTCCACAGAAATACAAATATATAAAAGAAACGTTTTGTTAAGCCCGCCATTAAGAAACATATTAAAAGAAAAGAAAGGGTGTAAACGTTTCAGTAAGTGACAAATTTTCTTTAATAAATTAACTGGTTCTACTATTTCGAGTATATTGAAACTAGAGCTGTCACAATGATTAATTTTACAAAGACATTTATATAAAACCGTAAAGTTTGTGCTTTAATAGAAACATACCGCCATATGGGGGGAGGGGGGACGGGAAAGCTAGATTCTATTATAGTATTAAAGTTATGTTTTTGTATTTAAAGACATAAAGATTCATGTTTCGAGACCCTTGAAACTAAAAACATACTAAAGAACAACTGTATAACAAATTGAATTGTTATTGTTGAATAACTGTGTAACAAATTGTATTGTTCAAATGATTGTATAGCAATTATATTATACTTGTAATACGTTTTTCTAGAATAATGGGGCCCGAAACGAAAAAAAAAAGTCCAAAGTTTCAACACCAGCTGTAACAGTTGTACATGTATATAAAGGCCCGGTCACACCGCCCGAACGTTGCTGGAGCGTTCCTTGAACGGTAGGGAGGTGCACCAACCGCTCGTCATGGCTCAAAAAATGGAATAAAAATCGAAAAAACGGGCGTTGGTTTAGCGGTGTACCGCTGAAGCCAGCGTTGCTTTAACGTTGGTTTTGCGGTAGCAAGCGTTGGTATAGCTGTGACGCGAGCGTTTGGTATAGCGACGTTCTGCGCATGCGCTCATGGCCGCCGTGGCTCGCTGCTTCAACGCCCGACACCGTTCGAACAACCCCGTGTCCGCTCGTAAAACGCTTATAAGCGCTCCACCAACGTTTTTGCAACGTTTAATCGCCGCCCGGGCAACGCTGGCGAAGCAGCGGTGGTGCAGCGTTCAAGAAATCGTCGTTGGTCTAGCGGATCCACGAACTTTCGTCTAGCGGTGCCAAACTTTGATCTGGCGTTTGTGGAGCGGTGGTGAACATTGCCGGGCGGAAAATTTTCCCTTTCTCACCGCTCGCAATATTTTGTGCAGCTCAGAACTTTCGGAGCGGTAGGAGGGCCCCTCGAGAAACATCATCGGTGGCCGAGCGTATAAGGCGTTGTTTAAACGGGGGCCAACTTATGTTTAACGGTGGTGAACGGTTACGGGCGGTGATGAATTTTTTTCACCGCTCCAGGGACGCTCCAGCAACGTTCGGGTGGTTTGACCGGGCCTTAAGTATCTAAATATCATGCATTGGTTAGATTAAATGTCAGAAATATTACTTACCATAACACATTTTCGATACATTCACAATGTTTTTAGAGAACACTTTTTTCTAAAGCCATACGACTGAATTCAATGTTCGTTCCCACATTTCGAATCCAAATATTATATATTTTCTTGCTTTTGCTTTGATTGTTCGAAATGTTTTTATATTGAGCTTAATAAAAATAATAAAAAATAAGTTATGCTCAGTATCAATACAGTTTTAACATGGAAATATACATTCCATAATAAATGTTTTCAGCTAAATAAAAACAATCATTAAATTACAAATTACAAACTCTTCAAATCAGTCATACCTTTTTTGATAGTCATAATATGTCCAAGAAAAAACACACCTTTTTTTTAACAAAATAAATAAATTCAATTTATATAATTAAATCTGGTTGCAGTTATTCTTTATCTGATTCCCGTGTATCCAGAGTGTTTTTCTTTGTTTTCATAAGTAGACGCAACAAGTTTCTGTAAATAATTGTTCAGCACAGCTGTTGTTATTTTATAGGTTTTCACGAATTTCAAAGCAAAAACGCTCAAAGCAAATTATATGTGAACGCTTGCGAAGGTAAGGTATTCTTCAATATTTTATTACTTATTGGCTTGACCGTCTCAGCGCACATAGCGACACTATTTAAAATATGTCAGACATTGAGCATTTATTTAATAAATTTTATAGCTCATGTCAGACATTGATTATGTTTTTGAAAAAATCAACCGATGTCAGACATTAAGTATGTACTTGGAACTTACCATTTGTCTCAATCAAATCGAGCCTGCAATATTTTCATATTTTTCGTGTACGGTGGCTTTAAAATATTTCTGCCAGTTTATAGATGGGTGGTTTCAATATCCCAGCCAATATAGTTTTGGATATTGTTCAAGATTCCTAAGGATATAGGCCTACTTCTTTCATTTTTTAAATTTTCCTTTAGCGTTGTCTGTGTTATGAAGGATTTATTTTCTGAGATCCCCTGTCAAAATTCTATTTCGGTAGTTTTTTTATCTTGGGACCATACGCGGCTGAACATGAAATAGTATTTAGCTGAAAATACCGCATTTGAAGGTTTTATGTTCACCGCCATATGCATACCATCGTTTGGGATGGATCAAGCCTTCAATATGTGGTTTCAGTAACTTTAAAAGTTCCCTTTTTATCTATTTTTATCAATTAAGCACGGAATTATACATGTACATTTATAAAAAATACAAATAACACAGCACAAATAATAAACGAAAATGAATTCTTTAGGGGTTACTGCAGTGAAACGAATAATGGAATCACAATTTGACATTGCTGTTAAATTTAACTTTCAGTGAGCACCACCATCACACTTGCCCAAATATGTTCTAATTTGAACAGACAAGACACGTTCAAGTTGTCTTGATTATTATCTTCAACCAACCAATCAACTGTATGATACTGCTTACAAAAGCAATATTTGCGTCGATACCTGCCGATTTTGCCGAAGTTCGGATAACAGTGCACAAAATTAAATGTTAATATAAAAAAGTCAAATGTAGTGTACGCATTCAGTGACAACAGCTAGAGTCACTGCATTTTTCCAGAGATCCGAGGTTGACACATTCAATTGCAGACATAATCGCAGTGTGATATCCTATCCATCTCATAAGTAAACATTTTTCAGATGCAATTAATGCTAATTATAATGTTTGGAAAAGTAACATAATTTCATTGTATGTTCATGCAGCATGTATTTTTCTCTGTGGTCATATTTGAATACAGTGGGTAGTCATTATCAATTCATTATTTCTTTTGTCAACTATGATATAAATATTTTATTTTAAATAGTTATAAATACAGATGATATTTATGTATTGTTAAGTGATGAAAATACCTTAAATAGAATGAAAACACATTGAGATTTGACTTCGGCAATTCTGGTTGTTTATAAAGGTGTTTACCTACACTGAAAATTAGGGGGGGGGGTTTACTATTGTTTTTTTATTATTACATGAATATCATTTTTCAGAGGCAGAAAATGTCTTGGAACACAAAAAATGGTGAATGTTTGGTACAATATTATCAATTTGTACTGTTATTAGCGCTTCGCAGCTTATTTGCAAAATAAATAAATTTAGCCACATTTAACTGAGTTCGTTTAGAGCTTGTGGACATTAATGATTCAAATTTCCTAACAGTTGGCCACTGACAGTAATACGGTTTAAAATATTTTCGTCTTAGATTTCGGTACAAGGGGTAAGTTAATAGAAAATGATACTCCAAAACGTTCATATTACAACTGCGACATATTCTGTTGTTTCTATCTATATTTTCATGTCTACCTGTTTCAATTGCTTATTGGTGGGATGAAACGAAATCGTATCAGTGCATATCTAAATTTTGGTTCAAGTAAAAAATCTAAATAATTTTCGAATTGTAAAGAAAATTTAAACAAGCTATACGCTGCAAGGCGTCGGGAATTATTAATTTCCGATGACCAAGATTGGCGGAACATATCATGAATTCGTTGTATAATTGAATTAAGAGGAATTACTATTACGAATTGATTATTCCAAATGTTCGAGAATCCAATGATATCTAAGATTTGTTTTATTCTAAATTTCTTTATTTCTATTGTTATAATTTCTATAATTGTCACTGTCATCTTTTAACATTATATAATTTTTTCTAATCAGACAGTTTTCGTTCGAATTTATTATTTTTATCTAATATTTAATCATATTAGTTTTCCTTTGCACAATAAAAGGTGCTCTTCCGAGCTCCCCGTATAATGCTGACAGATTTGTAGACTTTCTTACACCCAAAATATGACGTACAAATTTTGTATGCACTTTTTCAATATTCGGTGCTTCATTATTTCCTAAAAGCTCCGATCCAAAATTTATGATAGAACCAACCAGAGAATCAAAAAGTTTACATTTCCTGGAAATTGGCAGTTCAATAGATTCAAAAACACGGTATAGATTGTTTAGAGCAAAAGACGCATGTTGAGCAATATATTTTTGACTTCGTTGCCAATCCCCATTTTTATAGAGATTGATACCAAGAAATTTAAACGAATTGACAACTTCAAGGATATTATTATTTAAATAAAAGTTATAAGATGTTGCCGGTCCCTTTTCAAAGATCATAACCTTTGTTTTGTTTGTATTAATTTCGAGTCCCCATAAACGACAATAGCTTTCAATATCCGATAACATATGTTGTAAACTTTGAGGGTTTTTTGCGAAGATCACTTGGTCATCAGCGTATAAGATAAGAAAAAACTTTAATTCATTGTACGTAAATATGCCATCAAGATCGACGTTGACGTTTTCGTTTATGTCATTCACGAACATCATGAAAAGTAGCTGTGAACTGGGGTCCCCTTGTTTCAAGCCCAAATGCGAATCGAAAAAATTTGAATATGTACTTTTATATCTGACACATTGTTTAACCGTAATATACATAGACTTCAATGCTTTCGTCATTTTCAAACTAACGTTTTCTGATATAAGTTTTTGCCAAAGGAAATTTCTTTCAATTTTGTCGAAACATAATTCAAAATCAATAAAAACTGCGTAGAGTTTTTGCTTATTATTAAGTACTTTGTTAACTATTGAGTGATGAAGAAACCTATGCAGAAACTGAGAAATTAAGTCGAACGAGCATTTGAAGATTTCGCTTACTAAATCATCTAACCCGGCGGATTTATTGTTTTTCTGACTGAAAACGGCTGATCGTATTTCATTTTCTATTATTTCTCTGTCCAGAAATATACGGGAATTACCTTGAAGATTTTCTTCACCATTATTTGAGGTTTGGCCTGGATTGCCAAAAATACCTTTAAAATGATCATAGAGATGTCCTACAGTTATCAGGAGTTGGCGCTTTCTTAGAGTAAGACTTTTTAACTTTTTTCCAAAACGTCTTTGGTTCAGAGTCTGCAATCTTATTTAAGGATTGACCTTCATTTATTCGAAAATGTTTACTTAATTTTCTTTTTAAACTGTTGTATTGTGTTCGTTCTCTAACAAAATTTTGTCTATTTTCGTTTGTTTTATTTTTGTTGAAAACGTTTCTTGCTCTTTTAATTTTTTTCTTTGCTTCAAAACACGCCGAATTAAACCATTTATTTCGATACTTCTTTGGGCTGCTGTTTAAATTGATAATAATATCTTTACCAAACATTTCGCTCGATTTGCTATGCATGAGATTAGTGAATTGCGTGACCACGTGGTCAATGGAGGTGTGGTCGATATTGTGGCAGAGCTCCTGTATTGAATTCATATCATGCGTAAGAGAGGCTCTAAAAAGGGAAACTTTATCATTATCGAACACAATTTTATGAACACTATTAGCAGTACTGTTTTCGTTAATATTAGGATTGCAAAATGTACTTTTTAAAGTAACAGAAAAGTACAATGGTGAGTGATCGGAAAACTCATTAAATGGTAAAACATCAAAATCACTTATGAGATTTAAATCTTCAAAGTTAAATAAAAGGTAATCAACAACGCTGAGCCCGTTTTGGGAACAACAGGTAAATTTCCCTATACTTTTATCATTGTGCAACCGACCATTCCCTATGAGCCCCGTGGAATAGCATACTTCAAGTAGACGCCTTCCGTAGGGGTCAATAATAGGATCATTGCTATTGCGTAAAGGAATGTCGTCATTATTTACCAACATTAAATTATTGTCTAAATATTTATCAAAGAAAATGAAATCTGGAAAATCTGGTGTCCTGCTGTTCAGATCACCAGTAAAGATTATCTGACTAATATTAAATAAGTGTTTCTAATGTTTCAAAAAAGCCGAAGTTTCATATTTAAAAATATTTAAGCTGCTTGGCGGAATGTATGCATGTCCTATGTAAAGATCTTCATCAGAATCAAAGATACATTTTTGTAACTTAACCAAAACTATTCCACACTGTAATTTTTCAACAATTTTCAAATGTGTTTTTAAGAATGTTTTAAAATAAATAGATATACCTCCACTAAAACGTCCTTCATTTGTGTTTTTAGATTTGTTTCCAAATAAGTATTCACTACAATATCCGGAAATATCTAAGTTAATATTATCATTTTTAGAAATCCAAGTTTCATTTAGAAGAATGATATCAAACTTGTTTACATATTCCAAAAAATCGCAGTTTGCAAGTTTTCTTTTAAATCCATTGACGTTCCAGGATATTACACTGAGCTGCCTCCGGTGACTTTCTTAAGCCATGGTATCGTCTGTTGCTGAAACGCGCGGGCCGGTGTATTCTTTTCCGTCCACCATTAACTTGTCTACAACCAGGCGTACATCTTTGTCCTTAAAGCGAGGGTTTTTGCGCAGACTGTTCATCGTAGAAATTAATAAACGACGTTTATCACGGATCGGTTTTTGGCCACTGCACCCCGATCCCCTGTTTTGAGTCTTTCAGGGCGTCGACATGATCGGAGGACAGTGTGCGGATCGTTTCACGTTGATCCGGATCGAAAAACTTCGCCACTATCGGCCTCGGTTTAGTTGCGCCACGCCTTTTGCCGCCCACTCTGTGTGCTCGAACCACCTTGACTGCGTCGGCTTCCTCCTTAGTCATATCTAGATGTTCTGTCCACATATTTCTAATCAGTTGTTTACAGTCCTCATTTTCATTTTCCTCGATTCCATAAAACATATGATTTTCGCCCATGGATCTCAATTCTAATTTCGTGATTTTGTCCATGAAGTCCGTTTTCTCAGATTCAAGATTGTTAGATTTTTCTTCCAGAGTATGACACATTTTCTTTAACGTTTGGATTTCGCTTTTTGCCAATTTTAAATCCTCCTGAGTTGAGTCGTGAGATTCGGCTATGAATTTACAGGACGACTCAGTCTCGGAAACTCGTTTCTCTAGAGATTTAAAATTATTTTCTAAGTCAGTGACTTTCACATTGATTACAGTTTTGTCAATATTGTCAACTGTGAGCATTCTCTGTTTGATGTGCTTGATCTCTTCAAGTATTTCAGTTGCCCACGATGGAAGTATCTGTTTGGGAGCCATTTGGGACTGCGCAACATTTCGGCCTAACTGGCTTAGGGGTGAACTTTGGGCAAACTGTTGTTGACTATATCCACTGTACTGATGTTGCGAGTATGACTATAAGTATCATACATGACCGCGAGTGGAAGACGTTTTTCCAACCCGAGGGAAAGCGGGGGATAGGAGGAACCGAGCTTTAGCGAGGTTCCGACTTCCCCCGCTGTCCCGAGGGTTGGGAAAACTCCGTCTTCCACTCGCGGTCATGTATGATACTTTTTCTTGCATACCAACTTACCTTTTTATTTTAAAAGGTTAAAAACAATTAAAATGTGATGAAACACAATGTGTACTAAATTACGTTAAATTCCCTGTGGGGAACCTCTTGGCGGAAGAATAAAAGAACAGAGTGACCGAATAACTCCTGCAAAGTTCATTTTCGTTAATAGTAAAAAGTTCCTCGTCTACATGTAATTTTCTCTTATCATTGTTAGGTAAACATCTTAAAAACTATTTTTGTTTCATTGCCCGTTATTTGCAATAATATCAATCCTAAAAATATATGAAAATTCTGAAATATGTCCGGATGATGCGTCCGACCATGACGTAATAGACATGTAGATGTGTGCTTTGGTTCGCTTGTTTTTTTCGAATTATTTCGTTTTCCATACGTTTTAAGACCATGTCGCTCGATTCAAAAATGATCAACGTAACACAGTGAACCTTCATAATCTGAGATTTAATAAAAACACAGTACTTGAATTACATTTTCAAACAAAAAAAATTCATCCCCCGCAAATTTTTAAACATGGCAGCACACGAAGAGCACATGTGGGACATTTTGGTGAGACATTTTGGTGATTTTAAAGGATTTTGCTAGGAAGTAAGTTTTTTCTGATAACATTTAACAGTTAAACACAGAAGAACAGTATTTATAACGGTTTTACAACGAATTCAAACAGTGTCAGACTGCAGAAAGTCTTTCAGTTTGCAGTGAAATTACATTTTGTCAGCGAACTGGACATTAATGTTGAAGGTTCCACCAGTGATTGTCGTGTGCAACAATATTAGCCTGATGCATATTGGAATTAGAAACGGTGTTAGACTGTGACAGCTCTCTTAGGACTGAATTTGAACTTGGAGGAACTTGGGCGGACAGAGCTTGGTCGGAGCTGCTGGAAATCAAATTTGATATCGCCTTCTGCTGAACATTAGAAAGAATCCTGTAGTTGTTGAGAGATGCTGGGTTCTTGTGTCCAGTTATGAGAACAGCCTGTGTGTCAGGGACGTTAGCCTGCAGCAGCTTCTGACACAGGGTTTTCCTAACACTGGTGTTGGTGATCCGTTTTCCGGATTGCATATCTGGTAGGCCAGCTTTCTGACTCATGACTTTCATCAGGCTACTCAGCTTATTTCGTCCAATTGGTGCTTTAAGGAACCACTGGTCATTCTCTTCAGGATGTTTGCTGTGGGTCACTACAGCCAGATAAAACGGGTGATCAGGACCTGTGAAAATTATGACAGATAATTGATTTAGGTAATTTTACTCTACGAGTCTTAAAAGGTGGACCCTGTTTTTCTCTAAAATTTGTATAAACTGGCCGCCCCCGCCTGCCCCTAAAATAAAAAAAGGGTCTACACACGGTCTATACTGGATTAACATTTTTGTTTTGTTTTGATAGATTGGGGGCATTATCAGTCTATCCACACCGAATTTACTATTAAATAAAACTTTCTCTGAAACTAGCCCCGACAGTATAAGCCAGTATTACACAATTTTGAAGAAAAAGGGGTCCGTCTTCAAGCCCTTGTGGTTCTACTGCCATAACTGTAATCGATCCTTATTCAGCCAGGATGAATATTACTTTTAATAAATGCCAATAACATTGATCCATATTTACTTTTTATTAATTCATTTATTTCAAAGTTATCTGGGTTCATTATCACATATGAGCTATTAACTATTATTGTCACTTGTAACATTGATATAAATTTTACGCATACCACTAAAATTTTCTGGCCTGTGATTTGCATATGCCTTGTATGTTAGTACAGGACAGCGGTCACTGCTCGTGGCATACAGCCTTGGTGGCTGTCTCCTGGCATTCGTGATGTTTTCCCCAGTCCTTGTTTTGGTCTGCCTCTCCTTGTATTCCAGGAACTCGGAGTTCATATCATTGTCGAAGCCCAGGACAATGTCTCCCCACTTTAGTTGTCTAGAAAGATACAGTCCATGATTGATAAACATTGCCAGTGAAATATGCACTTAGGCGGTAACTCGACAGCGCCTCGTTAGCGCACTTGTGCATTTTTCACTCTGGCCGGATCATGCGATCTTTACCCAACATAAGTGAATGATACTTATAATATTCAGCTGTTTGCCATTTTGTAAAACAATGTTAGCAGATTGAATGAACTGAACTATGGGAAAACATTAACAGGTGTGATTAGTCGGCAAGCCTCATTGCATTATATAGCATTTTTTCACATTGGTCAGATGAATTAGATCTCTCTGGTAAAAGTTTACTTTTAAGAACTGCAATGTGCATTAAATTCTGAATTTTAACATGTTGGTTTTTTTTTTCAGGTATACCTATGCTCGCTGCCTCCACCTCTAATGCCGAAGTGGATTGTGACCGGTTGTGTAGAGCTGATCAATTTCTAAGTCGGTAAGGTGGTCGGAAGCCATATCTTTATTTCCTTTTCCTTGTTTTTTCAGATCTTTGAATTTCTCTTCAGTGTTGCCATCGTCTGGCAAAACTCTGCCCCTCGCGCGAAACTTGTTCCATATTCCTTGTCATTCAGGTACCTTTATATAAACAAATGAAAACATACTAAAACACTTGACAAAATTTTGTGTAGGGTAAAAACAAATATTGTTTCTGGTCCTCCTACCAATCCTTATTTTAAATCCCTACCAAAAGTTTTTAATGGGAACAGGGCTTTTCATCAGAAAATTGGGAAGAGGCCCTGGTCTTTCTAATTGGGAAAATTATGCATGATATTGTTTATTTAGGGAACACAAAATGTAGGCAAGAAATAGTATCATTCACTTATGTTGGGTAAAGATCGCGCGATCCGAGTCTCGTGAAATATGCACAACGGCGGTAACTCGGCAGAGCCTCGTTAACGCCCTTGTGCATATTTCACTCGGGTCGGATCATGTCATCTTTACCCAACACATGCAAATGATACTTATATTTTAATTTAAATTTAGTTTTTAAAGCACTTAAGACTTCAAATTTCAAACTCCTTTCAGAAGATTTTGATCCATTTTTGGACATCTTACCTAGAATTTTGGGAAGAATCTCTGCCACAGTTGGGAAAAATTCCATATTTTTGGATCTGGAAGAGGCCTTTTTACAGGCCTCTTTTATATAAGGATGAAAAGCCCTGGTGAACATTTTTTTTTAAATTTCATATGTTTTATTTTACAGATTGAGAATAATTCTGTGTGAAAGTTGAACACCTTACAGGATTTATTTGTGATATACTTACATAAAACTATTACAGTAACTATTATTTTATTGGTTAAAGAGTAAATGTAAATAATTTTTTTTTCAGTTGAGTCCAGAAATTTAGGATTTAAGAAAAACAGACAAGTTACAACCAGATCCTCTAGTCTATGAGCCTAAGTACCTGTCTGGGATGTTAATAATTCCACGAATGGATGATGGTTCGTACTCTGATCCGTCACGCTGGCGAACTCGGACCACAAACTCCTGGAGTAAATTGTTGAGTTCTGCTGGTGGAATTTGGTGAATAGGCCGTTGCTCTCCTTTCAGTGCCAAAAAGTCAGTAACGGTCTTCATGTGGGATTTTGTTTTCTGTTCAGTGTTTTTGTTTTTCATGGCATCCCTATACTGAGCAGGATCAAGTGATACCAATGGGAATCTTTTGGATGGAAAACTTTCAAAGGTTTCATCACATTTTCTTTTGTGGACAGGTGTGACTAACTCTGAGTGGCCAAAGGTGGCATTGAGGTTGTCGGGATGGCTGGATACACATGTTTCGGACGGCAAGCTTTCACATTTTATAGGAGGGTTACTATATTCAAAGCTCTGGAAATCTATGGAACTCATGAACTGATCAAATTCATCAGCAGGGAAGAAATTAAAAATATCTTGAAAATCTTCATCTGCCAGACCCTTAACGAGTTCGTGTTTTGCTACAGTTAGGATTTCACCAGTTCCATATGTGTGTACCTTGTACATAACATATGTTCCTAAGGGTTTATACATGTCAACAATTTTTCCCTTCTCACCACGTTGACCTACTTTTACAATGTCCCCGATCTTGAACTCTCTTGTTGACATTTTTTTTTGAACGCTACCGGAAGGAAAAAGGGAGACAACTCAATTGTTCACATTTTATAAATTTTATTTCATTTATCAATGTTTATTGCAGCAAATCATCATACAAAATTTATTACAATATTATTTCTTTTATGCACTGTTCGTTTTGCAAAATATGTTTGCTGAATATTTCTCGAATAAATGGTAAAGAAAACGAGACGAGTTTATGAATGAAAGTAGTTCTGAAAGTAGTCCTGTTGTGACGTCATATAAGGCGCGTGACTCATTCTACATGGGGGGTGTAGAATCGAAATTTCCTACATGGGTGAAAACACCGGATGACCCGAACTGGTATGCAAGAAATATTTGTAAAGTCTTGTCTATATAAAGTCTGAGGGCCTGGTGTACTAAATAAATTGTCACTTACTATAGATTTATCCAAGTATCCACAAGTGTAAGATCCATTTAAACAAATATTATCACTTAACTTAGTACACACAGATTGTATATCAGTTTTCTGTCCTTGCCTTCGCTTTCTTTGTTGTGTTATTATACTCCCGCCATGTAAATTTCCCGTGCCTCCATTGTCCTCCAGTGGTGAACTAGCCGACTTTTACTTTTACTTTTCTTTTTCTTTCCTTTTCCTTTTGAGTCAATATTTTGTACCGGCGTGTTGTTCGACATAAAGAGAGTCGTTATAACACAGAAATATCCATGAAAATTAACACTTTATCCAGGTTTTAAATGAAAAATATTCAATTTCCTAGAGAGCCATTAAAACACGTCTTCACCATGTTATAACGTGACAATCATCCTCTTCATGATATATTCGGTCGAATACGTGACACGTGTGATATATATCCGATCGAATACGTCACACGGACATATAATGTGACATATTCGGTTGGAATTAGTTTTTCCACGCTCATCAAAACGTATTTGTCACTCATCAAAAATGTGTCAAAATGATATGTAAGTGTTGCTCTATAAATTATTTGTTCCTAACAAAGGGTGCGTTTGTTTTTTCTACCATGGAGATGTAAAAACATCCCGTAACGAAAATATTTCAACTCGAGAAAAAAAGTTTACACAAAACTATCATTTTATCAAACAATGTCTCTGTAGTCTTTAAACTTTAAAGGAAATTATTTAAACACATTTAAAAAGCAAATGTTTTAACATATGGTTAAAGACAACCAATTAAAACAGACATTCTTACGATTGTTTTGTCCTATCGCTGGCATATTTAGAATATATTATTCCAAGAGCTATATTAATGTATCAATTTCTTTTCTTTATAATTGATATTTTTAGAACAAGTTATGTTTTATATCAGCAGAGTCATAAAAAATAAATATGTTTCCGATTCACGTCGCATCACTTGACTTGTCTTCCTCAACAAATGTAATATGACTTTTTCACAATGACAAAACACAGGAAGACACTTCCTGATCTTGAAGGCAAGAATGATAATTTCCTACAAATCCTTATCCGATCGCAGGTTTCGGATATGATGGCGACCCATTCCTTACCGAAACAAACGCACCTTTGTACAGTTTGATCTGATATTCTAAACTTAATTCATTTGAGATGTTATCGGCCTGTAAATGTTATCGTTACAACGAATGTTAAAATGGATAAGACGATGTCATATTTGTGTATTGTTTTGGTGTTTGGATTAGTTCATTGTCAAAAAATGAAGCAGTGTGTAAATGACAAAAACATAACACTTAGGTGTAATTACATTCCTTCAAAAGTGCCAGATGGTATATTTAAAGTGCAAATTGCAGACTGTGCAGAAGGCACCAAACAGTGTTGAGGAGGAAAAGAAATCAGACTTTGATCCAGACGGTTGGAGATATGTTACACATTAAGAAATATTAAGTGACAACAATGATACAACTATAAATTTTATTGCGAATTGTTTTGAAAATTTAAAATCACTGAATAAAATTGAAATGCATATTACACATGCATTCGAACTTGACACTGATGCATTCACTGGACTAGACAATGTAACAACACTGGATATGAGTAACTGTGGCAGTTTGACGTTAGGCGAGCTTTTATATGCTCTAGATACAGAAAAGAAACTACCGTATCTAGAAAGACTATGCATTTCAAAAATATCTTATAAACTTCGAGGAATAACGCTTGGAGGATTAATGGAGGAGGGACCAGAGTATCGATGTACAATATCACTATGGGCCAAACATAAGTTGAAGGTTTTCGAAGTTTGCGGAACACAAATTGACTATATCAGACCTAGAATTTTCGCATATTCAAAATCCTCAGAAGTTCTAAACCTCTCATATTCTAATATTGTTTACATTATTGGTAAACTCCCAAATTTGAAGACTTCGTGCTGATAAAAATGATGGATCTTTGCTTTGTTGTTTTTCACCTGCATGCATTTCCGTTTCCGTTAGGTAAACTGGATCCGAACTCAATTTGATTTGAATTTTGCTAACGAACATATGATATTTTTTGCCCCACAAACTGTTAATATTTCTGGAACAGTACCGAAAAATGCAAATTCGCTGTTGATCAAAAATTCTACGGCCAGGTTGAAAGAAGATACAGTACATGCAAAACATCTTACTGCAAAAGAAAATAACTTGAAATATTTCGACTTACACATGGATTGTGAAAAAGTATCATTTAATTCGGTAATCAGTTTAGATTTATCAGTAAATGGTCTACAATTTCTCCATCCGAGTGTTTTATCATGTATGCCTAACATAACACACCTAGACTTATCCAGGAATGAATTGAACATAATGGCGGCAATTGATTTTAGACAGTTTCAAGATATTTTTATGGGACTTGAATATTTACAGGAAATAAACCTGTCTGGGAACAATCTAGTAAATATACCTAGAAACATTTTTCAGAATAACCACAATTTGGACATAATTTATCTTTCGAATAATGTTCCGATACAAATTTCGTTCACACTGGAAAATGCATATAGGTTTCACACTTTTCTATTGCATAGCAATCATACACAAGTTTTAGATTCTAAATCTATTAGCTGTCTGACAAACGTACCAGCTGCACCAATATGAAGAGCAAATATTGCCAATGTACAAATGACCAGAGAAAATTCAACAAATATAACCGTTGCATTTTACACTCCGGTGTTCCCAATGCGAAAATAAACCATTTCTCGAATGGCTTTTAACAACAGAACGTGTAATTGTAATCGCTGAACATTAAGCATGCTATGCAACAGAAAGTATTATTCTAGATATGAATAATGCCGTTATTGACCATGTAGAAGCTATCTGCCAAAGAGAAAGAGTCATTATAGCAAGCACGGTGTCCGTAGTGACCGTTTTGTTTCTAATAATCGTAATCGTTGTTGTCAAATGTTTACGAAAACGGCATAATTAACGAAAGAATAATATTGAAAAAGTCATTCGCCTGCTTAAACATGGTAAAAACCAGTATGAATTTGCAGTCTTTCTTTCATACAGAAGTGCAGATGATGAATTCGTCAGAACATATGTGTTAAAGCAACTAGGTGATATTCTAAAAGAAATTACAGGCGTTGATAGGACACTGGTCTGTGAAGGGGACCACAATTTACGACCAGGGTTTTATGTTCTGGAGGAAACGATTCTTTGCATACAAAGGTCAGCCGTCGTTATCGTTGTTGTTTCAAACAACTTCTGTGAGAGCAATTACTGTGGCACTGAACTTTTACAGGCATATGATCTTAAAAAGCCAACATTGATTATTTTCAAAGGAAAGGTTGAAGCGAATACTATGAAATGTCATGAAATTACTCTTCCAACAAAACGTGCGCGTTTTGTTTGAAGAAAATAATGGAGCTTACATTTTGAAAAACACTTGGAAGCATGTAGGAAAATCTATTATTGATTTACTTGTTCACAATTTGTAAAGTAATTTAATTATATATACATTGAAAATGAAATAAGCATATCAGAAATGGCCTCATCCAGCAGACACAACCTTCCAACACAGCCAAAACGTAAAGAGGAGAAGCTACAGAAATTTATTCCTGACATTTCACTTAAATTTTGAGCAGTTTAATTAAGAAAGCTTGTTTCTTAGAACAGGTAAATTCTGACTCTGTTGGGAGCATGTGTCTTCTGGGAGTGACCATTCTTGAAATGCATGATAGCTTGCGAGCACAACTGACCACTAATTGTGACAACACTACAATTGATTAAAAGTAAAATTAACGGAAGAAACAACAACAAACAAATACATAATTTGGCGTCAAAACCAAAACCATTTCAATTTGATACCACATTTACACCTTGAAAATGAACTTTGATGGCCGGTTATTCAAAATCTAAAAGTATCAACTAAGGCTTTCAAAAATAATGTTCTTCTTTTTCACCTTTAAAAGATATTACACACAGTAGTACAGTGCATATGGGACTTCAGTTGATTATAACATATTATCAACTTAAGTGCCATATACACTGTACTACTGAGTGTAAAATGATGTATTTGTTGTTGTTTTTTTTCGTTAATTTTACTTTTTATTAGCTGTAGCGCTGTTAAATTGGCATGCAATCGTGTTGTATTTTTCTAAGATAAGTAATGGAGTAGTGTTCGAATCTGTGTTTCTCTCATTTTATTATTTTTACCATTGGAATTTTAAATGTGTAAGGCCCTTGGTTACTGTATTTGTAAAGGTATACTGTATTCGTGATTACAATCCTAATCAACTGCTACATTGTATATTGTATTAGTGTCAGATTCATATGCGTGTTTGGCTGTCTGTGGTCATGTTTAGATGTGTTTCTGCTGTGCGTAAATGTGTGCGTTTGTTTGTAAGTTTCAAATCATTAATTAGTCCAATTTTTATTAACTATTATTCTTAAGCGTGTGTTCATGTGTAGATGTGTGCTTTTGGTTTTGATGTTGCTGTTTCTGTACATCAACATAACAATGCTTTGTAATAATTTAATATAATTTCTGTATATATATGATCTTCGTATGAAAGAAATAAAGAAAAATGTATTCTATATTTACGTTCTTGTTCATCGAGTTTTAAGTGATTTGGTTCAATACGGAAAATTTATGAATTCAATTTACACAAATATTCTTAACCTTTTTATACCCGTATTCTGAAAATTGCCATTAATAGACTTGATTTAAGAATTTTGAAAGCTTTTTAACACGGTAGAAGTATTTTCCATTATATAAGGTTAATGGCAGCCTGTTGTCTTTTTCGAAACAGTCTGACATTGTCTGGCATTGTCTCTAACGGTTTAATTGATTAGCGTTTCTTGAAATCAATAGAGCAGTGAAAGACAAAATGTAGGCTTTAATTGAACCAACTTGTTCAAATATGGGGCACGACACGGAAAACGGTATCTTCGAACCTTGAAATGACGCCATACATTTGGGCATATGGCATTATTATGCATTTCTCGGTAAATATACCATCATATTTTCCAAAAAAACTCAATTACTTGATAATGTATGGATAAATAATCGATACTTGTAAGTTCTTCTAAATATAGTAACAAGTAAAATGTCAAAATGTACTTAAAAGAAATTAGAAACGCAACTTGTTTAAACACAAATTATGTTTCGTGATGAAAGAAGTTGCGTTTTTAATTTCTTTAACTTATTTATATGTACTTGAAGAAATTAGAAACGCAACTTCTTTAAACATGAAATGTATTTCTTGTTTAAAGATGATGCGTTTCTAATTTCTTTAAGTATATTTGAAGATTGACACCTTTACACGTGGCGTGCCACCAACTGACGTACGCTCAGACAAGGGACCGAGCAGCGACGGCGATAGTAAAATCTGAGCACATCAAATCTGAGCACGTAACCAGCTGCCAAAACGCTCTACTGTACTATTGGAAAACCTCTACTCTACTAATGGCTACGCTCTACGCCACAACCCTGCTGCTATAACCGGTACTAAATAATAGTAGTTCTGTGATACAGAAGAGTAGAATTCTATCTTTAAACCATGATCAAGAGATAAGTAGATTTAACTGCACTGAACTAAATTACTGGACAATTTTTTGTGGCTGCCACACAGCACTAAACAGTCAAAATAAACCAAAATATATAGACAGGTTAGATAAAGAGCTAAGATAAGAGTTTTGTCTTGTTTCATGCAAGACTTTGATGAAATATACCTGTCAACTACACAACAATAACGTTAAGCAGGCGACGTTTAGTATTATGCATTTCGCGATAAAGTACCATTTCATAAACAAAATGTGTCACAAAATCACTTTTAGAAAATAATACATTAGTGTAAGTTCTTTCTAAACATAGTAACAACTTAAATGTCACAAACTAAGACAAAAGGTACCTTTTCACATGTTGTGCCCCATTTAATAAACAAACAGATTTATACTGCCCATTCTGTTCGGCAATCACGCCTTCTTTTATCTTATAACATAACATGACATGGTCCATACTCCTATCGAACGTTAGCTTCAATTTACGCTAACTAGTAAGTTAATCCTGAATCAGCAACACTATAGAGACTTTGCTCAAACGGCGTAAAATTTGTATTCACCTGGTTTCATTTAAAGAAGACTTTGTCTAATCAGCTTCGGCTGATGTCGGCCAATTTTGCTACAGTTCGGATTACATAAACACAAATATACAAATAAATTTGCATTTTTTTATAATATTGTTTATGTATATAAAAGACAATAGCAGAAAATGTTCCCGGTTCTGGATTGAACTTACACTTCCTTCTCCTCGGCATGGTGAGGTCGGCTAACGTTATATTTTCACATCTAAAGCTATTACTGGTTAACCTAGAGTAACAGACTAAAAAATGAGGAATTTATTTCCAAGTTAGCAACATATTTTATCACAGTAATGGACACTGTGGAAATACCTTGTATTACACCGTACTTTGAACGCGAGATAAATGTCCAATCACGCTCTGTGTTGTATTTTACAGTACTTATTTATTGACAAACACAATCGCAGAAATCATTGCAGCATTCTATTCTACTCATCTAAACTGGTTAACATCTTTTAGATATATAAATGTTCAGAAAATGGCATAATTTTATTTTATTGCATGTCCTTTTCACTGTAATTGGTCATATCTTTATAAAGAGGGTAGTCAGTTTTAAATCCTAATTTTAAGTTTATTACTTTAATATATTTCAAACGGTTTAAATCAGATATGATCATCAATGCAATTTATGGTTTGTTTACATTTATTTATGTACTGATGGAGCGACATGTACCTTATATTTGTATAGAAAATAAATCTAGGTTAGTGTTTCTTCGGTTATTCTTTTTTGAGATTTTAGAGGAATTTCTGTATTCTGAAATTATTTTTACCAACACGATAGTTGTTTTAAAATCACTCAGGATCTGTTGATATGAACCGTTTTTTTTTATTAAGAATCACTATATCTGCAGTGAATTAATGCTTTTTTGAATAGAAATTTTGTAATGTAATAGGAAAATTATGATAATAATTTACAAACATATTAGGTGTTAAACAATTACATTTTACAATATTTATTAAGGGCCTTGTTTAGACTAATATCCTTTTCTGGATAACATCAAAAATCTTGTAGGTGTTTTAGCCACAGGTCATTTCATGTCTTCACCTGTATCTTTTAATAACATTGGACTCGATCTTGTTATGATTAAGCAAGACGTTATATAACTGTTAATGTAGTTTTATAGATATTCTTCATGTCAAACTGTCATCTCGAAACAGTAATAAGTCTGCATGAACAGTCTAGTGTATTGTATAAAAGCCAGAGATTTTGATCTGTATTTTGAGGAGAAGAGAACGGCCGGACGGCCGGAATGGGCCACGTAGGGCGTCTAGGAGATGGTTTGTTAGTCTCGTGGCTGAATAACTAAACTTTAAATAAGAGAAACTTATGACACTTAGAAATTTATTATGCATATTTATAATTATAAGCTGTTTATGTTTTAGAAGTAATAGATAAACTGTTAAAAGCTGATCGACATATAAAGTATTTCGGAACTTAAAAAGTGTTGGTGTTATTTCACCCAGAGACCTTTGTAAGAATTAACCACTACGTTACAATTTGGAGAAATTCTAAAACGAAATTGGAGGGTTTTTTTTTTAAAAAAAAAACCTGTACAAATGTGTTTGTCTGATTATATTTCACAAAAATACAAGTTTGCGAAAAAAAATTGAAAATTCAAAAAGTTCAGTCACGCTTAAATTTTGTTACGGGAAGACTTCCTTCTACCAATTAT
Source organism: Corbicula japonica (assembly GCA_038501625.1). Taxonomy (NCBI): domain Eukaryota; kingdom Metazoa; phylum Mollusca; class Bivalvia; order Venerida; family Cyrenidae; genus Corbicula; species Corbicula japonica. The sequence continues at coordinate 3,045,942 of JAZAYU010000036.1, forward strand.
TAGTATTGTTAATAATTGCCAACATCCTGTTTGAGAGTGTATGCTCGTTAGACCTATCAGTGATTAATTGCTATGAACAAGCGTGCTTCTTTTCTAATATAGAGGCTTTTAGGAAATTCATACAGAAAATTTAAACAGTAATGTTCATGAAGATTTCCACTCTTTTTATCATATTGTAATTTTAACACGGACAAATTGACTCCGAATTTAATACAAAATATGTGCTTAAAAGAATCCACGTTAAAAGCCTGCTTTAAGTGTTTCGTATGATATGCACTGGATGTGCAACTCGTACAGTGCGGCGATTATAATAAATTATATTATAAATATTTAAATTGTCCAGTCCGCTTTGTTGTCACATTGGCGGTTAGGTGTATATGCGTGCGTTAGTGCGTTAATTCGTGTGTGCACACGTCCCTCCGTTAGTGCATGCGTCTGGATTAGTCTTTGATATGCAATAAGCAATCTCGTTATATTAAGCATGAACAATAGCCTTCATGAGACGGAGCATCTTGCGAAAAACCCCGTTTCTTTCTTAATGGTCTAGGTCATAGTTAGGGTTAAAAGGTCATGTTAAAGTTTTTCGATCCTTAATTTTTACATTAACTGAGCAATACTGTTTATATTTTGCATGATATTTGATGTTCTACCAAAAAAACGGAGTGTTGCGCTCAAAGCAAAGGTTCCAATCTTCAAGGTCATTGGAGTCAAAGGTTATTTCAGATTTTTCCGGCCGATAAATTTTCCAGCCATTGAGCATTCTTGTTTATATTTAGCATGTAATGTTGCCCTTATTGAGATGGAGTGTCACGCGCAAACCCCATTTCCATCTCAACGGTCAAGGTCACAGTAAGGGGTTAAAAGTCATGCCAGATCTTGACTGGAGCACAACAGTCTTTGACATTTATTGGACTCTTTTGCTTATATTGTGCATGAATGTTTACACCAGTAAGGCGGAGTGCCATGATCAATTACCCGGTTCCCATCTTGAAGGTAAACGTCACAGTTAACAAAGATCATGTCAGAGCCTGTCCAGCCCATATCTTTAAAATGAAATAAAATCTTTGTTTAAATTTGGCATGAATGTCAATCTTATTGAGACGGGTTTTCAAATACAAACCCCAGATTCCTGACTCAAAAGACGTGGTCACAGTTAAAGGTCAAAGAGCATGTTATTTTTTTTTGCATAAAACTCTGTAATGCAGAGATCAGTTGTGTTTAAATTTCACATTAATTATAACATTAGTTACAATTCTTGTTTGCGACAACAAATGTGTACCTGTCAAAATGGTATGTCAACACTGCTTTATTCGCAACTGGCTCTAAGTGTTGTCAGATTGCTTCTAGTTACTTTGCTTCATGAGATGTTAAGAAATTTTAGAAATTACTTAATTATTTTAAATATCGTTTGAATCTCTCTTAAATAATTATAAAGGAAGTTATGTACCGGAGAAAAATAATAACTTCTAGTCATCCTATGTCGTGTAAAAATAGTATTCCTTTCAGCCAGGCCAAACGTTACAGGCGCATTTGCTCTGATAACAACCAGTTCATGGAGTCACTTGATGAGTTTTACAAGTATTTTGTTGCCAGGAACTATCCCAAGCCAATTATTGAGACTGTTTTTGAGCATTTCAAAACTATGTCCCAAACTGAAGCTCTGCAACCCACTGTTCAAAGTGTTAACAAAAATATTATACTTTTTGTTGTAGAATACAATCCGTCTTTGCCAAATATTGGTTTTATAATCAACAAGTACTGGGATTTATTAAAACTATCTAATAATTCTGCAGTTAGAGAACTACATAAATACATGCCCGTCATGGCTTTCAAACGCCCAAAGAACATTAAGGACATTCTTGTAGAAACTACTTTTCAACCCCAGAACAATGTTAAATATACATCTGTTAAATGCAACCGTCCTAGATGTTCTCACTGCTCTAACATCATTGAAAGTGATAGTTTCACTAGCTCTCAGTATCATACAGAATTTAAATTAAATCATAATACTGATTGTACAAGTTCAGATGTAATTTATTTAATAACTTGTAAAAAATGCAATATGCAATATGTTGGCAAGACCAGTCAAAAAGTGTCTAAGCGTATGAACAATCACCGTTTTGATATCAATAGCTATATAGATCCTGCATTTTCTATACTGGTTGCTTCCCATTTCAACCAAAATAATCACAGTCTAAATGACTTTAGTTTCATGTGTATTGATAAAGTTCATAACAATATGGAGAGACTTATGAAGGAAACTTACTGGATTCATAAATTGGGAACAGTTTTTCCACAGGGTCTAAGTTCTAAAATATTGTATGGCTTATCATAAAAAGGTTTAACGGTGCTGATTATGTAGGTAATTAAGGGTGTTTTTATCTACCAGTAATTTCCCTTTATTAAGTCTCTACAATTATTTACAATATAGATGAAATTATGAATTTATTATCTGCCTTACATTTTATATAAAATATGTACAGTTGTTACTGGAATCCATTGTACATTGTGCTTTGTATGCATTTTTTTTCTACCAGTGACTGTTGAATCTATAAGATCCTGTACTTATTACATAAATTTAATGTATTTCCTATTTTTATCAACATTATATTATTTTTGGCGAAAGGAATCCTGTGATTTTATATATGTTTCCTTTATTTTATTTTTTTTATTATTGCTTGTGCCAAATAATGTGCAACTTCTTTTGCGCCAAAATTGACGTCGTTTATATTGCTATGTGACGTCTTTTTTACGCCAAATGGTAACGTTTGTTTAGTATATAAAATTACATCATTTTTTACGCCAAAATAAGACATTGTTTGTAAGAGATGTTGATACAATAATATTCACCTGAAGAAGAGTCAAATAAACTCGAAACGCGTAGTGAAATATTGGAGTTTGTCTTCCTTTATTTGTTTAGAAAAATAATAACCACATTCATGACGGGTGGGTTATTAATGATTTTGAAGATTATATACTTAAGGAATAAAAACGCAGATTAACATTATTTGCAACGAACGCGTACATAAAAGAACAATGACACTGCCAAGAAAAACTATAGGTTACAGTGCACATGGTACAGTTTGTCAACCATTTCCGGTTAATCTTTTTATCCGTTTTGGAAAAATTAATTAAAAGCAAAAATCTGATTTTTTTTTGTATTTTATAGTATGCAAGATTTCTTTCCAAAAAATATGTATGTCTAAACATGTGTTTACTTTCACAAATTTAGCAACACATCTAAACCAATTCCAGTTAGTTCAATCAGTTCCGAATCATGCGAATCGGGAGACATCCCTCAAAGTGTTTTGATTGTCAGATTTGACAGCTGTGGTTTTTGACAGACCGAATAAATTTACATATGTTTTCTGACTTTAGAGTTTAAAATAATTCTGAAAATAATGCGTAAAAGATAAAAAAACACAACTGTGCAAAAAGTTACTGATCTAACAAGTTCCATGGCATAGCCTTCGGGTATTGCAATAAGTGCATCGGATACAAACTTAAAGTCATCCTGTATTGGATAGGTATGATATAACCACATGCAAGCACAACAACACCACTCATCATATTGAGCTGGCCATGATGGGTTGCTAGATACTGGTGACCCAGTAACTTCTAACACTTTGTCATCTTTGTCTAGGATTTATCAGACGTAAGGTTCCATTGAGCTTGAAATACGACCAATAGGCTAACCAGCCAGATACCCTAGCTTTCAATGTCTTTTTCATCAAGTTATAAATTCAATTTTATCAATTGAAAAGAATTCCAACTCTAGAATCTACACTACCTGGTGATTCACAATTGCTGATCCGGAATTGATTGAAACGCTTGTCTCATAGAAACCGTCAGAAAACAGAAATATTTGTTCACACGATTTTTCTTGCGATTGTAAGACCATAATAATGTACAAAATTGCAGATTACCATTTTTTTTTTGTTTAGAGGACATACAAGTTAAGTTTTTGCGATGAATGTCACGCTCAGTTGCAAAGCGTCGCCATATTTTGCACACGAGCGTCTGCAATAGTCTTTGTAAAAGCGGCGCTTGATCAGAATTAAACAGTAGATCAAAAGGTAAAGTTCGTCAATGTCTAGTTCAAATGCTATTCATTTAAAATTAATTAGCATTTTTACTCGTTTTACTTAAATATTTCTTTCATGGGATTGGAAACATAAAAATTTAACCGGAACTGGTTCATAACCGGAACTGGTTGACAAACTGTTTGTAGCTAACTGTCGTAGACTTTGGTATAGTATCCACTTTTGCATAACAATAAATGGATTTTGGTTTACTTCCTGTTATTCCACTGCGCTTGAGTGACGTTGAAAGTAACCAAACTGAACCCCAACCGCGCCCTTTTAATCAAAGAGCAGTTGCAGTTTTATGCTTATTAAATGTAATTGTCGATGCCCGAATAACACAATAAGCTCCACTCATTGAACTAAACTATACTCAACAACAATAAAAAGTATCCACTTTCCTATTTAAATTTTGTAAAATTTGAAAATGAAAACTCGAAACTCTTTATGCGAACATTAGTATATATGTGCTACAGAGAGCCATATGATATGTTGTAAGCTACACGTGCTGCAGTAATAAATATAGCGTATTATAGCATGCCACATATGCTGCAGTAAGCCATATGACATATTATTATAAGCTTTGCCTGCTTCAGTAATCTAAGCTACTTCTGCTGCAGTAAGACATATAACATATTACAACAAAACACATCTGCTGCACAAAGCCATATGACATATTGTTATCTGCTGCAATAAACTGAGCTACATGTGCTGCATTAAGTCATATGACATGTTGTAGTAAGCTACATATGCTGACGTAAACCTTGAGGTACATTGTAGTAAGCTTAGTATGCTGCGGAAAGAAACAGCTGCTGCAGTAAGCCATTTGACATTTTGTAGTAAGCTACATATGTTGCAGAATGCTCACGACATAATGTAGCAAGTTACGTCTGCTGTAGCAAGTTACGTCTGCTGTAGCAAGTTACGTCTGCTGTAGCAAGTTACGTCTGCTGCATTAAGACTTGTGATTACTGCATTAGTATCTTAAAGCTATACACACACTTAAAGTTCTAATTGGTTACTTTTTGTCCGTAATTTTTTATTAGAAAGACATTGAATTCACTCTTTATTTATGATCATATGCCAACAAAAGTCTTCAACTTAAGATTTAATCTTGTAATAATTAACTTTGGAACAGTTATGCGAGAATTATCCTTAATTTTGCTAAAAATGCATTTCTTGCATATAGCGCTCAAGCAAACACAAATTTGCTCTTAATTCTTTGTTTTATTGTAATAAGACCCCTCATTAGTAGGAAAAACAGAAAACTTGATTAATCAACAGCACATTTGTTTAAATAAACCCCTTTCAAAGTTTCCAATTTTAAAATTACCCTCTTTCAATTAAAGACTGTTCTAATTTTGACTCTGCGGTGTAAGTAAATGGTATTGGATTCATTAAAGAAAACAATCAATAAAGATTGAAAAGACATTAAATAATTGATTTCAATCCAAAACAGTTATTTATACAACCTCTCTTGACATAGGGAAGAAACGAAACTAGCATACATTGTAAACATTTACAATTACAAATGTAATGACCAATTAGAACTCTGGTTGAGTGTATATGCTGCAGCTAGTGTTGTTGACGTAGCTGAAATTGTTTCAAATATCAAATAAAAACGAAATCGACACAGGTTTAAATGGAACCACCAAGTTACGAAATGTCTGCACATTGATTAGGAATTCGGCTTATCCTCCTTTAAATGATTCGTCAAGATATGATGATATTTTTATTAAAACGCAACATGGAGCGATAAACACTTCAAAACTCATCTGATCCTCTCCAGAAGTTAACTACGAGACAATTAAAACACACTTGAATCAAACATCCTTACCATATTACCTTATAATAACTAGATAATAAAACTGCTTTGAAGCTGCTTTCACTAAGAGGAAGCACAAACACTTTCGTATTGTCATAAACAAATACAAATAATTGTTAAACTACACAAAGTCATTGTTTTCAAGTATTAATTTATGAAGTTTATTATCAAAATGGATGATTAATGAACTTTGAAAACCACTGAACCCGAATAAAATGAAAATATAAGTCTTAAGACAATCAAAAACATCAGTATCACCGAGTAAATGTGTTCGTCTTACACGAAAACCGATTGAAACGATGAAACGGTCCTTTAGTTAGTTTAAAAGAAATAAATGTGCACTTAACTTTATGCTATAGAGTCGTGTCGAATTACCAGTACTGTTATCAGTAAATAATCGGATAATGATGTCGTGCAATGATGAACACGTTTCGCAGAATTACGTCGCCTAAATCTTAAAGTGAGCTATCAACCATTTTGAAGATTTTATGATTTTTACATTGTTGGAGTCGTCTCAGAGGGCCTCGTACCTTTATTTAAGAAAAAAAACTATTTTAAAGGTTTTTCAGTCTCATTATGCGCTGCCTTGATGTTTTTCAATCGAATGTGAGTGTTAGAAGGCGGTATGCCCTGACGTAAGCTCAGTGTAACGGTAATTCATATATAAAATGAATAATTTTATGGATCTGTTGGTTATTTACTAAGCTGTGATCCATAACTTTGAGATTCAGACTTTGAAATCTCGGAAAAAATTTGTTGATTTCATAATGGGATATCTCCGACTATTTTCAGTTAACTTACTATAATTCACTTTATTAGTGAACAACATTTATTAATAACTAGTTTTAGCTATCTCCAAATTTACAATAAATATGATCTTAACGATAATATTTATCGTTATGTGCCTTAATATACATGCTTTTTGGACAGTACTGTTCACACATTTATTTTTCAAACCGATCAACCACAACCGAAATAATTGACTTAAACTGTTTGGTGGCAAAATGGAGTTCGCTTATTGTTATTCTCAGGCAACGTTTACCCAGGCTAGCGTCGCCGTACCTATATAGGGAATATAATTTGAACAACTCACACATCTCCATTTATTATGTACAGGTCTCCGCAAGTCCAAGTTGTTTTGTTTTGAATAGTGGACAGGAATATGCACTGTGTATTTTTAAATATAACTTCAAGCTTAAGTTTCTAGGCCTTTAAATCGCATTTTGCCAGGCATTTGCGTATTTTTGTTCACACCACTTACTAAATAGAAGAAAAGGAAACATTGAACGTTGCCAAATACGACAAATATCAAAATATTACAGGTTCGGATCGATTATGCCTGACCAGTAATTGAAGTACATATACTGTATATTAAATGACAGACTGAGTGTGCATTTGATTTTTGCGAGCATTTACGAATAATTATGCAGCATGTAACAGTTCTAGGCGGCATGCCTAGAACTGTTACATGCTGCATAATTATTCGTAAATGCTCGCAAAAATCAAATGCACACTCAGTCTGTCATTTAATATATAACTAGCGCTTGATGTTTTTAAATATGGGTAGGCATTTCAAACAAGAAAGGAAGGAGATTTAAGAGTTTGAACATTTATTGTCTGTGTTACTTTGGAATGCAGACATTTCACAAACTAAATATGCATGCATGTTGTTAATTACTCATCGTTTGTCCATCTTATAGAAAACAAGAAACAAAACAAATAGTTTATTAAGCAAGCCAGAGACAACAAATAACAAACTTATAATCCCTATTTTGAAAAATAATAAAAGTGAAACATTATTCATGAGTAACCACACTCAGAAAATATAACCTCCCACGCAAGCATAAAACAGAAGAAAGGGAAAAAAGCATTGGTTAAAAAAAGAAAATTATAAAAAAGATACCGTTAACAATTCACGAAAAGGGAACTGGATGGTTTCCGCCTTGAAACGGTGAGTGGCAAAACAATTCCCCAATTAGAAAAACAAAGTGAAATATGCATATCAGGAATTGTTACACGGCACACCACCCGAAAACAGCAAAGTAGGGGAGAGGAAGAGAGAGAGCATGGTTTGTTCAAATGACCGATTTCAAAATATACATCAGTTACAATTACATGTATAAATGTCTTCTTCGGTATCTCATGCCTGATCTAAGTCCATATATTTATGATCCATAGACGCACAAATCGTGTCGTTTTCAAGAATCACAAATATTAAAGACGCCAATTGACATATTTGTTTCGAAAAAAAGCAGGTAATTATTTACTATCATATAATGCCAAAACATTTTTTCTCAGGACGCTCGAGAACATTTTGTAAAACACAATGTTGGGTAGCTCTTTAAATGCAAATTTAAGAAAAGTGTAAGTAATACACTACTGACACTTCTGTACAGCGAACTGAATAGCTTTACAATTGCTGAACAAGTAAGTCAATAATGGATTTCCCCACATGTTCCTAAGTGTTTTTCAGGATATCAGCGCCATTACTTTCTTCAAATAAAATGCGCACGTTTTTTTTTGAAAGAGTAATTTCATGACAGGTCCCATACGATCTTCTCTAACCAATCCTTTGATATTAAGCAATATTGGCTTTTTAAGGTTATATGCCTGGAAAAGCTCAGTGTCCCAGTAATTACTGTCACAGAAGTTGTTTGAAACAACTACGATTACAACGGCTGACCGTTGTATGCAAAGAATAGTTTAATCCAGAACATAAAACCCTGGTCGTAAATTTTGGTCCCCTTCAAAGATCAGTGTCCTATCAATCCCGGTAATTTTTTTTAGAACATCTCCTAGTTGCTTTAACACACATGTTCTGACGAATTCATCATCTGCACTACTGTATGAAAGAAAGACTGCAAATTCATATTGATTGTTACCTTGTTCAAGTAGATGAATAACTCTGTTAACATTATCCTATTTGTTGGTTTTCCTTTTCCGTAAATATATGACAATCACTAGCGAAAAATAATTAACAGCAAGAAAATGCTGATTGAAACAGTGCTTGCTAAAATGACTTGTTCTCGGTAGCAGATAGCTTCTACATGGTCAAATGCGGCAGAATCAAGGTTCAGAGAGACGTCCCCTGATTCATAGCATTTTAAATGTTGATTGTTGGTACTGACACGTTCTGTTGTTAAAAGCCAATGGATAAACGGTTTATTTTCACATTGGGAACACCGAAGTGGATTGTTATAAAATTTAACCGTTATTTCTGTCGTATTTTCTCCTGACATTGGTGGAATGGGAACCTTTGTTAGACTGCTGATTGATTTAGAATCTAATTCTTGTATATGCAATAGCAAAGTATGAAGCCTATAAGCACGTTCAAGTGTAAAAGTTATTTGAGTCAGACCATTATATGAAAGGTCAATTAGCTCCAAATTGTGGTTATTCTGAAAGAAATTCCAGGGTATAGTTATTAAATTGTTTCCTGACAGGTTTATTTCCTGTAGATATTCAAGTCCTATGAATATATCTTGAAACTGTCTAAAATCAATCGACGCCATGATGTTCAATTCGTTCCTGGATAGGTCTAGGTATGTCATGTTGGGCATACAGGATAAAACGCTGGGATGAAGAAACTGTAGCCCATTTCCCGACAGGTCCAAACTGATTATCTGATTTAAGGAGAAAGAGTAAGTCGAGATATTTCAGATTATTTTCTTTTAAAACTAGATTGCGTACACGTATCTATGTCTTCCTTCAAGCTACATTGTAAGTGTGCAACGTTGAACCCATAGAGAATTTGCTACCTTTGGAAGTATTCCACTAACATTAACAGTTTGTGGAGCGAAAGCGAACTTTAATCGATCTTCAGCATACATATCATAATGACGACCAGTTATTTCAAGTTTACCTATTGGCTGCTTTAACGTCAGTAAAGGGATTCCAGCAAAGCTTATGTCCAGCGTTTTAAGGCGAGATAAGTCGTTTACATTTGGCAGCGTTCCTCTCATGTCTGCGATATTAGAATATGAGATATTGAGAACTTCTAAGGACTTTAAATTGGGCAGCCTGAACGGTCTGATCATGTCAATTTGAGTTCCAGATATTTCAAATATTTTTAATTTCGTTTTGGATTCAAGTGAATCATAGCCACCTGGGCCATCGAATCCCAGTTTATGCCTCCAATCTTATACGATATTTTTGAAATAATTAGTTTTAATGGTGCTGGTAGTTTGTATTCACCTTTAAGAGCAGAAAAAAGCATCTCTAAATTCAGCCTGGCGCAGTTACTCATATCCAGTGTTTGAACGTTGTCAAGTCCCAGGAATGTGTTAGTATCAATTTCGAATGCATGTGTTATATGAATTGCAATTTCTTTAAGGGCTTTCAAATTTTCGAAACAATTAGCATTGAATTTCAAACTTTTGCTATCAAAGCTCTCACTAAATATGTCCAAATGTGTAACATGGTTCCAACCTTCCGGCGTAAAATCTGATGTCTTTACCTCCTCTACAATGTTTATCACATTAAGTACAAAGTCTGTAATTTGCACACGAAATATTTCCTTTGGTACTATCGAAGGAATGTAATTACATCTCACGACAGTGTGATGTTGTTGTCGTTAAAACATTGTTCTGGCCTCTGACAATGAATAAATCCAAACATCATAACAACACCCGCATATAGAATGTTCTCAATCATTTTCGAAAAGTATTCTGACTGACTCAATGAATGCATATCATGTGAAATTTAATTTAGCGTTGCAGTACAAAGATAAAACCCTTTATGACCACATTATTTGTAGCAAATTTTCAAAAAAAAATCATATCATCTTGGTTTAAAAACAATAGAATACTTGAATACTGTTTACGTGTATTTACTCACTTAAAGCAATGCCTTATAATTGGGACGCAAGTCACTTGATTTAAACATATGCTGAGTCAAAATGAAAACTTTACAAAATAACATAGAAAACTCATCTTGCATAAATAATGTCAGTGAATGCAAATATTTGGAGGAATTAGATCGCCAATATGTTTATGTTGGAAGTTGTCGGTTCAGTATTAATCGGTTTATAAAGAATGTGATTGTGGAATATTTAGCGTTGGATTTTTTTCTGATTTTAATGAAAGGAGGTAATTTGCCAAAACGGAAACATGTCTTTAAGTAACTGTACTTTGTTTGTTTGCATCAGTGGGCTTTAACGATTGTGTTTCCTGCTGTACATGCCATAAATTTTCAAAGTTGACAATCATACAATCTGTAAAAAACTGTTATGTTAAATATGATCGATACCACCATTATTTAGAAAAGAGGAGATTACATAGACCTCTGTGGAAAAATAACAACTTCCCGTTTATCAGATATGTGCAAATACAACAAATTAAATGCAAAATAAAATATATCATCACTAAACAAAATATTTGATTTTAAAAATTGGAAAGTTTTCATTTTTGTTCAGTATATTTTGTAACATTCACATTCAGTACTGAACTAAATGCACGAAACCATGACTAATGTATGTTGCACTCAACCGTGAAACATCTTTTGTTTTGTTACAGTAATTACGTTTAAGACAAACTGATACCGAATTCGATGTCATTGATTAGGGCCAGATTCGACAATTTCATCTTGGTTAAAAGCATCCAAATACCAATAAAACTGTTAAAAATGTACATTGATTAAAGCGAAAATGTCCAGAATATATGCTTTTGTATACAGAAATTGGGAACAACAACAATTACACAACTTACTTGGAAGATTAACGATGGAACGGTGCTTGCTTTCAACATTGACATGGCAAACTTTATGCTTAATGATTATGAAGATTAACGATGGAACGGTGTTTGCTTTCAACATTGACATGGTCAACTTTATGCTTAATGATTAAGATCGTAACGACATATTACAGTTTGCACCAACGTTCATTGACCTTAGTAGTGACAGTGTTTTAGGTTACTGGGGCGTACATGTAACAGAGTGTATACATTGGTAAACCAGACCGCTAAGTTAACCATATAACACATCATTTTGGAAACAATTACGATATACTTTCGTTATTTTGTACTTATATTAAAGGTTGGCAATGGGACTTGATTAATTTTATACGTTTTTGACGTTATTCGTTTTTTTCATTTACAATTCATTCTCATAAAGTTCATCCAACGATAACATCTAATTCAATGCAGTTGAAAAAAAAGCAAACAAAAGCAAATCGTAAGTTTAAGCTTATAAATGTCAAAGATAAGCCTTAGGGTCAACAAAATGCACTATGGAAATTGGTATTAAAACTAAAACGTAATTATAACAAAAATGATAGAACGGATTAAACGATTTAGTAACCCGAATTTTATGCAATAAAGGTTATATTTTCTTTATATTTGCGTTTTAGCGACAGGAATGCATATTTTATTTCGTGTTCGCTGATATAATGACAAGATCACATAAACGCAAAAACGCAAGGCCAGATCGCGAAATGAAGAAGCGAGATCGCGAGAACACGCTGAGTTCTATCATCACTGCATGACATCGGTAACGAATTAGTTTACTGATAACAGTAGTGACTATTTCTACGCGGGGATTCATCTTTCAACCTAAGATGGTTTAACATGATGGCAAACTCTAAACTATCACGTGAAAATTTTACTGTCTTTTCTTTGGTACTCGAGTTCTCGCAGCAGATTTTGAGAGGATTGGGGCCTGTTAGTGAGGAAAAGAGAGAATGGGTAATAAAAATAAATTTCAAAAAAGACCTAACAACAATGCGAACCCGACGGTTTACCGTAAGGGAACGGTCAATGGCAAACAACTTTAACCAGGTTCTAGGGTGCACCAAACTCACCATTTCCCCAACACGTTCCCATATGATCATAAACGTACATGTTATTTCGTTTGGTTTGCTTTAACTAACCAATCAGCTCGACAATATTGCATGAATACACACAAAAATAAAACATAAGAAGCGTCGGGCATTATCAAGCAAATGGGTGGATATTAAATAAAATTACGTTACTGGAGTCTAAACAACAGCACTACAATGACAGGAACGAACGAACCAGATCAATCTTTAATGATCATTATCAAATTTTACCCATAAATTTTCATAAACTCTTAAAACCCTACGTTGGTCTTACAGCCGTGTCCGAATGCGGAACAAGCCCTGATAAGTGGGTAGCCAAACTTGCCCGGATGTCGGGGCAAGTATGGCCAATTGGACCTTTTTACTTTGAAAAGCAATCACCGTTTCTTTAACAGTGAAACGTCATTTAAAGTTCAGGGGCTATAAACGCCAAACAATTTCTTAATCATTTATCAAAAGTTGAAGAGAACAAAATTTGGAATTTAAACTAGTGCGCAAAAGAAACGATAACACACATTTCTTTTCAAAATGTCTTTCTGCTAAGTTACAATGTACCTTTTAACAATATAACGGTTTTGCATATCCCACATCCAAAAACAGCATATTCCATCAACATTGACATGAACATTTGATGATAAATTTCGGAAAAAAAATGTGCGGAAGTCATGAATGACCTAGCGAAGGCTTTGGTATCGTTTCTTTTGGACACTAGTTTGCATGAATTAAAAAACAGGGCATACTGTCTCCGTCCTCCATTTGTGAAAACTTCTAATTCTTTTTATGTGATAAAACCTAAATATCAGTAAGAACGCGCTGACAGAGATAAAGGAAACAGATCGAGCTGCTAGTTTCTTTTACAAGCTTTCTCCATAAACCTTCATAAAATCTTAAACCCCTGTCTTCGTCGTGCAACCAAAGAGATAAGCATAACGATCAACTGTAGATGGAATGTAGATGTAGATGTATGTAGATGTGTTAATTAGTAAACTCTCTTGTTTGAATTTACAGATGGTTCTAACAAATAAACTGAATAAATTAATTATATTGCATTTTATTTTCTTAAGTTAATAAATTAAATCTCCATAAAAAGGCTAAAGTTCTTGATTTTTTTGACTTTGGAAATGATATAAAAAAAATGGATACAGGTTTTTTATAACAATATTCAGTCAAGTGTTATTATAAATGGTCATTTATCTGATTGGTTTAATGTACATCGTGGTTGTCGTCAAGGTGATCCTTTGTCCCCTTACCTGTTCATTCTTTGTGCAGAAATATTATCAATTCTTATTAAAAATGACAAAGACATTTCAGGAATTAAGGTCAATAATACTGAATTTTAAATTTCTCAATATGCTGATGATACGACATTGATGTTAGATGGTTCTAATAAATCCCTTATAAACACTATGAAAGTTTTAAAATTTTATGCTAAAATCTCGGGCCTTGAAATTAATGTGGACAAAACAAAGGCAGTATGGATTGGTGCTTTAAAAATAATCAACATGTAATTTGTGAAGATTTGGGTATAAAAACTGAAAATAAATTTAAATTACTAGGAGTGAACTTTTCAACTGACCTAAATACTATTGTTGACATTAATTATGCATCAAAAATTGAGGAAATAATTCATCTGTTCTCTGTCTGGTCAAAAAGAATAATTTCGCCTTTTGGGAAAAATATTGTAATCAAAACATTAGCTTTACCAAAACTGAACCACCTTATTATAGGTTTACCAAATCCAAAATCAGAAACTTTCAAATATATTCAATCTTTGTTTTACAAATTTCTTTGGAACGGTGCAACAGATAAAATTAAAAGAAATGTAATAACAAAAAGCATTGAAAGTGGGGGAATAAAAATGATTGATCTTGAGAAATTTATGTATGCCCTTAAAGTAACTTGGCTAAGAAGATGTAGCAAAAACCTTACAAAATATGTAGAATTAGTAAACGCTATTTCTCCTTGTTTCTTATCATTTGCAAAGTATGGTGGTGAATTTATAAATAAAAATATTAGATTACGAGATTAGATAATGACTTTTGGAAAGATGTGTGGAAAGGTTACATTTCCTGGTCAAGGTCAATAACACCAACCTCATGGTATGAGTTCCTTGCTCTACCAATATGGCATAACAATGATTTCAAAATTGGGGGTAAATCTTTTTGTGACAAAAATATGTTGAGAAAGGTATTCTATTAGTAAATGATCTCTTCAATAAAAACGGCAGATTTCTTACCTTTGATGAATTCCTAAATAAATATGAGGTTCAAACCAATTGTTTACAATATAACAATACTATTCATTCGTTACGCTCATATTTAGATTCTCTAAATATAGAACACAAAGCTGTAAATAGTGTCCAACCTATTCAGCCCTTAATTATAAGTTTCTTAAATAAAAGTTAAAAAGGTTGTAGAAATATTTATGATGATCTATTGTTTACTAATAAATCAATACCTTCATCTAGAAGAAAATGGGACATTGTTTTTACTTTAAATAACACAGACTTGAAATAAAATACAAATTACCATTTAAATGTACTAAAGATCCTAAATTTCAATGGCTACAGTATAGAATTTCACACAGAATATTTGGTACAAATCATCTTTTATTTAAAATGTGAATAAGAAATTATAATAACTGCACTTTTTGTGGCAGATTTTCAGAAACACTAGTTCACTTATTCCGGGATTGTGAAGTGACCCAAGAATTCTTATACAACCTTAAAACTTGGATAAGAGCAAAGTGCAACTTACCTACTCTAGATTGGTCAAAGCAGGAGTTCATTTTGGGAAGCAGGTCAATCCAAACTGCCTTATATATGATTCTACTGTCAGCTAAACACTATATTTATAAAAGTAAACTCAAGTCATCAATACCTAATGTTGAAGTTTTCAAAAGACAAGTGAGCATCTGAATAAAAACGGAAAAATATAATGCGCACAAAACATTGACTTTACCAAAGTTCGAGAAAATATGGGAACCTCTTCAAGCACTGTGTGTGGAAAATACATAATTATATAGTAGATTGATTTACTGTTGGACATCTCTGGCTGAACTGTAGCCCTTTCTTATTATTGTTTTTCTTTGTGATGAGATTTTTTCCATTACATTATGTCTATATTTGTATTGAAACCTCTTTTATTTATATAATATATAGGAAACACAACTTCCAAAGCAAACTTGAACCTTACAATTTGTTCTTTATAGTTTTAAACACTTAAAATAAGCAAAGCTTTGATTATATTTCTACGGAGCTGGAACAAGAAAACAGCTACATTGAGAAAACCAAAAACACTCATCTATTATACTCGCTTGTGTTAACAGATATTGTTACTGAAACTGTAATGATTCCTTTTTGTAGTCATTATGTCTTATCATAAAGGTTATGTTTATATATTTGTAATTTTTCATTTTGAAAAATCTCAAGATTGCTAATGTTGAGATTTACTGTAGAAACATGGAAGCATCTTTAACCATTTATTCTTGATGTCTGAATAATAACTTCACCTCAGTCAAAATAGTTAAGATTCTAAAAATGTTTTGGGATGAAACACAAAAGCTGCTTCCATTTTTTTTCCAATTGAAGTTGATGTGAATAAGAATGCTGAACCTTTTTATTATTATTGTTTACATTCACATTGTAAAAACTACTAGCCAGTATAGTATGTTATTGATAATTTGACAGTTATGTGATAAACAGGTTTATTTAATTATGGTATATTTATTTTGATATAGCAAATTTCTCTTAATGAGTTTTGATTACCCGAAAAATATTTAATCAGCCGGTATCTGCTGCAACCAAGAACATGCTAGGTTACACAAAACGGTATCATATGACTGTCAATTTATCCAAAATCAGTTACAATCTATATTATCTTATCATTAGTATTACAAACGGGTATTATAACTTATATTGTATATGAAATGAGAATGAATGTACAAAAAAAAAATCTCCATAAAAAGAAACTGGCTGTAAAATATCTTGTTGCAAAAGTGGTATTTAAATTGCACATGTAGTTTAACTATAATATTAAATTTCGAAAAATCTCTTTTATCATCTATTTTAAGTAGTATTTTAGACGTCACCGTTTTTAATGAACAAATTTAGATAAAGGAAGTGTTCTTGATTTTCGCTTTATAAAGCTGTAGTACATCAGGATAAATTTTATTAATAATACAGCTTTTAAATGCAACGCTAAATTAAACACTAGTGTGATGCATTTAGTGTATCAATGAAAATAATTTTCTAAAATGTATACAAACATTCTGTGTTTGAGTCTTACTTTAGTGTTTGCGTGTATTTACAGCCAGAGGACGAACAAGTGCGACAACAACACAACACTAAGATTTAATTACATTCCAGAGAGAATACCAACTGGGATTTTTAGAGTGCAAATTGAAGACTTTGTACAAGAGTCAACCTACATTGTAGAGGAAGTGAAGAAATCAGATTTTGAACATGAAAGTTGGAGCCATGTTACGCACTTGGATATAATCAGTGACAGCTTTGATAGCGAAAATACAAGATTGAAATTTCAGGCCAATTCATTTGAAAATTTAAAAGCCCTCAAGAAAATTGAAATTCATATTACACATGCATTCGAACTCGATGCTGACACATTCGTTGGACTTGACAACGTTGAAATACTGGATATGAGTAATTGCGGTAGACTGACTTTAGAAATGTTTTTTGCTGCTCTCAACGGTACAAGCAAACTACCGTCTTTAGAAAAACTAATCACTTCAAAAATATCGTACAAGCGTGGATCAATATGGCTTACATACAATGACTTATCTGGCTATGATGCACTCGAATCAAAACGAAATTAAAAACATTGGACGTTTCAGGAACACAAATTAACTATATCCAACCGTCCATGCTGCCATATTTGAAGTCCTTAGAAGTTCTCAATCTCTCCTATTCTAATATTTATGACATGTCTAACCATCTTCCAGATGTAAACGAGGTCGCTCGCATAAAAACGCTGGACATCAGCTTTGCTGGTTTTCCTTTACTGGCTTTTGGACTGACATTATGGAAACTTGAACGAACTGGTCTTCATTATGATATAAATGCTATAGATCTATTAAAGTTCGTTTTAGCTCCACAGACTGTTAATATTAGTGGAATACTTCCGAAAGTTATAAAATCTGTATGGATAAAAAGTTGCACAGCTAGCTTGAAGAAGGATCTAGATCTTCATGTTCATCATCTAATTTCAAAAGAAAATAATATTAAATATATCGACTTACTCATGGACTGTAAAAACTTCTCATTAAATTCGATAATCAGTTTTGACCTGTCTGGAAACGGGCTACAGTTTCTTCACCCCAGCTTTTTATCCTGCATACCCAACATGCGACATCTAGATTTATCCAGGAATGAACTGAACATAATGGCGTCAATTGATTTCGGACAGTTTCAAGATATATTCATGGGACTTGAATATCTACAGGAAATAAACCTGTCTGGAAACAACCTTATAACTACACCATGGAATCTTTTTCAGAATAACCACAATTTGGAGTTAATTGACCTTTCAAATAATGGTCTGACTCAAATTACTTTTACACTTGAACATGTCTATAGTCTTCACACTTTGCTATTGCACAACAATCAAATACAAATTTTAGATTCTAAATCTATCAGCAGTCTAACAAATTTTCTCATTACACCAATGTCAAGAGAAAATACGACAAATATAACAGTTACATTTTATAACAATCCACTTAGTTGTTCCCAATGCGACAATAAACCATTTCTCGAATGGCTTTTAACAACAGAACGTGTAAATATAAACCATGAACATTTAGAATGCTATGCAACAGAAAGCGTTATTCTAGATATGGATAATGACGTTATTGACCATGTAGAAGCTATCTGCCAAAGAGAAAGGATTATCGTAGGCACCACTGTGTCCGCAGTGACCGTTTTGTTGTTGTTCCTTGCACTCGTTATTGTTAAATTACGAAAACGGCATAATGAAAGAAAGAATAAAACTGAAAAAGTAATTCGCTTGCTTAAACAAGGTAAAAACCAGTATGAATTTGCAGTCTTTCTTTCATACAGCAGTGCAGATGATGAATTCGTCAGAACATGTGTGTTAAAGCAACTAAGGGATGTTCTAAAAGAAATTACCGGGATTGAAAGGACAATGATCTGTGAAGGAGACAACAATTTGCGACCTGGGTTTTATGTTCTGGAAGAAACGATCCTTTGCATACAAAGGTCAGCTGTCGTAGTTGTAGTTGTATCAAACAACTTCCGTGAGAGCAATTACTGTGACACGGAGCTTTTACAGGCATACAACCTTAAAAAGCCAATTTTGCTTGTTTTCAAGGAGAATATTGAAGAAGATCTTATGAAACCTGTTATGAAATTACTATTCCAACAAAACGTGCGCGTATTATTTGAAGAAAAGAATGGTGTTTTCCTCTTAAAAAGCACGTGGCAACATGTGGGCAAATCTATTATTGACCTGCTTGTTCACCACTTGTAAAGGTATTCAAGTTTGTGTACATAAATAACAGTATCCATTACTAAATCTTATGCGGTAACCCCTCGATTTGTTTCGTTAATTGTTTGTTTTGTCCTATTCAAAATTTGTTTTTATTAACACTTGCTCTACTTTGCCCTCTGCTTTGTGGCTCTGTGTGGTTGTGTGTTTCTGAGCGTGGCTTATCCTGAAATGCATGTTTCATCTTTTATAGTAGAAAAGTAAACATTTGAAGTAGTCATCAATTCAAATGAATGTAATTACATGTACATTGTATGCGTGTTTTAAATATGCATTAGATATGCTTCATATAATGTGGTAAAAGAGAAATGAACAATCCTTTCTTATGAACGTTGTGGGTAAATGTGTCTTCACAATGATGACGTACATCCTTGAAATGAAGTCAGCATGTCAAATAGAGATAAAAATAACATTCTTTCCTCCAAGTGTAACAAACATTTACATATATTAATTAAGCGAAAATTACAATTATAAAGTAATTGTTTCTAAATGTGGTAATAACTTAACTCACCAAAGGCACTTTTTCATTTGACTTGCCCCATTTTATATTTAATGTCTTCTGTTTAACTGTATGACCCTGTGTAAAATATGAAGGGCATGTTTGGATATAAGATACATGTACGAGTGCCTGTTTCTGATTGCAACTTACAAATTTACACCGTGGATGAACAAGTTTGGTCACGTGACCACAAATGCAAACGCCGATTTACTGTTTTGAGAAATACGAACCCGATACAAGGTAAAATTTTGCTGATATCTTTTTTTCTACTGCAAGCACACATTTATGACCTAGACCAAAGTACCCGGCGTAAAATAAGCTTTTATTTCATGTAGGTAGTAATTGCAAGACTTTTATGGTTTTTTAGAACACTTCGACACAAATGTGTTTTTCACAAAGCAAACGCCGGTTGGTTTTACTTTTTTTAGCGATGATTTTCACTGGAAACGTTTACAGACGCAAAATAATACAAGCTATGTCCTTTTTAAAGCCTTTCAATGTATTTACTTATGTGTGGTTCCATTACAAAGGTCATTATTGGCATTACTTAGGCTTATTCCCGGCATTGGTGATTTTGCAAACGTCGGTTGACCTTCTGAAATATGCAAACGCCGGTTGGACATTTGGAATCACTGCAAACGGCGGTTGATGTTTTAGTCAATTTTATTCATAGTTATCAGTTTTCGCAAATAAGAACAACTGTTGTGCTTCCTTTTTCAGAACATGACGTTTGTTTGTGAAACGTGTGGGAAGGAGCTGAGAAGCAAATGGGGATTGACGTTACACGAGAGAAGGCATGCAGGCCTTGGCCGGTATTATTGTTGTCAGAAAGCATTTCTGACCAAAGATGCTTTGACCAGACATAGGTACTTTATTAAATTTAAGTGACTATCAAGCCATCGTCCCTGTTTGAAATATTACTATAAACGTCCTTATTACTGTATTAGGTTATACATGAAAATAATCGTACCTTTTCACAATACACCGGTGTCGTCATTATGCATAATATTGCTGGGTAAATATCCATGCACTGAGAGGAGCACCATCGGTAATGCACAATCGCAACTATTAAGTCATGTGTTATTATGTCGCTATTTAAAGCTGCCTCTTCACAAAAGTCGCTAAAATAAAGAGATCTTACTTTTAACGTGTAGTGAAAAATAAACTATTATCTGTTCATTTTGCGGTCTTTTAAATGACTAAACATAAACGAATAATTGGGTTTCGTCGCGTTTTTCAAACTCGTTAGGTGAAACAGTGAGGGAATCCCCAAGATAAAAATAACGGGAATTTCGATTCACGCGCCCTTGGTGAGTCAGCTACATCTACTAACACGCGCATGTCTCGCTATTTTTAGATCACGTGATGATAGAGTCGGTTAAATATAGAATTTATAGCGGTACGAACGGTATAGAAAACTACTTCAAATATTCTTTATTTGGCAACGATACCATGCTTGTAGTGAATCAGTGCTATTTTGTCAATAATGTTTATGAATTTGTTACAGTTTTTTTATTAGACGCGTTTTATTTTCTTTTTGTGTTTTCGGCTATCTGTGAACAGGCATCTTTAACGACATACTAACATTTTAAAGACCTCGCATTAACATCGACTTTCTGATGTTATGAATTTAAAAGTTTTATTCATACTTGTATATTTGTATTACAGATGTACTGAACACGGAGACAAGAGAAAATACACGTGTGAAAAATGTGGCACGAGCTTCCCAACTAAAGACGACCTTGGTAAGCACAGGAAGCGTGAAACAACAGAAAAGAGTTTCACATGTGACACCTGCGGAGTCAAGCTTCATGCCAAGATAGACTTAAAAGCGCATATGGATATTCATACTGGCGAAAAGTCGTTTGTTTGTGGCACGTGCGGGAAGCATTATAGGCACAGGAGCAGTTTGTCCAAGCACAAATCGGCAAAACATTAGAGTTGAGTGAAAATTAACTTTGGCATTGATGACTCAAAGGAATGATGAGGGGTTTTGTTCTTTTTTTCTCGTAAGATAACGACACACCGAAATGTTATAGTTATGTGTAATTTTAATATATATACACATTGATGGTTGCAGGCACTCCATTGATAGAGGAATTAAGTTTTCAGCTTGGCCTTAATTTTTATGTTTAGTTTTTAGTTTAATGTTTTTAATACATTTTCATAAATTTTGTAAGTCTTAATTTTGATACCGGTATTTCAACTGTCACATTAAAAGCAATCCTTTACGTTATCAGACAACCAATTTTTTTTTACATTTTTACGCAAACATTGTTTTACTTTTATTAAGAATCTACATCTCATTCGAGCCAATCCAAATTTGCTTTTCTCATTATCATTTGTGTTCATGTATCATGATAAACATGTATTTTCTAGCCAAAGTTTTTAACATAATTATGATCTCGTTTTGTTTCTTAGCAGAGCTCCAAGTAAGTGCTTACATGTAGAAGGGTAAATCACTCGACACTTTAATAATTTAAAACGGATTAGTCTCTTCAAAAATGATAAGGTTAAAAAAAACATACAAAAGCAAATCTGGAGATCTGCATGAGTTATATTGTTTTAAGTTATACGTTGACGTTTTATGTTCATAGTTTTGTATGATTATATATTAATTATCTGCGATTTTTATAATATTTTTTTTAATATACTTGTTGATCTCAATTTTGATATACCAAATTATTGTGCAATTATTTATAATTAATGATAATATTAATTATCTGTGATTTTTATAATTATTTTTTAATATACTTGTGGATGTCAATTTTTTTATACCAAATTATTGTGCAATTATTTATAATTAATGATAATATTAATTATCTGTGATTTTTATAATTATTTTTGAATATACTTGTTAATGTCAATTTTTATATACTAAATTATTGTGCAATTATTTATAATTAATGATAATATTAATTATCTGTGATTTTTAAATTATGTTTGAATATACTTGTTGATCTCAATTTTGATATACCAAATTATTGTGCAATTATTTATAATTAATGATAATATTAATTATCTGTGATTTTTATAATTATTTTTGAATATACTTGTTGATGTCAATTTTTATATACCAAATTATTGTGCACTAATGAATGATAAATAAATAATCGAAGTCGAAATTAAGCGTCGTCATATTTCAAAGCTTTCTTTTGTAAAAAAATACAAATGAAAATCAGAGAAGATTATTATTCCATTAACAATGCTAATCATACATGAATTAAGTGTGACCAGTAGATAATGAGATGAATGTTTTGTAAAAGTGAACTAACCCACGAAACTAATACATACATGTAATTATTTAAGAAAACGACTGTTAAATCACACAAACAGGAGCACTGATGTCAATGTTTTATATGTCAGTCACAAGGAATCTGATTACTAAATATTTTAGCAGCGAAAACCTATTGGTTAGTGTGCTGGAGGTCATAAGTTCGATACCTGGTCGCATCATAATAAAGACGTTATTAGAAATCGTAATTTAGTATACTCGTACATTCTTCAATTTAAGGTCAGTTCTTGTCTATATATTAAACTGCAATGACTGGTCGAGAGTAATTTATGCAAGTTGTGAAAGCTTGGTTCAAATTAAGTATAAATAGTAAAACCCACACGTAAAGGTTGATATTCAGTTTCTTCCTTTTATTTGCACTGCGTACTGTATTCATGTTTAAAGCAATAATTGAGATTTAATTAAACTTAAAGTAATATGCAATTTGAAACGCAAACATCATAAAAAACTCATGCGAGTTACACAAAGGAAAAGCAGAAATAACCTCTGTGTCAACATACTTTAAACACAAATATCTTTCAGAAAAAACCATATTCGTTAACCACGATACTGTCTGTCTATGCATCAATGCCCATTTTAGAAGTTAATAACATTTTGCTATCATTTCGACGTGCATATTCGTATCTAACACCCAACGTTCCTTTCTGGATTGCATTGCGGTTTGTTGATACAGTCTCTAACTTGCGTTTGGAGGTCGTAGCCTGTGGTTGATCAAACTCCTGATTCCTGAAATGTGCAATTGATCAAATTATCAACATAGAAAATAAAAGTAACTAATTTTACTTAAACCGTTTAATTTACTTTTGCAGGCCCGGTGATCATAGAGTGCTTACTTCTGCTATTTTATTCATTTATGCATCGCATCGCGATTGCATTGAAAAGATGCATAGGAAAAAGCATTGCATTTTACAATCAGTCAAATTAAATCTTAATGAAGGCTGGTAAAAAGTGTTGAGTGAATACAACAACAACAACAACAACAACAACAACACACAATACTATTTCGTTGGTAGAATGATTCCAATTGCAAAGTAAATCTTGTTCATTTTAGATTTTGTTTATCAGCATTTTAATTATAACGTAAACTGACAAATATGTTTTTAAAGCAATTGATCAATGAAATAATCGTGTTTAAGCGCTCCACAATAATATATTATATTATTTGCGGATTATTATTATTATCATCATCACCATCATCATTATTTTCTTATCGTAAAAAACGGTCGTGATAGACTTTGAAATTTTGCGAAAATATTAATTTGGGTTCGCTCCCAGCTAGAGACACTATCATTTAAAACGTCGAAAATGTGTTTTCACCATAATAATTATATTACTAAACGAAAAAATTAAATAACTTACTTAAGTGTTATCTTCGAGATATGTGACAACGGAAGACACGCACTGCATACATTGTTGTCGATCGCGGAATCGCTTGTGGTGACATCTGATCCGGACAGTTTATAAACATGTGATCGGCCTGTTCTGTACACAAATTTCCTGGAATGTCAAATATTTAACATTTGCAAATACACATTAAAGATTCATTCAAATTATTTTATATGGTTGATATTATGAAGCAGTAATTAGTTTAAACGTGTATTTGTTTTAAATGCACATGCATGTACATGATACATTTTAAGACGGCTAAAAGTAAGGTTTGCACGTAGAAAACCGGTTTTGAGGCAATGACAGAAATGTCCGTGCAAAAGCGGAGCCCCTCCTGTCTGATGTTGTTGGGTTTACATTTGTTGTTTTACATTGGGTGTGTGTTATTACTTATATAATATTAACATGTACTCAAGCCGAAGAGTTTCGATTGGTGGTTGAAAGTTATGTTTGACCATCGTTACAACTTACTTCAAGTTTACATTGAAAATCAATCTGCAAAATGTACATGCATGTATTACACCATATGAAGAAATCAGAAGTAAATCTAAGTTTGAAACGCGTACTTATTAGGGTCATGTCGAACGTGTAGCTGCTCCGATGCCGCCCCGATAAATCGACCAAACTCGGCTGCCGTCACTGTTCCACAACCAGTCTTGTCGTGTAAAACCAGTTCAGAGAAAAATGTTTCACCAACAAGGCTACTGAATGCTCTAACATTATATGTTCCATTGTGACACAATGAATACAGTAAGGTCTTAGCATCTATGTGTGCAATTAGAGCTTCCCACAACTGTAACGGCCAACCGGCGACATACTTCGTTGGTGGGGGAAACTTGTTGAACTGAACATGTGACAGAAGACGTTGTCTAAGATTCTCCCTCATTTTAAAGCGTTCAAGCGCAGGGAACCCTGAACAATCCTCTGCCTCCCACCACATTCTAACATCTCTACATAATTTGGCTGCATTTGTATATCCGAGTTTGCGCATTTCTGCTTCAACATCTTCCGAGAAGTGCGTTGCAGCCATAGCAGAGGACATCGGATCGGTTATTTCTTCAACCATAATGGGGGTTAGCAAGGTATTTCCGGTTTTAGCTACAGCTTTCCATGCATCATTTTTAATGCCATCAAGACCACCCTTGCAACATTTCCTTCTGGTTCGAGTGAGTAAATGTGTCGCATCAATACATTTGACTTCCAATTGATTTCTCTTCGTGCTATATTCTGGCTGATAAAACCATTCTCTAGCAACATCTATTCCATCTATGTATACGTTTTGTGATACATGTGTTTGTAATTTCCAATCATCGTATTTTTCTGGCCATAAAATTTCCGCTAGCACACAATTTAACACTTGCTTGGACATATTAGAAACAACTTTTACTGATAGCTCACGTAAAGACTTAACACTAAACACCGTTTTCATTGTCACTTTGTTTGTTCCAGTTTCACATGTGTGACCTAAATACTTTGACAAAACATCAACCTTTGCCTGCTTTCTCGCACTTTCATTTATGCGTATGGATTTTGTCTTCTTAAAATAACGTGCAACGACCTTTATCTCGATATCGCGCAATGTTTTTAGTTGATTTGGTGACGATAATTTCTCTTTTAATCCATTTATTTGTTGATTGTCCCATTGACCCTTGTTATTGCTCGCATTATCGGTTTTGAGTAGAGCTAACAAACAATTTAAGTCTTCGTCTGTTACTATTATTTGTGAAATTTCTTGTTCATTCTGATCATAAGCTGCCGGAATGTTATTCAGTTGTAGCTCTCTCGATAATTGTTTCAGAGGATCATTTGAAGTATTGATTATTGTTTTATCTACTACATTTGTTTCACTGTTATCAGCATTTGATTTTTTTGGCGGTTTAGGTTTTTCCTTGAGAATTGAGTGCTTTATTTGTGGCACTTCTTTGATGTAATTGGTCACATCTATAACCGTTTTGTCGTTTTCAGGTTGCTTAGTAAACCTCCACATTGGGGTTTTATTCATTTCACATAGTCGTGATATTAACGAATGCTTCTTAGTTTGTTCAACTTCTTTCCATACATCTTTCTGTAGTTGTAAAATAGTTAGTGGCTGGTTACTCTCTGTTCTAGTGACGAGGTTATGCCACTGTCCATCGAAGGATTCACATGGAACGTGTATTCCAGCATTATGACATCTGTTGTGTACCTCTTCAGCGATCTTTCGCATTGTTTCTGTGTCCAGACTATATCCCTTAGTAAACCAAGCAACCGCTCCAGTACGTGACACTGTTTTGTCCCAATTTCTGTTAAGGTCCGAGCAGATAAATACAACCGATTCACTTGCCTTTTCGCGGTTCAGCTCGTATCTGTTCTGATGAATGTCTACCACGGTATGTATTGTGCTTGCTAAATTGCCAATCGTTTTAACCTCGTCGTTTTGTGTTTTATGAGACTTTCCTGATTTGGCTGATGGAAAGAGTCCAATAAAAGGAATGGTACTGCAGTACGCTTTAACTTCTTCTTTAACAGATTTAACAGTGTCCGTCACTTTCTTTGGTACGACAATCTTATCACTATCAAACAGGTGTTTCGCCATTTGCATTACTTTGGTAAACATAGGAGTATTTCTTTCCAGTTCAAATACCGATGTGAAAGATTCAGTCCAAGACAGGTACAGCAATTTGTCTACATCGAGAGCTTCCATTTCAGCCAAGCACTGCAAGACATATCTTGAAGGGAATTCAAAGTGCACTCCGCGCACCGGACACTTTATTTCAACGGCAATTTCCGTGGATGCCATCGATCGATCTTTCCTTAAACTTCCGTCCGGTGAAACTACAAGAAAGGGTTTTAAAGTTTCGTTGTAAAACATCACACAGCCTTCCTCGCAAAATACAAGGTTTGGATACAGAACAGGTATTATCTTCCCTACAAGTGTCGCAACTGCATTCACTTCGTTGTCTATGCCATGTTTGATTGCTTGTTTAACGAAATCAGATTTTGGCCTTTCGGGTACACCACAAAACGTGGTCTCGAAGTAATCCTTTTGATATTTTAAGCCTTCCAGACCTAGACCTTTGTTCAAGTTACTTCCTGTAATCTTTACTGTGGACCGTATTTCAAACCATTCATCTGATCTTTGTTTAATTAGGCGAGGGTTTGAGTCATCTGCGCCATCAATGTCCATAAGCTTTTCGATAGGGTTAAAGCGATCGTCTGATTCCAAGTCAACGTTCATATCGTCAGTATAGGGGCAGTTGTTGACTTTACTAATATACATGCACAGTTCTCGTATTACTTTTTCAGAGTTCTGAATAAACTGATTGATGTCGTACACATACGCCATCATAGCACTTATGGCGTAACTAAATTTTCCATTCCTCCAGTTTGAGTCGCCACCACGTTCAATCAGCCCTTCCTTTGCATATTCTTTCTTCTTCTTGGTCTCTTCCATTTCATGTTTTCCTACCGAGACGGTCTTCAGCGTATCTAGTAGTAAGTGCCGAATTTGTGCTTGCATGTCTTCAGGTAAGTCTACTAAAGGTGTTTGATTGTCGAAACGACTTTGAATTTTGTTTATGAAAGAAGTCAGTTCAGAAGTCACTTTTTGAAGTTGCGATCTTTTCTCAATTAGGGTTAGACCTTTTTCAAAGCCAATTAGATCAACGTCACCATAGTGCTCAGAAAGATCTTGTTTCAATTTCTTCCCGTCGAATGTGAGGCAACCCGACACGTGTCCCATATTTTGGCTCAATGTGGTGATAACATCATCGTAAATACCAGGACTTCGCTGGCTTTCACAATCATAAGGATCAAAGGTGTTCAATACCTTTCTGTCTGGGACGGCAAAATTCAATCTTGCTGCTGAAGGGGAGTATTTACTACACGTCGTTGTGTCATGTGAATATTCAGACTGGTTTTTAAACCCCGCCATGAAATTTACAAATCTTCCGCCAAATAACCGCCAACCCATCTTCCAAAAAAGCTTCGTGTCGTCGCAATAACGCATTCCTTTGGTGCTTTCTTTATCAAACCATCGTACAACATCGCCCCAAAGAAGCAAGGCAATGTTATTTAGGGGAAATTTATCACAGTTAATTTGCCTGAAAAACGACAAAAGCACCAGATGGTGGTCGGCTGGATGCTGTGCTAGTTTTTCAACAACAGGGCCAACTAACTTTTTTAATTCATTTACAATTTGATTCAGCTCACTGTCCGCTCTATTTGGGTCTGCTTCAGAGCCCGTAGAATTTTCAAATAATTCACTTTTACTTTGCTCAATTATACTTTCATTAGTTACACTTTCATTTACAGCTATATTGTTCACATGATTGTCAAGTTGTGAACTAATTTCGTGAAACCATTTACTTTCGTGTTGGTCGTCACTTTAAAAAAGAACTCGTTGAGGAAGGCGTTTTGCTATATAAAGTGGCGACCCTAACGATGAATGAAGTGGTGAAAGTTTACGTTTCCCACTATTTGATTTTGGTGTTGGCTTTGGGGTGAGTCTTTGTTTGAAGCGTTTATATAAAGGTGAGCGGTACGACTGTGCAAATGGCGATTTTCTTGGTGAAAATTTACGCTTTTTCAAAGATGATGGCTTGGATGAAAAAACTTCATCGTAGTGAAAACGTTTAACTGGGTAAGTTTTGTGCTTGCGTTTTTGACGATGCAACGCAAGGTTAGACTTCCTCCTTGCCATCTAGAAATAAAAATACACTAAATGTAGGTAAGCAGTTCAATAGAAGATCAAGAGTTTACAAAAACTTTAACCGGCGCTTGCATTTAATTCCAAATGTCCAACCGGCGTTTGCATATTTCAGAAGGTCAACCGACGTTTGCAAAATCACCAATGCCGGGAATAAGCTTAAGTTATGCCAATAATGACCTTTATAATGGAACCACACATAAGTAAATACATTGAAAGGCTTTAAAAATGGCATAGCTTTTATTATTTTGCGTCTGTAAACGTTTCCAGTGAAAATCATCGCTAAAAAAAGTAAAACCAACCGGCGTTTGCTTTGTGAAAAACACATTTGTGTCGAAGTGTTCTAAAAAACCATAAAAGTCTTGCAATTACTACCTACATGAAATAAAAGCTTATTTTACGCCGGGTACTTTGGTCTAGGTCATAAATTTGTGCTTGCAGTAGAAAAAAAGATATCAGCAAAATTTTACCTTGTATCGGGTTCGTATTTCTCAAAACAGTAAATCGGCGTTTGCATTTGTGGTCACGTGACCAAACTTGTTCATCCACGGTGATTTATATCTACTTCTAACCACTTTTCCAAAAAAAACTGTTTCAGCCATGAGTGAAACCGCCTCAGTTAATGGTAATGCTGTTACCCTCTCTGGCGTTTTGTTGTGTTGGGAGGCTGTGTGTTCTGGATGTGACTGTTTCTGATATGAATAGTGTACTGTTTTGATACTGAACTATGCTGTTTTTTTTCTTTTCAAGAGATACATACGAGGGATTATCCAACGTTTACTTCTGTGTATTTGTTTTTAAATTATTCAAAGTGAATCACAAATAAAATTACGCGATTGTCCCAGTTAGCTCAATTGGTTGCGTCGCAGGAATTGCTGGGCTAGGCGCTGTCGCCGTGACGGTGCGGGTTCGCTCCCAGCTTGGGGCAGTATCATTTTTAATTGGCAAACACAGTTGTACATATAAACAGCAAAATACAACATGACGTAGAAATGCTAAGAACGATTAAGCGCCATCCGGCACAGAACAAAAGTATAGGTTATTTTGGATCATCCCTCGTAGTTGTAACATTGTAATAACTTTTATTTCAATTTTGAATGTCAGTTGGCGTCCTTTTTTTAAAATAAATTTCGTCGAGGCCGAACATCTTTGAATCGACAACGATATATAAATACAAATATATCCAATTTATGATTAGCGTTATAATCATTATATATGACATTTCAATAAAAAGACCAATGCGAGAATGTCTGCTTTATTTTTCTATCTAGGCTTTAACTTTCAAAAGAGGAATTTTAATATTGCTGCTCGCTATATTGTTTCAGTGATTTTACCTGAATAAAACTTTTCTTTGAACTATTCAATTTTGTTTGTTCAATTGTTGTTGTTAGTTAGTTAGTTAGTTAGTTAGTTAGTTAGTTAGTTAAATAGTTAGTTTGCTTTAGATATGGAATCATTTTTAAAACATATATATCCGGTTTTATTGGAGATGGTCGCGATTTATCTAAAATGTTATTATTGTGTTATGACTTGACACTGATAATTCTATACATGTATGTATTGTTTCAAAAATAGTTGATATATAGACTTTCTTTTTTGGGGGAAAAATGTATCATTTCTTGTGGCCAGTCCGAAGAGAAGTGAGAGAAAGACTTTATCTGATCGAAATTATAACACAAACATAACAAAAAGCAGAAGAAAGCTTGCAACTGAACTTAAAACGACGTTTAAGGAAATAATGTTACACATATCGGAAAATTGAAACGATATACAATTAACTAACTACTCTGAACATCTGACGTCGCTATTACATACAAATAAATATTAATATAAAAGAAATAAGTTAGAAGATGTTGAACGGAACAACTGTTCATGAACTAGAACTGAAAATACATTTTGCTTTATTTAGAGACTATGCGTTTTAAGCAGTAATTGACCTTACGCTGGCCGTCTGACTGACAGTGCAATTAACCAATCAGAGTAAGGCGCTGATAAGCCTTGTTACTATCCGCCATTTTGTCCGTCAAACTGACCAGCGTGTCTGACATCAAAGTTTCAAATTTATTAAAAGATTTTCATAAATAATGGTGAAAAGGTGCTGCTACGGCCCCTGCAGTTCTGACACTAGATATCTAAAGAGGCAAGCGAATGGAATTAGGTTCATTCCGTTACCTAAACCATCAACAAATCTGGATAAAAAAGCTAAATCATGCATATTATTTAAATGATAAAATTGGGGACTTTTTTAAAATAATTAATTAGATATTTACGGGGATAATTTATTCTAAATTTCAATTTTCTTTTATACTTTATTAGATTTTATTAACGAATTTTGCTTTTGGAATTATTCTGGATGTTGAATATGTACATTATCTTTATCTCGTTTGTTAATAAAACAAAAAAAAATCTTTAAAAATACCTGACTGATTTTAGAATGACCATGGTGGTGTATGTTTTAATTTAAATTGAAAACTTTATTATTTGATAAATTATTAGCTAAAAAGCCGCATCAAATGAATGTTATAATACGGTAAAGATAATAGAGATAATTTGCATTCTGTCAGTTGCTGTTGTTGGGGCCAGTAGATAGATCATGACATGTCTTTTAATCACACTAGGTTTTTCTGTTAATTTTACAACAAATTTGGATTTAAATTAATTTGCTTTTACTTATATTTAATTTTACAAAATTTAATATTCAAACACTAAAATGTTTTCGAATGTCCGTCGGTATTCGAATATTCAAATGTTCGAATATTTGTTTCCATCCCTACTATTATATTATAGAGTTGTATAATTAATTAATGTAATTAATATTATTAAAAGGTTGGCCACAATTGCTGTCATTTAATCTACTTATGGTATATCATTGTAAAACACTGGTCTCTAATACATTCAGTTAATACTCTTTAACTATAGTAACACTAAATCTTTATTCATTAAGGATATTTGGTATAAATTCTTTTGATTAAATCACAAATAAATTTGTTAAAACCAGTAAAATATTGAAAAATAATAACCATTTCAAGAAATTATTTGGTAGAGTATACTATAAATTTGTTTTCACGGGAGAGGTTGAAATGCCTTTAATAATAAGGGTTGACATTTCTTCAATATAAAGGGTTGAAACATAAATGGAGCGATGATATGTCTTCATTTATGGGTTGAAATGTCCAGTGGGATAGGAGTTGAACAGTCTTCATTTAAGGGGTTGAAAAGTCTACGAGTTAAAAAGTCTTCGTTTTAAACGATGGATTGAAAATTATTTATAAGGGTTGAAATGTTCGACACCACTGAATCCATT
This sequence comes from Corbicula japonica, assembly GCA_038501625.1. Taxonomy (NCBI): domain Eukaryota; kingdom Metazoa; phylum Mollusca; class Bivalvia; order Venerida; family Cyrenidae; genus Corbicula; species Corbicula japonica. The sequence continues at coordinate 3,078,352 of JAZAYU010000036.1, forward strand.
GTTTCCGTCATCGTGAGTTATTTTTAAATCTTCAAAGTAACAGTCTGATTTAAAAGCTTGTGCTTTTTTGTTTCTTTCGTGGTGATAAGTAACATTTAAAGAAATTTATTCCAAAATTATCAGGTATGTTTGCGAGCGTACCGACTCGATTAGCCATTTGTTTGACGGACTTAGGAAGAGTAGTTCCCCTTGAAAATCGGTGGGCGTGGTTACCGAAGCTCCAGCGTAAGGTCAATTGTCTGTCTGGTTAAGCCTTGAATAGCAATTTTATTGGACATTTAAAGAGTGTCGGTAAAATCCCTTTAATTTTCTTAAATAAATTTAGTATAAAAACATTAATGCCAACTTTCATTTAAAAAAATAAATAAATAACAGATAAAACATTTTTGAAAGCCTTATCGGCAGTCACCAATTAAAAATGTTACTAATTCTAAAAGCATAAAAGTTTCGAGTTATAACATAAAAAAGTAATGAATTTATACGTATAAGGAAAAAAGCTTTGACATTAATAACAGCATTTCTATTTTACATTTGCATATATCAAGTAATTCAAGGTGTCCCTTTTATCCGTAACCAGTAATAAAAAGAGTAATTGTGTGCTCGACGTAAGCTTTTCAAATGTCTGTCAATATAAAATGTAATTTAATCCACAAAAGAGAAACCTTAAGAATATTATTAAAATTATGATTTACTACTAACTGAAATAACCACAGGCAAAAAAAACCTACGTGCAAACGAGATATCATAAGTCAGACAGAAGAAAATACACGTAACAGGAAGTTGTGAACGTAAATAACACAACACTGTTATAGAAATCTTGGCTGTATTTAGAGGAATTATGATAATTAAAAAATCTATTAAATGTTAGATGATCATATATGATAAACATGTAACAGGTCTTTATTATGCTAATATAGATAAGGAAAAATCAGTTTGGTTGTTATTTGAAATCCGTTTCGTGATATTTCGAAAACGTTTAAGTTATAGTTATTGTATTGTAAGGTAATGCAAACGATACTTTACAACTTTTGAAAATAATTGGGTAATACTTGTCTAAACTTCCTGGTGCACGCCATTATTTTTGTTGTAAAATTTTCTAAAAGGTTTGTCAAAGTATCATATTACTCATGTTGGCATTTAAAATATCGTTTTGTGTTGTTTAGTTTTTGTGAATTTATGAAAATAGAATTTTAGGGAAGTTTTAGATCTCGCTAGTTTCATTCCGTGACAAAATTATTCGTTGCTGATGTGACCTTGTCTTCTTAAAGTGCTCTGGTACCGGAAAATCATCTAATCGTTTTGACTGAGCTTTGTTTTACATACTTTTTAAGTTTCTGCATTAAATTTTTATGGCAATACTGTCGAATTGTGTTGGGACTATGGGAAACTCGGTCAGCAAAGTATGTATGTATGTATGTACGCATGAACGTACGTCTTTTACCACCCAATCGTCATAAACACCAAAAATTGTCATCTTACCTAATCACTCTTCTGCTTTCCATATTTCATAAGGCCGTACGTTAACGAGGATTCAAACGAGGATATAACAAGTGGAATATGGAACGGTCACATACGGAAAACTCAGCCTCCGACACATTAACAAATACGGACTCCGAGGAAAATAGAGAATGGTTTATAAAATTATTATTTCCAAAATAGACAGCACAAACATTTAACGAAAATGATCATGCTGAAAACATGTGTCATTAAAAACAGAAACAATTGTGAAGCAATTTCGTGAATTGTTTCCGTTTTGGTAGAAACCGTTTCGCTGATTTCAGCACTTTGCATAAAGCGTCTAAGCAACGACACATTTACTAGTGTTCTCATTATTCTTGACCGAAAATGTAAGTTTGCTTCACTGTAAACTGATAAACTTATTATGATTTAGTTGTTTTTCAATAAGAACAGTTGAAACGAGCATAAGAATTGTTAATAATTATGAAATGAAAGTAGGCGTACTCGTAATCGCTAGACGCTCATTAGGACTAAAGATTTAGCGAAAATGACCGAACTGTTCCGCAAGAGGGTATAAATAGCAGTCTGTTCAGTAGAATGTGTCATTCTCTTGTTTGCTGTCAAGGTGTTCACGTCGGTGAATTAATTAGTTTTAGATTCAACATTGGTCTGCATTATAGGTCCAATATAGTACAGCTCTGTACTAGGGCATATTGACCGGGTTGTTTCGTTGAACGTATAGAACAGTATTGGTTGAGGCTAGGTTATATTAGATAGTGTCCTCAGACAATTGCTGGAAACACATGCGTCTGAGCCACTTGTAAGGTAGCTTCAGAATAAGTGTTGAGGATAGGGTTTAGATAGTGACCTCAGACAATTGCTGGAAACACATGCGTCTGAGCCACTTGTAAGGTAGTTTCAGATTAGGAGTTGAGGATAAGGTTTTAAATAGTGTCTTCAGACAATGGCTGGAAACACATGCGTCTAAGCCACTTGTCAGGTAGCTTCATCATAAGAGTTGAGGATAGGGTTTTGAATAGTGTCTTCAGACAATTGCTGGAAACACATGCGTTTGAGACACTATTGTTCAACAGACTATGCTAGATTTTAATGTTGAAGGTTGTTTGCTTCGAGTTTTGTTTGATCTTGTTGAGCATTAGTTTGAAACTCGTAGTTGCTCAGGTTTGTTTTAAGATTTCCAAACATCATTGTGGTTCTTTGTTTGTATTGCTCAGTGTGTTTGCTGAGGGCATGCTCGAAGTTCAGGTTAGATTGTTTTGTTTAGGACTCTGATTGTGTTGGAACTTAGTTTTATATCAGTTATTTTATCCAGGAGGTTTATTGCCGTGGGAATATTGTTATATGTTCAGCTGATTCTAATCCTGATTATTATGTTTCACCCCAATCATTTCAGAAATCATTGTAATAATTTTTGGAGCAAAGAAGCTCAAAGAAAATTAACTATACTATTTAAAACAATATCTTGCCCAGACATATGTTAGAATCAGTTTTGAGAGAAAAATTATACATATATATATATATATATATATATATATATATATATATATATATATATATATATATATATATATATATATATATATATATATCTAAGCTGAGACAAATAGTCTGTTTTATGTGCCTTCCGCTCGGGGCACGTTACACAATAAAAGATTCTTGAATTTACATCTGATCAATTAACCAATATAACGTATCAATGTTTGAAAATGCAAGACAAGATCTTCAAAAATGTTGATTTGTGGCGATTTGGATAAAAAAACTAGATGTACAGTTCATGCGACATCATATACTAACAAACTGAAAAGGGAAATATTATTTTAAAATTTGTATTTATAATTGTTTTATTATAACAAAACGTTTACGGCGATCTTAGTTGATTTTTTCATTTCGAGACCGTTTGTAAAAGTCTATTGATGAAGTCCAAATATCAGCTTTTAAACCATGATTTCAAAGATTATTATCCAAAATCGTGTTTTTTTTACGATTACATTCTCAGTGCATGGGTACCTGATTCGTAACTGAGTTTATGAATAGTGTTTTTAAAACCTTGTTTATTGCTTAAATGCCTGGAAAAGACTGTAGGTAGCTAAATGAATAATAATTTCCGCTTAAGTGTACAATTCTAACAGAAATACACTTATTTTACAGCTACATTAAGATTATAACGCATGGCATTAAATTAAGTGGACAATTTTCTTTACGCAAACTTTTGTTTCTGTCTAAATGTGGATATCCAAGGACTTAATTGTTTAAAGAGATATGTTATTTTTTCTTTGAAATTCATTTCCAATGTAATGTGAGGGAAACGAAATTAGGAAAGAACGACTATTTTCTGTATAACACCTTTTACTGTATTCAATGATTGTTTTGATTTGTCTTTTATATTTGAACTAATAGAAATTAGATGAAGTTATTTTATCGGAAGAAGTTCAATCCTAGAGATATATGTACTTACGGTAAATTGGTGTTTTTCTGTTTATAAAATATTAAAATTTATTCGCTTAATTGCACGTAACTTTCAGGTTTTCTAGAAAATATTCAATTTTGTTTTGCTTAATAAAATAACGTGATATCCTTTTATTGAAAAACAAAGTTCACTTAGAGTTTTCTGTATACTTTAAACAAAGTTGAATAAATAGTGTTTTGGTTATTTTAGTATGTATTAATAAGCTGTTTAGGTAAGCTTATTGTCTTTTTCATTTCATGACTTTTTTCTGTAAAAAGATAAGGGACCAATCATTGAACACTTTTGTTAGTTACAAACTCAATGTAAACATGTTCTCTCAACTGTAAAAGTGCAGAACTTTCCGAAAACATCAGTCATATCTACTTACGTACAAAATGAACAAAAACTGTGTATTTTTATGATAAATGGAGTAAAATAAGTTGCATGTCATTGATACATGTAAATATTATAACACGGTACTGTCTTTCAATCAATCTCAATCAAACCTAGCCCCCAATATGTCCGTATTTGTCGTGTTCGCTGGCTTTCAAAGTTTCTTTTTCATCTTTTTTGATTACAAGTAAAACTGGACTTGGCAGATATGGTCAGGAAAGGCTCGTCTTTCCTACGACACTAACAACTGTAAGAGGTCTTTACTGTATAGCGCTTAATATTGGCGGTGTCAAATTTTTGACGTATTTTAAAGTGTTTTATATTGGCGGGGTCAAATAAGCTAATAAGCCAGACCGCCAAGATAAAACCCTTGATGAAAAATGACGGAAATTGGACAATGAAAGAGAAAAGGTAAACGTTATTCTATTGTTAAATTTTAAGTGTGAAAACATTATCGCAGCTACCAGTACTTGATTGCTTTGTTTGATATTCCAATTATATTCCTTTTGTTGACGCATTATAAGTTTACCTACTTGTTCGATTTAATATTAATTAATTATTTTAACATGTTTAAAGCGGGTTTCTATGAGATATTAAAAAACTCGATTTAATTTACGACATGTACAAAAGCTATAACGCTCCTCTGGCTAAGTCTAAAGAAAATAAATATTTTTAACATTCATGTACACTTGTTTCGTGTTGTTTAAGTTTTTATTCAGGTTTCAAAAAATATACATAATTAAGAAACATTCAACAATCTTTCTTCATCAAGGGAGGAAACTGCGACAGAATATCTAATAATGTATCATGATAGTTATCTACCTTCCTGTTATTAAATTGGCGGTGTTTAAATTGACGGGGATTTTTATTGGCGGTGTTTTATATTGGCGCAAATGACTCTGACCGCCAATATCGCCAAAATTTAACCCCGCCAATATTTATAGGTTATTAGACGTTTTACTGTACAACATGTACAATACGGGAATATATTTGGACGAGTACACAGCTTGAAAAGTCATATTGGACGAGCCGTTAGGCGAGTCCAATATGACTTTTCAAGCTGTGTACGAGTCCAAATATATCCCGTATTGTACAGTAAAACGTCTAATAACCTTTTTATTCTACATCTAATAAATGAAGCATGACTTTTCATGCGTTAAAAGACCATTCCATATATATTCCATATTGTACGGTCCAATATTTTATTAAGTTCTACATTTCTCTTACTTGACAAGTTGCGTCATATTGCCTGCATCAAATGTATGATATTGCTTGGCAACACAAACGCCACTTTGACTCATTAAATTTTATTTCTAGATAGTAACTTCAGTTGAAACACTTTTTTCTGCAATTATTCTACTTCATACAGTTGATTTGGTTTATTAATTGTTCATGATTGTTTCATAAAGCATGTTGTTATTGTGTGCCTTTTTACTTTCTTTTGTTACTGGAAGTAGTTTTGATTGCACTCATCCAAACTGTTAATGTAATTACAAAAACATTTCTATATTTGTTTCCTCTATTTATCAGTATGGAACATGTACCCGCCAGTTAAATATACTTTCTGTTCTGCTATATATACAGTCCAACCTGCCTACGTGGTCACCTCTGTTAAGCAGCCACCTGCTTTCAGCAGCCAAAATTAAATGTTCCCAGTTACAAACTGTTCTAATTTTCACCTCTGTTAAGCAGCCACCTGCTTTCAGCAGCCAAAATTAAATGTTCCCAGTTACAAACTGTTCTAATTTTCACCTCTGTTAAGCAGCCACCTGTGTTAAGCAGCTACTTTTTGTTTCTCCCTTGGCTGGCTGCTTAACACAGGTTTGACTGTTTTGGAAATATTATAAACAAAACTGCCAAGTTCTCCAAGTTGATAAGTTTAGGTAACATGTCAGAATTAAAGGATCTGCTTCAATATAGTCTAGACAGTAAAAACTTGATGAATACTTTAACATTACTTTCAATATTAAACAAATACACAATATTATGGACTACAGTAACTGCATTTTCGTCCGTATTTCAAATGGGAGTACTTAGCAGTTTCAACAAGTAAATATAACAACACAAACACAGCACAACTACAGTTTTAACTTTTAATACAGTTTAATAGTTCCTCTATTGCAAATTCAACATTTTTTAAATAATGTGCGCAACAATTTAATAAACTTATGTGTACAACTTTATAATGTATTCTTAAAGTAAAATTGCAAACTGTCCTATCACAGACAATAAAGTAAATCACAAACACATATCACTGTGTGATATCCAACCATAAATCTTCAATCTGAAGAGTTCAAAACCTCATCTATCCAGGTTATTCAAATATTTATCAATTTCAACATGTATTCATTTCTTGAAAACAAATCAAACAAAAGGTATAGTCAACAATTCTTAGACTATCTTTTGTAAACAAACAATTCCACCGAATGTAAGATACTTTGCAAAGCGATGTCTATAACTCCTGCAGATTATGTTAACTATAAGACAGTAAAGTCAATCAAAAACACAAATAATATGTTTTCAACAGTTCAAAACATCATATATCAAGGTTATTTAAATGTTGATCACGTTTAGCCTTCTATCATCTAAGAACAAATCACACAAAAAGTCAGTAATTCATACACAATTATTTGTACACAAACAAAATAAATGTAAGATACTTTGCTACACAGACTAGAATTCCTACAAATTATGATGTACGCAAAACATACTATTCAAATGTAACGCATTTTCCAACAAATTAAAAGCTAACAGTAAACACACTCTTCAAATAGCAACATTTACTTAGAACTAAGGCTAATGTTAAATGTGAAATTGTCACCACTGATGTTTGCACCAGAAACCATTGACGTGCCCAGTCCAAATGCTTTATTTAGTGTTTGAGAGTATGAAAGTTGAACTTCTGAACTGTTTCTTATTTCACAGACGGCTACAGGCTGTGATTGCTCAATTGCTTCAATGGAGCTCAAGATTTCTTCCATTTCAGGACCAGGGATATCAGGAAAATCCATATTCTCTTTGTTCTCCTCAATAGGCTCTGCATCACATGTTGTCAGTGTTTCTGACATTCTTTTCATGATTTTCAGTGGAACTGTGCAATAAGAGTTCAGACTCTGAACGTTTTTGTGCCTAGTAACTTGAATAATGTCTGTGTTTTCAAAGTTAGCTTCTTTAAGTCTTTTCACAGTTGTTTTTCTACCTGAATGGTTGGTTTTGCGCCCGGGTAATTCCGCTTTCTCTGCCATGTCCTTCATCATAGTCCCTAGGCTATGTTCCCCTAATGGCTGATTCTTGAACCACACTTGTGCTGGTTGGTCATTTATTCCTTTATCCCAGAATGGAAGAACTTGGAGGTAGAATGGTGCCTCTGGCTTACACATCTGTAGTGGTCTCCTTATAAAGTTAAGAACATAAACATTATTACAAACATATTATCAATCTATTAAGATATGATGCAGTAGAACCATAGAATAGGTAAAAAAATGAGTGGGAATTGTCACTTTGTGTTTTAATAAATGGGAGATAACCAATAACAAACAAAGGAATAAGGTTTCTTTTGACTTGACAAAATGTGTGGGATTTTGTCTCAACTGAACATTTGCTGGTCAATTATATATACATGTGTGTATAGATCTATTTATATTTTTATTGCTACAAGCAGCCATGTCTTTTCGCTTTAAATTGATAAATGAGTAAGGCTGTAATTATGGGTAAGTTTACTTAAACATTCTTAACATTTTATCAGTGAGGAATTAAATTTTTGTGTGCATTGGCACAGTCAACGCAAAAATATTTTGTTTCACTGGACTTTTGACGGGTAATTTCTAAATTATATCAGTGAATGAAAAATTCATATCTGTCACATCATTCAATATATCAAATCTGACCAAAGTTCAATGTCAAGGTTTCATGTTGAATGCTGGAGTACATAGTGAAAATATGAAAGTTTACAGCTTTTGCTCAAACAATTACCTATGGGTAAATTCGATTAGTAGATTTACTGGGCACGTCTGTGGCTTGTCCTTCGTTTCATACAGACGAGGGTTTATTAGGCGCAAATCACCTGGATTTTTCCTAGTTTTGGTGTCGCGTTCTTCGAACATGAGATACCTGAAAAGTGCATTTGAGCGATATGAGAAATAAACCAAATTTATACTGCATCAACAAACATTACTAGATTTTTACTATCTATTCCAGTAAGCTATATGACATTTAAGTTTGAATGTTGTGAGATATATATAATTTACCATAATGTACAAAATGTTAAAATTACAGTATATACCTTATTTTATAAGCACCTAAGCCCAACTATTTATAGTTTTGCCGCTGACATTTTATACCTATTGTAACAAAATTTGCATTTCGTACAAGCCTAAACTGTTTAACAGCCTTATCCATTGGACCGCAAAATTGATGTGACAACAGTGAAATTCAGTGGAATCCAATTACCTTGTGCCATCGACTTCTTCACAAATCGTGATGTCTCCCCACCTCAGCTGACGATGTTCATCCATCCCTCGAAATCCAAAGAAATTGTTCCTCCACCACAGAGCTCTTGTTATGGCCCATGGGTTCTGTGATCCCATAATACCAAGGTCCCAGAGTTTCTGAAAAAAGTAGATTCATGTCTATATAAAATAAGAAAATAAAAAAATACTTTGATACAGATCAACTGTATTGTATGCATCATGTATTTGCAAATTTCAGCAAATACAATTTTGGTTTAGGCGAGCCATACTAGAATAGAGTTCTAATTTAGTTTACATAGACACAATTTCTTGACAGTGCTAACCTTCAATAGACTCTACATTTTATTTTATAAAATTCTTATCAACATCACATAAAAAAGTGTTAAATACATGTTTGTGGCACGTGAAAAAATGGTTTTCGGAAGGCAGCGTGAAAGCTTTGGCCACAACGGAGTCGAACACAGGACTTTCTAGCTTACAAGGCAAATGATAGACAGACTGAGCTAACCCAGACGACTTAAGGCACCAGAGTCGTGGGTTTGAGTCCCATGTCGGCCACACATCTTTCACCCCTAATTTACTTTAATGGTGTCAGGAGTAAACCGATAAAAGCCTGGCGGGCTGTTACGAGTTGGGTTTGGGCCCATTGATTTAGAAAGGGGAAGAGTGTAGTGAAGTTGTGGTGGAGAGACCTACAGGTGGTCCGGTTAGCTTAGTTGGTAGAACTTCTGTATGGTATTCTGGGTGTTGGATGTTCGAGCCCTACATCAGCTCCACCCCTGATTTACTTTAATATTTAGATCTATGCCACTGTATGTGTGACATTGACAAACAGTAATTATATATTTTTATAAATAAATGTAAGCAAAACTATTTCTAGTAGATACCTTTTCTTCCTCGGCAGTGACCTCTTCTGCTCGGTTGATTTTCCTGCCTTTTCCTTCTTTTTTTAAGCTCTTCCCCTTGGCACTCAGCACGTCCCGACTGGTTTTGAATTCTTCGCCTCTACTTATGCTTACTCCATAGCCTTTTTCATTCAAGTACCTGTCCAAACTGTTTTTGATAGCACAGAGGCTGTCAGGCTCGTACTCTTCGCCGTTATTTTTTTTGACAGTCAGGTAAAAGCTTCTCAGGAACGAGTTCAGTTGTGCGGGTGGAATGTTTTCCAGGTCCCGGTTGTCTGCAGGTACCGTTTCACTAAGCCAACGCGTGAATATTCCTACGTCTGATTTTGTTTTAGTCAATGTGTTTTTCGGCTTCTGTTTAAGTACAAATTCCGAAATTTCTTCATCAGTTAACATGATGACATTGTCTGATTGAACCAGACGACAACAATGAGTCACTTTCACCAGACGCTTTACTCGCCTCAGTGTGTATTTAAAGACAAGCGCCTACACGACCACGTGTTTTTTTTTCATTCGGATCATTTTTACGGTCAACGGCTTTTATCGTTGTAAAACAATGGTAAAGTGCATTTGCACTTAATCGTCCAATATGAAAAAATACGGACTTTTTTGGATCCAATACGGGAAAATATTGGACGGTCACGTGGTACAATTAAAGGACGCTAATTGGATGAATTTATTAGATGTAGAATAATAGTACTTATACAGTATATCTAAATAAGAACAATGATCAAATATTATTAAACTTCATATTGACTAAACGTTTTGGAAGGACAGGATAACGTACATCCACGAGGAATGTCCTCAGAAAGCCGGAAAATTTGTTAAAATTTATAAAGAAAAGAGACAAAATTATGGCTAGTGTCTTTTCTTCAAAATTTAAAAACAATAATTTTGCATAAATCATTCGGACAAGTCGGCAAATCATCCTTTAACAGTATTGAACCGTTAAGGGTCGTATGATTTAAATTTAATTTACTGGCACGTTGACGCTGCATATCAAAATCTTTATGACTCGCAATGATGTTTTTTGATATATTTTCAAATCTTTTATAAAGTTTTTTTAAAAATTATTTAGAAATTGGTGTGCATTTTGATAAAAAATAAATTGATCGTCATAAAATTTCTAAAAACTTAAGCTTCTGGGCTTTTTGAAAAAGTTTAAAAGTGTGTACATTGTAGCAATTTTATACGTAGGAAGTACGATGCTTAAAATTTTAAAGTTTAATTACTCTTTTGGTTAGGAGTTATGTTGTTGATCAAAAGAATTGTGTCTGTTTCCTGAACTATTGATATTTAGACAGAGTTATAGCACGGATAGATATATTTTTATCTTTTATAGTCATTAGATCAACGGCTGTTAGAATATATGGTGTTTTGTGAAAATAATACAATAATAAAAACAACATTTCATAATGTTTGAAAGTAGCGCCGTAAAGATAATATAACGTCTTAGTGAATGAGCACGAATGCTGACATTTCTTTCCCGGTTACCTCAATAAGTAGCATAATTGGCATTGCATGGCTCGGCGCTTTCACTGTATTGGTTCGCTCCCCAATAGGGGATTTTAGTTTTAAAATGTGGCATTGCCTTGTCTACATTTAAAGCGTATAGTCAACCAATTTATAATGAAATGTCTTCTTAAAAAATAATTTATGCATATCAGGAATCGCCACACTCACAAAACATACCCTCCCCACGCAGCGAAAAAAAGAGAGGAAGAGAGAGAGAGAGCATGTTTTTTATAAGTATGTCAATTCAAATAGGACGCCAAAAAACAACTAACGAAATAGAGAACCTATTGGGATACCGCTTTGGAACGGTAAGTGGCAAAACGAATTGCCACTGGGGGTTTAAACCAGGTTCTATGGTGCACCAACCTCACACTTGCCCCAATAGGTTCTCGTATCACAAAACAAGTACAAGTTGTCTTGGTGAAATAACTCCAACCCACCCATCGGCTCAACAATGTTGCATGCAAAAGCACACAAACATATAAAATATACGAAGCTAATAGCATTGCAAAGCCACCGTCGTGCAACCAAAGAGCTAAGCATAATGATCAACTGTAGATGGGTTAATCACCTAAACAATATTTGGCAAAGATCGTAAGTACCTAGGTTCCGGACCAAAATGAATGATTCATTACGAAAGAGATTTATAAACCATCTGTGAATATTAATTGAAAATTCTTCTGGCAAAACAAATGCAAACCAATAATATTCTGTCCCTATGATGTTTTTTTCTAGTTTTAATATCCGAGTAAAGATTTATTAATTATGCAAATAATCATTCTTACGACCTGTTCAGACATAAAAATATTCAGCATTGAGCCGTTAAATTATACATATATAAAAACATGTACACGTGAAACTGATTGTACATGTAATGCAATTCGTCTAATCTTCTTCTTGTAATGCTATTGTATAGTCTTTTGCAAAATAAACAAATTTAGTTTCTGTATGAACTTATGCGTCAGAGTTGTCGTCCTTTTACTGACGAATTCGATGGCAGTTGAGAAAGCCAGATAATGTAAATGAAAGATAAATAATATTCATATATTCTTACTGTGTTGTTAAAATGAAATGTCTTCAGTTAGTCTCCGATTCGTTTATTTCTATCATCGTGTATTTACTGACTCCAAGGGCTTTGGTCTCGTTAAGATCATTCAGTACCCACCTTTCTGCTTGACTATGGTATAAGGTAATCATGTGTTATATGTTTGCCTGCTTTTGTTGAAGCTCACTCACAAAGACAACTTGCACATGTGAGAACCTGTTGGAGCAAATTTGAGCTTGTCGCACCACAGAATTTAGTTTAAGCCTCTAATGACAATTTGTTTTACCGCGGATCGTTTCAGTGTTTAAACTCCCAAAGATTTCGTTTCTACTATTTGCTAGATGTGTCTTGTTTGATATTGTTTCCTCTCTTATTTATGGCTGCTTGGGTAGGCTGTATTTCTTGATGTCGTAATTCCTTATGAGCTTGCCACACTTTTTTTAATTTTATAACACAACCTATAGTTTTGTTCCCTTAGCCATTGAACGACAAATATATCATCATTTTCTTAGTATTTAAGCTATTTCAGTCTTCGTTAAGTAGTTTAAATATATTGGTCGTCTAGACATGGGCTTAATGTTATAAAACTGAGCATGGCAACCAGTCTCAATCGATATTTCAGCCAATCAGATGCTTGAGATTTGCCACTGGTTTCCATGCTTCGTTTTATAACCTTGGGCAATGGTGTTTCTGTTTAGTTAAATCTGTGGGATTCCTGATATAACTTCTTTTGTTGCCTTTAAACGCTCTGTGGCAATACCATTTGTCACTTAGGGTTTTAATCAAGGTTCTAGGGTGCGCCAACCTCACACCTTCCTCCAAATGGTTCTATTATCAAAAAACAATTAAAAGTTGTTTTGGTGAAATAACTCCAATCCACCCATCAACTCACACTTACATTGACGTTTCTAAACGTAGTCATTTTAACTGATTTAGTTTTAGTCTTACTTTTACATAAAACAAAACTTCTCACTGACAGATGCCTCAGAAATTTCTTTGATGATTCGTTTGTAAAATTTTGTTTTTGGTTCACCCCTTATTTATTTGTACAATTTGCTTTTGTGGGGGTCGGTCGGGGTACTGAATAAGGCTAGTTTTTAATGCATACATTACGGTTTCAAGTTAATCCAACGGCATATTGCTTCTAATACAAGCGGTCTTCACAATAATTGAAGAATTAAAATGTACGTACTTTTCCAATAGCTCTACGTTTAAATTATCACGTACTGTTTTGAGACTGGAAACCTAAGTGACGTAAATCTATTAGCCTACGCTCTATTATGGCCAATTCCGTTACACTGATTGTCAGTTGATATTGTAATTTAATAATGAGTAATTCTTCTTCCATACTTTAGATATAATTGCTAAGCATTTATAGAAGTTTCTTTTCAGACGAAGAAGCAGTATGTTATAAATATCGACGCACTTAATCATTTTATGATATCGTGACATTGCGGACATGTCATCGAGTGTAAGTATACTCGTCTTGTTAGACCTTTGTAGTTAACCCACCAAGGCAAAATGTACGTTTGTTCTGAAAACATGGATTGTCAACAGTGACGATGTTGCACCTAGGGCCTGATTTAATCGTCCGCCTGCATAATTGAAATGCCATTGCACCTCTCTCCCCCCCCTCTCTCTCTCTCTCTCTCTCTCTCTCTCTCTCTCTCTCTCTCTCTCTCTCTCTCTCTCTCTCTCTCTCTCTCTCTCTCTCTCTCTCTGCCTCCCATTCTCTGTTTTTGTTGTATTTCCTTATAAATCTGTCATGAAAAGAAGTTATTTAAATATTCAGAAGACACGGCCACCCCACACAGCCACAAAGAAGAGAGGAATAGAGAGCATTGTCTATAAATTGATTAATATCGAAATGAACACTACAAGTGATTAAAGCTTGAACATTAGAACCCGAGGGGGTAACCGCCAGGGAACGGTAAGTGTAAGAAAATTTGCCACTGGGAGTTTAAAACAGGTCATAGGCCAAGCTAACACTTGCCCTAACTGGTTCTCATTTGAAAACTCGTTTCATAAGTAGTATTTTCTAAAGTTGACGAATTTTCTTTTTTTTTCATAATATTTATTCCTACATTATAAATATAAATTCCGCGGCGATAGGCGAAGCAATAACAGCTCCGTTAGCAAACAATTTTCTATTGGGTAGAAAAATGATCACGAGTAAATCACAAACTTAAACAGACAGCCATTTCATTACGAGACAGTTGGACTTCGTCCTAAAACGAACGAAGCCGTAACATAAGGGGCTGGATGATTCAAATTTCTTTATGTGGTTAGATGACATGTTACATGTATAAATTTGACGACAAACTTTTATTCTATGAAATTTAATACATTATTTACTTTATTTTACTTCCCTCTTCAGTTACTTTAAGTTCAATCTTTTCTTTCAAATTTTAATTACTGCTTTTTCCTAGTATGTTTCACATGAAACATCTAATTTTTATAAATACAGAAGTAAACATATTTAATTTATTAAATATTTAGTCTTTTTAGACAAATGAAGAATATAAATTGGAAAGTCTAAACTTTTATGGTAATTCAGAAGTTTACAGAAATTAAAGACAAAAAAGAGATAAATAACAAACACATAATTATGAGACTGTGAATGCCTAAATCGGTTTTCGAACTAAATATCGCATTTTTATGTATAATTAGTAGAGTGCTAAGATTAATGTGGCTAGGCGCTGTCGCGTTCGATCCATGAAACCCTAGATAAATAGGCGGGGCGTATGATTATAAAAAGGGATTGATATTGCTAGGGAAAATGTCACGGACATATATTGAGATATTTTACTTACATATTGCAATATATTGTAATTACGTGTTAGTGATAAATAACATGCAAAAATACTTAACTATGTCGAGTTTATTGGATGTAAATAAATTTTGAGAATTTCAATAATTGAGAAAATGTAAACTTTTTATTTGAACATTAACGAGGCAATTTAAATATAAAAATCATTGATCGTCAAGAAGGATACATCCTCCGGTGATGATAACCACATTGGCCGACATTCCCCTTCCGGTGTCAACCGCCGATCGTCTGCTTCCGGTCAAGATTAGTCCGACTCCCGGTTTTTAGAACGTTCTTTTTTTCAATCGCTCATATGAATGTTTGTGGATGGACAGAATCCAATCATCAGATGAGAACCAAGCTAATTGGACATATTGATGCCGATATCGTCTGTGTTAACGAAACCCATTTAAAAAATGACCAGACTATACATATTGATAATTACCGCTTTTATTGACATAATCGTAAACAACTACATGTCAATGCCCCTAAAGGCTCAGTTGGAGTAGGCATATTTGTAAGAAACTGTCTATTTGATATTTTTTCTATTGACGTTGTTGATAAAAGCTACGAGGGAATTTTAGGCATTTCTTTTCAGAGTAAAGACACTGATTACAAATTTACAGTTTATGCAGTTTATTTGCCCCCGGAGAATTCAACGTGGGGCAGGAATGCAAACGACTTTTATGCTCATTTATTAGGTCAAATGTATTTATTATCGGACAACGATGCAGTTTTTGTTTGCGGGGATACAAATTCGCGCATAGGGGAATTATCAGAGATTATTGCAGATGTAGACCTCATACCACAAAGGGTTGTGATTGATAAATGTGTTAATCAACATGGACATACGTTTATAGAATTTTTAACTGAATCAAAAATGTCTGTTTTAAATAACCGATTTTTGCCAGATTCAGATAATTTTACATCAGTACCTTCTAAGGGAAGGTCTGTCGTCGATTATGTATGTACACGACATGACTGCTTTAATTCTTGCAAAGATTTTGAAGTTATTTCCCCTTCATCAATTGTCGAAAAATACAATTTGCATTCTTTAACTGGTCAGCGCAGCAAACTGCCCGATCATTATTTCTTGCGCTTTGTATACAATTATAAAACTGTTATTATAGATAGCATAAACGGTAGTGAAAACAAAAATGTCAGGCCTATTTTCAATCAAAAAGTGTTTAAGTTGAAAAGAATTCCTGAGGACTTTTTAAGCTCTCAAAAATGCACTTTTAAAGTTGATTCGTAACATTGAATTATGTAGAGAAAATCAAGAAAGTATTGATTTATTGTATGAAGATTTTGTTGAAAAACTTATGCATGAAATGAACAAAAGTATTCCTTTCATTGACTGTACAAGAAAAACTCGAAAATGTTATAAACATTTTAAGCCTTATTGGGATGATGAGCTGGAAAATTTATGGCAAAATGTTCGCAGATCAGAGAGGGAATTTTTAAAATTTCGGGGAGACAAACATACACAAAATCGACATAGGTCGCAATTTAAATTGACACAAGACGCATTGACAGGCGATTAAGGTCTGCAGAAAGACAATATAAAAAAATCGCTTGCTTTTGATATTGATAGCGCGAGTACAGATAATCCTAGGGAATTTTGGTATCACATTAAGCAGCTAGGTCCTAAACGTAAAAGCTCTATCCCACTTCAGGTTTATGATGATAACGGAAATATAATCTCCGATGAAGAATTTGTTTTCAGTAAATGGACAAGTGAATTTGGAAAACTCTATAATTTAATGAAAACAATTTAGATTTTGATAATGAATTTTATGAAAACATTTTGCGTGAAAAATCGTTTTTAGAAAGTAATATGTTAGATCCGCTTTTTGAAGGGAATCGGGTTTTAAACGTAACAATTGCACTTTCAGAGGTAAAAAAGGTTGTAAGCAAATCAAAGAACGGTAAAAGTGTGGGTTTGGATAAAATACCCTACGAAGTTTTAAAGTTTCCTATTATTATCGATGTACTTCATGCATTATTTATAATTTATGTTTTGATACAGGTTTGGTTCCTAGTCTTTGGAGAAAAGCTATGATATTTCCTTAAACCAAAGATAATACCAAAAACAAAAGAGTTCCCTTGAATTATCGAGGAATCAGTCTGTTATCAGTTGTTAGCAATTATAT
Organism: Corbicula japonica; assembly: GCA_038501625.1. NCBI lineage: Eukaryota > Metazoa > Mollusca > Bivalvia > Venerida > Cyrenidae > Corbicula > Corbicula japonica. The sequence goes on from JAZAYU010000036.1 coordinate 3,095,566, forward strand.
TCTGCTGTTCTTAATAATCGTTTATTGTCTTATCTAGAAGAAAATGAAAAATTAGCTGTAGAACAAAACGGTTTTAGACCTAACCGATCTTGTGAAGATCATGTATATAGTGCACGTACAATAATTAAGAACCATCTGTTAAAGAAACAGGACACATTTGGAACCTTCATAGATCTGCAAAAGGCCTTTGATTTTGTTAATAGGGATGTACTGTTATACAACTTGCAGTCTTATAATATTGATGGAAAATTTTATAATTCTATTAAGGCAATTTTGAGTAACACTTCGTCTGCCATTAAGCTTAATGGCATGCTCACAGACTGGTTCCCGACTTTGTTAGGGGTGAGACAGGGGGACAGCAGTTCCCCAACAATTTTTGCATTCTTTATAAATTATCTTGTAGAAGGTCTTAACACCCTTAACAAAGGTATATACATTGATGGTACACGTGTTTGCTGTTTATTATACGCAGATGATATTTTAATGTTGTCTGAAAATGAAACTGATATGCAGATAATGTTAGACTTTCTGTTTGAATGGTGTAGAAAATGGCGATTAAAAGTTAATTACACTAAATCACAATCATATACATTTTAGAAATAGAGGCAAGCAGCGTAGTAACTATGAGTTTAAAATAGGAAATCAAAATGTAGAATATACGGATGTATATAGATATCTTGGAGTTCATTTGCATGAACATTTGGATTTTTCTTGTACTGCAGAAATTTTATCACAGGCAGGTGGAAGAGCATTGGGGGCTGTAATTTCAAAAATTCAAAATCATAAAAATGTCGGGTATAAAACATACAGTAAATTCTATTACTCTTGTGTCGTTCCAGTTTTAGACTATTGCTCTTCAGTTTGGGGTTTCAAAACATTCAATAAAACTGATATAATTCAAAACAGAGCGATAAGGTATTTTCTAGGTGTTCACAAATTCACACCAATTTTAGCTCTAAATGGGGAGATGGGTTGGATTATTGCAAAACACAGACGTTGGGTAAACATGATAAGATTATGGAACAGAATATTAAACATGAATAACTCAAGATTGACAAGAAAAATATTTGAATATGATTATAGATCTAATGGAAATTCTTGGTGCTCAGAAATAAAACAAATTTTATGTGAAGTACATCTTTCGGCCTGTTATGACACTAAAACTAGGGTTGATCTCAAAGAGGTAGAAGACAGATTGTTTACAAAATATAAAGAAGATTGGTCAAACAATATTAAAACGGTATCAAAGCTGAGAACTTACATAAAATTCAAATCAGATTACAATACAGAAAAATATCTTTTGGCAAATCTTACAAAGGTTGAGAGATCACATTTAGCACAATTTCGTTGCGGTATTCTACCTCTTAGAGTTGAAACTGGAAGATTTGTGGGTCTTAACCAAAATGATAGGTTGTGTCAAATTTGTAACAGTAATAGTGAAGTAGAAGATGAAACTCATTTTTTGTTGAAGTGTTCCGTTTATCAGGATATTAGAGACAACATATTATACAGAGCAATTGCTTCTAATCATTTTTTTTCAACGCTTTCCAATTCAGAAAAACTAGTTTACTTAATAAAAAACCATTTTATCCAAGTGTCAAAATTTATTGTTAGCGGAATGGTTAGGAGAAAAACTATATTGTACAATTAATTATTTGCACTTTTACGAAATAACTTTAAGTACTAGTTACTTATTTCTTTTCAACATTATTCCAGACAATTTTTTTTGTTTCTTATCGTGTGACTAGAAAATGTTAATAGTGTATGCGTACTTATTTAAAGTGTCATACTTTGATCATTATCTTAATTCTGTTCAAATGTTTAATCAACTAAAGTGACTTATAGGCCCAACGTGGCCGGGTGTTGTAATTGTCTGTTATATCTATTATTTGTAAATATTATACACAATGTAACTATAATAAAATTTACTTAATTACTTACTTACTTACTTACTTACTTACTTACTTACTGATTACGAGGATTTTTACACATCCCAAAAATTAAATCAAAACACATCGATTTCGGAAAAGTCAGCACGGAAAAATATGTTCGGTCAACTGAACTCCAACTTGAACTTAGACAGATGGCTCCTGCTTATCACGAGTCCTAATATCTCCACCAAAATGACGGTCCTAATATCTCCTCACAAATGAAGAGTCCTAATATCTCCTCCAAAATGACGAACATTTCATTTTATAAAGTTATTTCAGATAAAAGAAATGTCATCTTTAGCTATCAAACTTACGTGATTTATTCTTCTGTTTGACATATTTGTCAAAATAGAATGCAAACTGACATGATAGTTTTCACGATTTCATTTCATTTCCCGTCGCTGAATACAGATATGCGAAAGTTGATTATCAGTCACGCCATCTGTGTCCTGCAAGAGCTTTTTGCAACTTATGTGTATCCTTCAGGAAACAGTAACTATGTAAGAGTAAAACGAAATTGAAAATAAACCAATGTATTTGATTTTTACCCGAATTTACCTAATGCATTGACTCTGTTAATCGCCGTTCTAGTGAGCCACCTTTAAAGCAATGGTGGAACAAAATCATTAGCAACTGTATGAACCTTAATTTCAACAAAAATGCTTTCACTGGTGTTTGCAGAAATCTTGAACAAGAACTAGATATTTTATGTTCATGTATCAAAACTCAGTTCAGTCTACAACTTCAATAAGTAAATACAAATTACGTGATAGTATGGAAAACAGCCACTAAAGATAGAACTTGCAAGTGTTAAAATTTATTAAATATAACACACCTTAAACTGACTGCACTATTAAGAATTATTAAAGATTAAATTATTGTTAAGGCTACGATGTATATTGGTATTGTACATGTAGTTACTGTTGATGCACTGGCCAAAAATTGTGTTTTTTTCGTTAATCACAGATCTCGTATATATTAATGATTTCACGTCAATATAATGAACTACGCTCAACCTTGGTTCAGCTTATTTTCACTTCTGAACTATTCAGACAAAATAATATGCAAAATTAATGAATATTGGTAGTAAAAATAAATCGGTTACCTGTTGAAAAACACTCGCACATAATTCATACTTTAAAAACGTTTGGTGTCTCACTAATGTAAATGTCGGCTAATGGACATAGTAATATGTTTCATGTCATTATGAGATTTATTTTTTATTGGGGCGCGTCAGGGGAAAGTGTGTTTTAGGACATTGACGCTATTTCTTGAAATAACGTAATAAAAATGGGAAGAGGAGATTGTTTGTTATGCATTTTGCGGTAAAAATAACATTTTACGTAAATGTAAAACATAATCGTCTTCTTAGAGTTCTGAAGAAATAATATTTAATAATTAGTTCTTTTCATAAAAGCGATAACTATGTAAAAATATGACCAAAGATATATTTTCCCATCGCGTGCCCCACTTGGGAATCTCGCGTGTTTATTGATTGAATCCTTGGTGCACTGGTACCGGATTGTGAAAAACACTTTCTTAAAGCAACATTACGGTTATTAGGTATGACATTTGAAATAATTGGACAACAGCCTTAATCTTAGTTTTTATCAGCTGTCTTTAATTTCTATCTAAATGGGGTCATTTTGACATGTTGATATTTGAATAATGCATCACAGTTTTGAGAAATCTTAAAGAAGAAAAGCTGTATTGGAGAGACTCAGTCACATTTTTAATGACGTGGTCGCATCCATGGATTCTTTTAAATATCGGCGTGATGACATATTCACTTGCCAAGTTTTATATATTTACTCTATTCATATAAATGATAATCCGTAAATAATTGGCGTGAGTACACATACACTTGTCAAGTTTAATATATTTACTATGTTAAGTATAAATTATATTCAGTCTGAAGTCCCGTTAAACAATAATTTTGCAATAGTTGTTTTGCTTTTGTGCGTGTTACATGTTGATATTAAAGTTTGATAAAGTTTTATATATGCGTCTTTGAAGTGTACGAGGGCTGTTCCATAAATCCTCGGAATTTACCTTTAAAGCACTAAATGAGAATTTTAAATACAATTACACCAAATTCCCCATATACTCTCTAACATGTATTTAGATGAATGTATATATAATTAATGTTTGTTATATTCCATCGTGCATTTAGTGGCATCATCTAACCAATATATATACACTTACACTTGAAGCACACTAGATTTTTAAACCTTAGAACATAATATAAAAGCTGTAAAATAGGCAAATATTATGGCGCCAATGTTTCTTACATAACATCAAAGTACGAACGTCATTTATTATCCCAAGAGAGATAAGAGGGTTACTAAAAAAGTTCAGAAATTATGTTGTTTTGGTAAATACGTGATTGTTGTTACTTATGCATTCAAAATTATTGTTTTAGAAATAAAAGGTATTGTTATGACCTTTTTTTTGTAGAAACCTTAGTTTTTAAAGTGAAATTGTTGAGTGATTTTGACGGGGTAGAAGAACTTTTTGAACATCCCTTTCAATAACGGAAGTTATGTTTGATTGCTCTCCCTTTGCATGTAAATATTGTATTGAAAGGTTCTTGTTAACCTTTAACAATTTCATTGTGATCAAAGATTTCTTACCACTTATGTGGATTGCATAAACACCTTTTTACTTTGTATCATTTAATGCAACATCTATTTATGTCAGAAGTTCTCATGTCTATGTTTTGTGATATCTAGTCTAATTAAACGTTTTTACTACATTGCTTAACTTATTTGGACAATATCCATGCTGATATTCTTCAATATATCATAATCACATCATTGCCAGTCATATGTGGTATTCAATAAAATTTACAACTTATAAAACTTCTTATACTTGATCTCTATTTCATATCATAGGTCAAACACCTATTCATTTCATATCTACAATCACATGGATCCAAACACAACTTGGCTCAAGGACATTACATCATTAGCATGAATGTCGTCCACATATAACACGTGTGTGTTATACCTTTCTTGTTAAATATAAGTTGTGAGCAAACATGTGGGTTTTTTTTAATTTCCATATATCACAGACACGCTTCACACTTACTGTGCTCATTTATTTGTTGCTATTTGTATAGAGTTTTTTTAAATCATAAACAAGCCTTTAGGGTAATTTAATAAACCATTTTATTGGAAGAAATTTATGCTTTGAGAGCTATGTACTTTTCAGTAGAGTTGGTGATTTCCGGTTTATAAAATTGTTTAAAAGTATAAGCTAAATTGCTTGTCATTTTCGGCAGAAAAAAAGTTATACATGTAATTCTTTAAAGATATAATATTTTGATATCCTTAAATTGAAGAAAAAAATTATTTAGCGTTTTCTCAGTACTTTAAGTTTTTTTTGTTTTTTTTTTTATAAATTTAAGCGGTTTCAATATGCTTATTTTCTTGTCATCTGCATGATTGTTTTTTTTTCTTAAAATTGCGAGATTTGCGGATCATATCAGGATCATGCTGTTTTACCGTGTTAACTAACTGTAAACAGGTTCAACCAACTATTGAAGTACAGTGCTATGAAAAATAAAATTTCAACCGTATCCTGTTCGTGCAACTTAAATAAAAGTTTTATACTTTGTTTCATAGTTTTATTTGCAATTCTATGTAACAGATAATACAGGATTTCTGCTCCACTTTAATGACTTTTAGATTGCATGATGTGGAAATTGTTCTTAGAAATAACCATCAACTCTTGATAAAAAGAAATTGTAAAAAAAACTTGCACGAAAGAAACGAAAACATTGCAGGTTGGGTTTAATTTAGCATGTTAATGGACAGTAATTTATAGAAATTCATATTTCTGCTGACGCCGGCTAGCCCCGTACTATGTTAATCCATCCCAAACGATGGTCGGCACAATTGAAATGTATTGAGGTAAACATGGAACGTACAATGCGGTGCTTTCCGATTAATATCATTTCATTTATAGAGGCGTATAGTTCCAGGATATAAGAATGTGTTTGCCCTGAACGAGAAAAAGATTAGTGGAACTGAACATATCTATTAAATGTTTACATGACTAAACCCATTTTGTCATTGTTGTGTTATTTTGTACCTGATTTTCAAAATCATCGAAAAAGAAATGAATAGCAAACTTGGAATTCGATTTTTGTCTATAGATAATAGTTACGTTTACGTGTAAAATAGAATTGCTTATTACACGTTGATTCAATATAACATTTCAATTAAAAATGAATAAATTGGATAGAGCAGATATTTTTCTCAAACACTGTCATATTATAATTAATTTAACCGTTGGGTAAGTGTGATGTTGATGCACCATAGAACCTAGTTTGAACCTCCAGATGATATTCTTTTGCCACTGACCGTTTCTAGGTGGTACAGTACTGAAAATTATGAAATTGACAATTTTTCCGATTCCGATTCTAATGTCATCTATAACCGATCCGATTCCATTCCCATTGCGGTCCAATTCCAATCCATTTTCACTCCAGGCAATGCGCTCCAAACGATCTTTACGCTCAAACCGATTTTCCGATTCCGATCTTTTCGCTCCCGTTTTTAATTAGTAATCGCTCAAAGCGATTCCGATCCGGTCAAAACGTTCCGGTCTTTGCACTCCAAGCCATCCAAACGCTCAAAGCGATTCCTTTCGATTCCATTCCGTTTCTAATTTGATTCCGCTATCATTGCGCTCCTTACGGGATCGCTTTGCGGTCCGCTTCCGATCCGAGTGTCAATTTCATGATTTTCAGTACTCTAGCCCTAATTGTTTTCCTTTTTGTTCATTGTTTGTGGTGTATTAGTATGGATCTAATATTAAATAATTCTCTTATCCTCTCTACCTTTCTAATTTTTGGCTGCAAAGGGTGGTTGTGTTTTCTTAGTTTCGCAATCCCGAAATGCATATTTCACTTCTATACTTCTTTGTTTGCAAAACGGTGACAGGGCTTTGAGAGTTTATGATGGTTTATAGGAAAACCGTGTATGAATACAAAACAAAAAGATCAATCTTTTTCTTTCATTTCTGTAATTGTGTTCTTGCTGACTTGATTCTAAGTGTTTTGGATCCAGTACGATTTTTGAACACTCATGTACGTATGTGATTCACAATGCTTTAGCTTCTTGTGTATCGTATCTTGCAATATTGTCGAGTTGACAGGTGGTTGTACCAAGACAAACGATTTTTGTTCACGTGAGAACCTGGTGGAGCCGGTTTGAGATTGGTGCACTCTAGAATCTGGTTTATACCCAATACTGTGGCATACAGAACTGTGAATGTTTAATGTTGCAAAATTTGCGTCTATCGTGCGTACGTCTATCGTGTATCGTGCGTCCGTCTAACGTGAATCGCTTGTCCGTATATCGTGTATCGTGCATCACACGTCTTTTAATTTTGTCGTTCAACGTGAATAAGTACTTGCATATGCAAAGGAATATGATTTAATTTCAACCATTTATCTAATATTTTGAAAGCATTTTAAATTTTTAGAAATCTCGTACACAAATTATATGAATCGGCAGTATCGTGTATCGTGCGTCTACCGTGTATAGTGCGTATGTCTATCGCGTATCGTACGTCCTTCTATCGTGTTTCGTGCGTCCATACGGATTGTATATCGTGCGTTTCGTCTTAACCTTAAACGTGTACAGTACTGTAACTGTTTTGCCGATTAGCGTTCCTGTGCGTTAACCCATCGGGTTCTCATTTTATTTAATTGTGGTATCTATTAAAAATTTATCCTTTTTTGCTGTGTGGGGGCTTTGTCTTCGTAATGTGATCTTTTCTGGTAATATTCTTTTTTAATCGTTTTAGGCATTTACTTCTCGCGAATATTTACGGTTTACGAGTTTTCAATAAAAATGCTCAGTAGCACACCGTTTTTTGCTTTTGCGCTTTCTTTTATTTAATGGCATATCTTTTTATATAAATTTATATGACTTTCACATTTCTATTTTTATCATTTTTAGGCGTACAACATTTTGGGGCACGGCACGGGTATATGTGCCTTCGGTTAAATTTCTTAAGTGCTTACCATACTCCCTCCAGGACGTTCATCGATAAAAAAATATCAAAATCTCAACAAGTGTAAAATGTCGCAAAACAAAGATACATTAGTCACATTCATTCGTGCAAAGTATCATTGAACGGCATTTTGATAATTTTCTATTTTATCGAGGAGTGTGGTAACGCCCTAAACATGATTGAAGTTGTTACATGTAGTATATTTGAAAAAAAATTAAAATGATCTTTTATTTTCCATTTGATAATAGTGATTTTTATACCTTTTTGACAAAATAATATTACTTTTACCGCGAAGTGCAATTAAGTCACCTGAAATACGACGTCATTCCAGCGGTTAACTCAATTATAAATTTGAATAATACAGTTTTTCCGTTGACGCTTCCAATTTTACTTGCGATATTTATGTCGGTAGCTTTCCATGTAAGAAACCAATGTTATATTTTGCTTTTTGTCTTTTTCTCTTAATAATTGATTCAAATACCTATTTAAGACGTAATCACGCGTAGTGTTGGTAAAATTGTTTCAGGAAACATTGCGTGAACTTGATACCAGTAATTTTGTCTGGATAGGATATTTACGGTCGTATTACGGTATAATTAAACGTCTTGGGGAGGAAGTTTCATACCATTTTCAATTGTATTATAAAATCAGCATTACAGGCGAATGTCCATGAACTGGTTTGGTTCTGGAACTATTTTGAAAGAATCTTATTTTCAAGGCTAACAAAGAGATAGGTGTACGCTTTTTTCTTTGACGTATGCTAGTTCTTACAAAATCTGAGTTATGAACATTCGATATGACAATGATTGACTGCATAATAATTTATTAATAAGGGAAGGTAATCAACAATGTAGATTTATAAGCGGAGAATAAATGATGCTTTGCAAGTTTGTTGTATATATCCAACATCTTTCTAAAGAAAGATTAATGCGCTTTTAAGAAATCGTGTCCATCCAAATTAACTACCAATCAATTTTATAAATATGCCAACCGACCTCAAGGTTAACTTATTAAAATAGTGATTGTTCTTATTAAGTTATAAGTTTTTGTATGATATTGAACATACTGTGAAGCGACAGAGCTTTGTCATGCACATCCGAAACCGCTGCCGACTTCTGAACTAGCCGGGACAACCCTGTAAAAGGTTGTGAGGCTTTAAAATATTTACACTTCCGAACATGTGATGTTATTAATCCGAAAATATCGCATTGAAGGTTTCATGTCAACCGGAATATCATTGAATACTACACCTTACTGATGGTACAAAGTGTGACCAATGACTTGAAGTGGCGTGGACACTGGAACAGCCGCTTACAATTCATTGGCCTGTGCACAATGTTTTGACAACATACAGTCATTCGCTTTGTCGTGATAATGGCTGTTCTATCAGCAATCCAAAATCCCTTATATTATGAATTCCTCTCATAATTTCAGTGAAATGGAAAGTGTTCATGCGTGTTAATTTCAGAACTGAATCGAACTGAAGCGTATTTTGCCGTTAGAGAGACTTCGATAATGTTCCTTTTTTCATCAGTTGCAGTTCAATGACAGGTGCCATAGCGTCTTGGACATCTGATTATTTTACTGTATTGTCCCGAGGTTTGATGCCTAAAATTTGATGAGATATAGACAGATTGATAGGCATTGATTAATATAGAAATATTGTGATTTATAGTCATTTAGAAAAACGAATAAAAGAGTACATGCATTTCCAATAATATTGTAGATTGAATATACTCGCTGTCAAGAAAACGTTATCACTCTGCTAACTTCTGTAACGTGCCCCAAGCGGAAGGCACATAAAACAGACTTTTTGTCTCAGCTTAGATATATAATAATTTTTCTCTAAAATAAATGATTTCAACATATATGGCTGAGCAATGTATTTTGGTTAAACAATATAATGAATTTTTGTAAGCTTCTTTGCTTCAAAATGATTATAAAGATTTTAGAAATGATTGGGGTGAAACAAAATAATCAAGGTTATGATCGGCTGAACATATAACCAATATTCCCAATGCAATGAACCTCCTGGACAAAATAACTGATGTTAAAGTTTCAACCACTCACCCAAACAAAAATCACAGTCCGATACAAAACAATCACACACGAACTTCAACCACGATCTCAGCGCATATGCTGAGCAATAAAACTGTATGGAACACAATGATGTTTCGAACTACTTTCAACTGATCCTCAAACAATAACACACTTACATCAAGCAAACCTGAGCAACTAAAACTTTCAAATTCTGCTCAACAAAGTCAACAAATCACATCTAAACAAAACCTCAAGAAAACGCCTTCAAGCATACCCTCAACACTAAAACGCTGCTGAACAATAGTGTCTCAGACTTATGTGATATCCCGAGGATGCGAGGATGCGAGAACCTCTTCGTCAGCAATAGTCTGGGAACACTGTCTTACCTGAAACCTATCCTCAGCACCTATTCTGAAGCTACCTAAGGGACAGAAGTGTTTCAGACGCATGTGTTTCCAGCAATTGTCTGAGGACACTATCTAAATACCCTATGCTCAACATCTACTCTGAAGCTACCTTAGGGACACAAGTGTTTCAGACGCATGTGTTTCCAGCAATTGTCTGAGGACACTCTCTAAATACCCTATGCTCAACATCTACTCTGAAGCTACCTTAGGGACACAAGTGCTTCAGACGCATGTGTGTCCAGCAATCTGAAGACACTATCTCAAAACCCTATCAACCCTAGCTTCATCCAATACTATTCACATCATGCATGTTGAACGAAACAACCCGGTCAATATGCCCTAGTACAGAGGTGTACTATATTTGACCTATAATGCGGACCAAAATGTTGAATCTCAACGATGTGAAAACCTCGACACTCGGCGACAGACTGCCCTGTATCAATTCTTAAACTTTTTACTGAAAGCTGAATTTGGAAAAAGCTAATTTATCTGAAAAAACTAACACACTCTCGGTGGTGTAGCCGTCGCCCTCAAGGCAAATGCTCTTTTAACTAATAGCGGAGTCCAATAAGTAAAAATAAGAGACACACTTTTGATATTGTCACCCTCAAGCCTGTTTGCGGTTTTCTATGAATTTCCAAGCAAAAGCCTGCTGAAACACACTCATATTTTGCGAACTAAACAGAAGAGATTTTCATACGACAAAACGTTGCGACCTTTTTTGTCTTAGTATTAGTAATCTTCAATAACGAAAATATAAGAAAAATATTTTACCATAATTTCCCCTGTTGATTTCATAGTTTCTATTAAAATGTTCAGCGTTGGAATTGTGACAGCAGAAATATCCTAGTACATGTTTGTCTGCAAATCGTCCAGTTTGTACTAGTCTAGTGCTATTGTGGAATCGAGAATGGCTTAATTTACGTCAAAACACGTTCCGGTTTGTGATGATAGAATGGATAGAGTTTAAAAAATGTCAGTTTGGATCGTTCTGATCGTTCTATATATTTATTCATCTTTTGAAATGACTTGGAATCCAAATAGCCCATGATGATATTTTCGAACTATCCCATGGGATTTTTGTGCTCCCATGGGAGCTTCCATTGGATGTTTCTCACATAATATTGGAAGTGGGATAAAAATATCATTGAGAGTTTCTGAGATTTTTTTATTTCTTCATATTTTGTGGTTTTTTTTGCATAATTCATTATGTAAAAAGCATCGTAAAAGTGGTAAATTTCTTTTGACGCTCAGTATATAAAATGTGATATTGCTTTGATTGTGCTACCTACTGAAAGTTTAGTCTGCGAATTAAAAAGTTCATTTTTATTACATCTAATAAGACATATTTGTTTAGCACCGTAGTTCCGGTCTTTATCGGTACTAGTAAAGCAAGGGAGAGCATCTGTACAATCTTTATTTTTTACCTCAATCGTACTCGCAATGCTTGAACTTGGATATTGGAAGATAAGAGGGGTAAATATTTTTATTGCTTAATTGACTTAATAACTTATACTCTCGTCATAATAAGAAATTTACTGGTATTAAGGATAATATCTATAAATAGCGTTAAAACATGGGCACTTACAATCTGAATCACGTGTGCGTACGATGCTAATAAAATTATAAGTCATCGTATGATTAAAATCGAAATTTGAAGATTACCGAACACGACAAATATAAAAATATTGCGGGGTCGGTTTAATTGAACTTGTTCATGGTAGTAATGTAAATGCATCTTGCTCCACACGCCGCCTAGCCCAGGGTTGAGCACAACACAATATTTACATCAAAAACAGTAGTACAATTTTGATCCAACCCAAATGTGATCATTATTTTTATAATATTTAGCATTTGGTTGGCTAATTATTGTAGTTTTAACATAGAATAAGGAAGACTGTGACATTTTAAGTTTTGACTTAACGTAATTCTTGCGATGTTTAAATGTTTAAATTATCAAAAAAAACGCAGAGTCTTAAGATTTTGAAGGATTCAGTATTAAAGAAAGTCGCATATTCCAAAATGCTGACTAGTACTGATAACAAAAATATTTGTGTTGGCAAATCGCGGGGTAGTCTCTGTTCAAATATTGGTAAACCAAGATAAATTGGTGATATTTATAGCTATTTGTGGAATGTAAACACTTAAAAAGCGAATTCACTTGTTGTAAATACTATTTTGTCATATATCACATAGCGCAGTAATGAAGCTTCGTGCTCTAACTGGAATTTTTTTTTCCGTCACGGTTTCCATTCCCCCTTTTATGCCTATATTCATTATACACTAGTCAAAATTTCTAAGTGCTCACTTGATAAATGTTGATTTTTCCAACTATTTGATAAAATCTTTCAAAATATTGTAAAATGCAATGAAATACTAGTAATATCAATTTCCTATTAAAACACGCAAACAAATTTGAAACTGCTTAACGCGATTGAAAAATTATAGCAATAATAGCTATTTAGCTCAATTGTATGCAGAAAGCAATTCTTAAGTAAAAAATCATTTCATCCCCTATCAGTTGTAATTATTTTCTCATCTTTGTATCATTAACATTTGATAAAATCTAAAGGAATTGTTGTGGTTTTATAATTTAATTCTATTGCTGCATTGGAATAACTTCATAATGGTCTGGTGGGCACATGGAACCAACACATTTTCTCTATTTTTATCCATAACGTGTTCACTAGGTTTTAAAAGAGAAAATTCCATTTCTCTCTCACTGTTTTGTGCAAAAGGTTTCTGAGTGGCTTAGAAATTTAGGTTTGATGCGATACTCTGTAATAAATTGAGTAGATATGTAACAGCCTTTCAAAGAAAAAACATATTTTCATTTCGATAAAATAGACCAGTAATTCGGACTCTTTTTATGCCCCCATAAAGTGGGGGGCATATAGAGTTGCTCTCGTCCGTCCGTCCGTGCGTCCGTCCCCAAATCTTGTGGCATCAACTCCTCCTAAACTAATAGGCGGATTTCTTTCAAACGTGCTCAGATGATCAAGCAGGATGTGTAGATGATCGTAAAGAAAGGATTTTTTCCTGCGATCATTTTTACCAGAGTTATGGCCCTTTGTTATTAAAAATTCTGTTGCAGCAGTGGGGGCATCATTGTCCGAGGACACATTCTAGTTTCTAATATTTTTGATCTAATTTACGTCATTTTCATTCTTTAACGTAAATATTTAATGACGTAAGAGATTAACGTATACGTTCAACGTAAGCAACGTTATCAATCTGAAAAGTGTGCACTTAGAACTTTTGATAAGTTTATTTCTGATTTCTATTTTAATTTTTTATTGTAGAGAAGTCAGGTAGTTGGATCGATGTATTGTATACATAGTACTTTTTATCAATTTTGTTACGTTGAACATAACGCTCTTACGAAATTAAATATTTACGTAAAAAAATGTAAACACGAAAATATTGGTATAACTTTTGTTTCATAAGTGCCAACTTATCAGTAATCTAAAACTAAAATTATTAGAAATTTATTAAACTTTAAACTCGAATAATTCAATCTAATAGTTTAATAGTTATTTAAGAAAGTTTAAGTGTACTTGGAATTTGTTAAAATATCAAACCCATGGCTCATACACATTTTATAAACTTAAGATCTGCAGTTTTCTTACAAAAGAGCAACACAAATCATGATAAACATATAGCTGGACATTGAAACTTCATAAACTCTTAATAAGATCAGGCCAGTGGCGTTATAATTACATATCACACAGAGAAAATAACAGTGCTGCTTCAGATAGGATATCTCAGACCTGAGGAAGGTAATGCGGGAAAACTTTTATACTGTTATCATAATATTCAACATTTCGTGCGCGGTACATGTAAGCCACTATAAATACGGTCGTACTGCCAACTTATCTTTGTTTATTATTAGTTATAATGATGATTCGGCATCTAAACAATTGTGTGCTGGGATTTGCGAACCTGTAATATGAAGTTACAATTCTTTTGTGGAATAAAGTTAAATATGCATATCAGGGATGGCCTCATCCAGCAGACACAGCCTCCCCACACAGCCAAACAGAAGAGAGGAAAATAGAGCATGGTATTACAATAATCAATTTCAATATGGACGCCACAAACAATTAACAAGGGGTTACCGCCTTGGAACGGTCAGTGGCAAAACAATTTGCCACTGGGGTTTTAAACCAGGTTCTAGGGTGTACCAACCTCACACTTGCCCCAACAATTTCTCGTATCACAAAACAAGTACAAGGTGTCTTGGTGAAATAACTCCAACCCATCCATCGGCTCAACAATGTTGCATGCAAAAGCACACAAACATATAAAACATAAGAAGTTAATAGCATTGCAAAGCCAAGGGGCGGGTACTCAATGATCTTACCGAGACCAGAGCTCGGAAAATGTAAATTGAACGTGAACATTATTATACGTAAACGTGGGGTTTGTATAGTAAGACGAAGAGAATAAATGTGAAATTTGTATGTTTGTTTTTAAATTATCCGCGTTTTGAAGAAGCTAGTTTTGTAAATACAATGGGTTGATAAAATTCTTCTAAAATGTCGAAAATTTAATTGGCCATATATATAATAATAAGGAACTTTTAAAAATATGAAATATTGCAGGCTCGGTTTGATCCTGTTCATGGGCATTCATGGAAAAGCATGCTATTACTCACATCCCCTGACCCGGGGTTGAGTGCAACTCAATATTAACACCAATAAACAGTACAATTTTGATCTATCCCAAACAATGTTGTGCATATGGCGGTGAACATGGAAGTATTTTCAGATTAATACCAATCCATGTTCAGCGGCTTATGGTCCGCATATATAATAATAGATGGAACACAACATAATATAATTTTGACAGGGGATTTGAGAATATAAATCCTGTATATCACAGAGAACGCCACAGGCAGAATTTCTCTCAGTCCGAGTTAAAAAGTGAATTATGCATATCAGGAATTTCCACATTCAGTTAAGACAGGGAAAACATAAAGCGAAATGAGATAGGCCAATATTTCATTGAGTTGCTAGGTCGGGTTCCAGTACACACCTGCTATTTTCTCACTGTTTATGCTGAGTGAGCTTGCGGAACGCATAAAACATATAGAATAGGCTAATATTTGTCTGACTGTTTCCAGCGGGCCCAGCCTATCCGCTTGTTGCTCACCTTCGTAGGCGAAGAATTTACAGACACTCAATACGAACAAGGAGACGGTAAGCGCCTCCTGTTATCGATAAAAATTTCAAGCGCGTTACTTATTTATTTCAGAGAAAAAATCATTAAACAACAATCTTTGCTGCATAGACATGAAAGAGAGGCCTAATTACCAACTCGGTGTTTCTATGCATTTATGTTTTGATCTGCCATCACGTAAATTTTATTTATTATTTGTCTTTTGTTTTGTTTACTAGCTTATAACACATCAATGTATTCTTAAAACTTTCCTCAGCAATATATTTAAAATATTTCTTTCAGCACCTGAATTTAGTCGAGAGGCATGGAACAGCGTCAAACCAAAACTCGCAGAGGTCTTTGACTTTCCGAATGTAAGCAATTTTTAAATTACTTATCATCCAGCAGAATAAAGTCTACAAGTTCTAAAAGTAAATACACAGTTTAGTAAGTATTACAAGATGCATTGTTGTCTTACATGTACCTCTGCGAACAGAACGGTTTATGTGATAGGGATAAATTAAATAATAACAAGAAATACTTGTGCGCTTTTGCTCTTAGATATTACTCTACTCGGTTCTATTTATGATACGTAAAATGCTCCTTTATTTTTAGTGGTGGTGGAGGCGGGAATGGTGGACCGGGCGTTATTGGAAACGCTTTAAAACTTGACAACAATATTTAATAATAAAATATTTTCATTAAAAATGTTAATAGTACCCAGTATTTTTCTTCATTTGCCTTTGTCAGTTACCTTACTGCATAGATGGAGACGTGAAGATTACACAAAGTAACGCCATATTGAAACACCTTGCTAGAAAACACACGCTAGGTAATTATAACTTATTTGGTAATTTGTACCTCTATTACGTTTTAAGGGGAAAGTTCGGGATTTTTCCTAAATATTAAAAAAAATGAAATATGCATATCAGCAATGGCCACCTTCAGACAGCACGGGCTCCCGACAAAGCCAAAACTAGTGAGGGAACGAGAGCATGGTTTATACAATGGTCGAATACCTTAAGAACGCAACAACTCGATCGTATTTATCAACTCGACAATGTTACAAGCAAAGGCATACGCAGAAATTTAAAACATAGAAGCTTATAGCATCGTCATGCTAAAGACCGGGTACTCGATGACCTTATCAGACCAGAGCTCCTAGACTTAAATCAACAAAATCACGATAACAGATCGAGCTTTGAGGTTATTTTAATATTAATATTTTGCTTCTACATACCTTTACATTCTGCATATCTGATACAATAGACAGCCTTCCGTTAAGCGTGTGCCCTTTCTCCATAAAAAAGCTTAATTTCGATTACTTGAAATGTAAAAAAAAAACAAGAACTACAACACGACCTTCACGTTTTCCGGGAATTCGTCTTAAAAATGTTTTTGAATAATTTATAAAAATCACCGGGTATCCACTCTCAGCTGTTCAGTACAGGTTTCAACGTTGTTGAATGATACATTCTCATCTCAGTCTAATTTTTTTTTTATTTTCGATCTTTACCAATTTTAAAGTTGCGTCGGTGGAATGATCATTTTGACGTTCGCTAGATAATTCTATAATATGTGTTCTATTGGACCCATGGTGAAATAACCCCACACATTAAGAAAATGTGACATACATGCTTCTAATTCAAACTCTGAATTAACTGTAATTATTATTTGTGTTGCAGGAGGTAAAACAGAGAGGCATGGCCAAAGTTAATAAAGAAAGAAAGAAAGAAAGAAAGAAAGAAAGAAAGAAAGAAAGAAAGAAAGAAAGAAAGAAAGAAAGAAAGAAAGAAAGAAAGAAAGAAAGAAAGAAAGAAAGAAAGAAAGAAAGAAAGAAAGAAAGAAAGAAAGAAAGAAAGAAAGAAAGAAAGAAAGAAAGAAAGAAAGAAAGAAAGAACGCACGCACGAACGAACAAACGAACGAACGAATGGATGTGAAAAAGGGAGAAGGAAGAAAAATGAATGAATGAATGAATGAATGAATGAAAAAAATGAATGAAAAAAATGAATGAATGAATGAGAGAGAAAAAAAGAAAGAAAGAAAGAAAAAAAAGAAGGTAGAAAGAAAGAAAGATGGGCTATAATTGCCATACTTCTTATAATAAACACGTTTTCTATTACAGATGGTGAAACTGAGAAAGACAAAGCTGTGGTTGACATGCTTCTGGACCAAGCAATGGACTTAAGGACCGGGGTTGTTCGACTCTGTTATAATCCAGATTATGTTAGTACTCAAACATGTCGTTTCAATTTGTTTTTGCTTTAATGTACAGTTCACAGTCTGAACATGTACTGACCATCGCCACCTCAGATTTCATTATAAAGATGCAATAACCTTGGCTTTTATGTCTGAATAAATTATTTCTCTTAATCTATACTTTTTCAGGAGAACTTGAAGGTCGATTACTTCAAGAATATTGGACAACAGTTGGCAGCTTTGGAAAAGAAATTAGGGGAAAACAAGTGGTTCGCCGGAAACAAGGTAGATCTACCATTACAATTTAGGACAAGACATTTTATTGCCCGTATAAATTATCACACACTGTTACAATTACAAGAAAAAGTACAAAAAGTTTATGATTTAATTTAAGATAATTTATGCTGTATCTATGCATGGAAAGACGATACTTTTAAATTTTAAATCTAGCCTACTGGAATTTTAATCTAATTACTCAACGTTTCAACAATATTAAGTAGGTGGCATATATGGTCGAAACGTGCACACTTGTCCTAGCCCCGAATTCAACAACCAGTTTTCAGATTAATATAAAATCAATTGATGACAGTATTACTTGGTATTGGTAGTTGATTTCCCTTTTGTCATACATGTATTAAACTTCCCTGGTTAATTATTAATATGTCAATGTACATAATATATAACAATGTACTATGATATTTCCCTTCAATTATCATTTGCACATCGTTGAGTACGATACTTATATTAATTTTTGTGAACACATTGAGTTGCGCTTAACCCGGTGACAGGCGACGTGGACAGTGATTTGCATTCCCATTGCTACTCATGAACAGGCTCAATCAAACCGAGTCTGCAATATTTTGATGTTTGTCGTATTCAGTGGCTTTCTAAGTTCATTTTTATTTTTATTTGATTTCATGTTTAGGTAACAGTTGCCGATTTCCCCCTTTACGATCTATTGGACCAGCACATACTAATGAAAGCCGATTCATTAGACGCATATTCGAAACTGCAAGCATTCCTGGGAAGGTTTCGGGAGTTACCCAAAGTTAAAGAGTACCTGGCAAAGGACGGTGTGAAGAATCTACCGATAAACAACAAAATGGCTGCTTTTAAATGATCAAGGAATTGAAAAATTGAAGATAAGCTAACGTAATCACTTTCTATGTTTACAAACATTTCCCGTTTCCATATTGGCCTTTTCTGAAAATGGTTTTTAAATGACAACTTCGCTTTCATCTTTGGATCTTTATTCATTTTATACGTTCAATATTTAAAGATTAACGAATGTTTTATCCCTAAACATAAACTCGAAAAAACTGAATGTTTAGATGAAGCCCTTGCAAGACACTTTTAACAAGAATATGAGCAGATGTTGAAATGTTGTGGTCATATATACAATGGCAAAATTGCATGCACGCAGCATTGTTAAATAAACTTACTGAAATATTTAGTTAATATCTTAGACACATGCAATTCGCACAACAAGTAAACTATATTATAATAGATTTTAATTAAGTCCTAAAAGCTGTATATTTAATTAAAAAAGTTTCCTTTCTTTGGCAGGTCGTTCAATAGTTTTTTTTCTTAAATATGTCAATGTTAGAATAGAAATGACAACTAAAGACGCAGTGGAATTAATCGCATTATCCACATGTCTAATATGAACGTCATGTTTGGCTCAAAGCAGAAATTTGAAAAATATCGCTTTGACAGCATGTCAATTACTTGTCTATATATTGTTTGTTTTTAACTGTTTAATGCGTTTTATTAAAATGGTTCGCACGGTAACGCAATCGTTCTTTTATTTGTGTTTTTATTCTAAAGAATAGCCTCAACCAGCAAATACAGCATCTCCTTACAGCCAAAGAGTACCTCAACCAGCAAATACAGCATCTTCTTACAGCCAAAGTGTACCTCAACCAGCAAATACAGCATCTCCTTACAGCCAAAGAGTTCCTCAACCAGCAAATACAGCATCTCCTTACAGCCAAAGAGTACCTCAACCAGCAAATACAGCATCTCCTTACAGCCAAAGAGTACCTCAACCAGCAAATACAGCATCTCCTTACAGCCAAAGAGTTCCTCAACCAGCAAATACAGCATCTCCTTACAGCCAAAGAGTACCTCAACCAGCAAATACAGCATCTCCTTACAGCCAAAGAGTTCCTCAACCAGCAAATACAGCATCTCCTTACAGCCAAAGAGTACCTCAACCAGCAAATACAGCATCTCCTTACAGCCAAAGAGTACCTCAACCAGCAAATACAGCATCTCCTTACAGCCAAAGAGTAGAGAGAAGTGAGAGCATGAAGATATAGAATTTCAAAACAGACACCACAAAGAACTAACTGAAAACAGATCCCGAGGGGTTACTGCCTTAAAAATCGGTCACTGTGGTCATGGTGGTTTTAAACCAGATTCTATGTTGCGCTATCCTAACACTTGCCTCAATAGGTCGTTATACATGAATGAACAGTTAAATAAAAACAGAAGAATCTGAAAGAATTGTCAATAAAAATGTTGGAAATCAATAACCTTACCGAGACAAGAGCACCAAGAATAGGCAATCAGCAAGAATGCGATGAACGAATAAAAAAACAGATCGAGCTTCTGGAGTCCTTTCAAAATTTATCTATAATTATCCTTTATAAACTCGCTAACTCCATCCACCGTCGCACAATCAAAGAGTTATGCATCAGCTACTGATGGTTTATTAATGAGTAATGCAGAGCGCTGTTAAATATTGGTTACTTTTTTCAATTTACAGATAACTTGTTTTCGAATAACAAGAACATTTATTTTAGCATTCATTTAACCTTTTCGTGGACAGTAACGGAGATGTATATTTACACTAATAAACATTACAATTTCGATTCATCCTAAAGGATGGTGTGCAAATAGCGGTGAACATGGAACCTAAGATGCGGTATTTTCTGATAAATACCATTCCACTTGCAACGGCCTATGGTACCCGATAATAGAATGATTTACCTTAATCTTAATCTAGAAAAGACAATTGGCGGAACAAAACAGAATATACTATTGACAGGGAATCTGAAAAATATAATTAGATAACTGCAAACAATCTGTTATCCTAAGGGATGAACGTTGTGAGATTATCTTGTCACAAACCCCAAACAACTTTGTGATAATGTAGAAGAAAAAGGCCCAAACATTGGAAAGATATTTTAGAATTACCATTCCCGGAAACTTAAATACCACAGGACGTTGGTTTGCGCCTTTAAAATAGTTCTGAGGCAATGTTCAGCGTAAATGAATTATATATTAATTAAATCCCCTGGGAGGCAATTATGATGTTTTTCAACAACAGCTATTTTTCTCGTACTCTATAATAATCTTGCACTCGATCGTTCGAAATCGTACTGTTCATTGGTGTAAATACTGAGTTGCGCTCTACTCAGGACTAGGCGGGGTAAGTAGTAGCATTTCCATTACTGCTCATTATCAGGCTAAACCAATCTAAGCCTACACTATTTTCATATTTGTCGTGTTAGGTAGCTTTCACAGTTCAATTCTCTGTTTTTTTAATTTTCAGCTTAATCGGTCAAATACGCTCTCTGAAAAGAACAAATATCAAGGAATCCAAAAAATGATATACAAAAAGTCAAGAAGAATCTGTATCTTTCGCTTGTTACGGATTTTTAAGTAGATACAGACATCGTTAATATGTTTTACCGAACAAATCTCGTTAGATGTGTCAAGTATATTTAAGTTAAAAACGTTGTAGATTTTCTCGACAATAGTGCACCGAAGGGGGGTTTTGTTGGGATTAAATGTCCAATTGTTTAGAACAAGAAAAGAAATTCCGTATCAAATGCCGACTGACTATTGCATAAGTAATACCTTGCAGCCGAGTATTAAGTGAAAACATAGCAAACCGATTATGTTGGACAATATGACAAACTTCAGAGTGAAATTGCTGATCGAAAGCACATAGTTAAAAACAAATATGCTTGTCATTATGACAAAATGCAAAGTTAAAATGCTGATCGATTGCACTTTTAATTTTATATTAGAGTTTTAATAGTACATAGTTAAAAGAGAATTTCAAGTGTTAGAGTTCTCAGAGTTCTATGAGTATCCTGAAAAGAATGGTTAGTGGGAGCAACTTGTTTCCTAGCAAAGATTGCATATGCATTGGGCTGTTTATATTATTATATGTGTTTTAATTATTAAAAATACTTACTAACAAAAGAAGATTGAGTTTTCACCAGGCATGCCCTTTATGCATTTGATTTGATTTTTAAAAAATAAATTGCAAGTTAAACACATTGAATTAGGAAAATTGACCGTACTCTATGCATCAATTAAATACCAAAATAAATATCCAAACCCTGTTTTTACCTTTGTTGAATAATTGCTTGTGATTGAATTGAAACGGGGGGTTTTGTTATAAATCTTTTGACATAAACATAGTCGCAAGTTTGATGAATTCTATTTTACTTAAACTTAAACAAAACAAAGTTGGCTATCTTATTTTGAAAATTAATTCAAAATAAATTGGTTCTGAAATGTTTTGTGTTAATAGTGCTTGTTTATTGTTAAGAAACAAATGTTTTGGAAAATTATTTTCAACTTTACATATTTATTCTTCGTACCTGTCTTCTGCAAATGAGCTACAGACAAAATGTTGGACAAGAAGTGGAGCAAAACTCATACAAGATTTTGTAACAGAGTATTATCATAATGTGAAATGAGAAAATGGCATCAAACTGAGAATTAACTTTTTTCTATGGTGGTAAATGTTTTTCCTCTTTGTTGTTACTTTATCCCATTTTTGTTGTAATAAATCATATTAAACAGCTTACCTTTGTTGTCGCTCTTACTTTGCTCAGTAGTTTTTCAATCCTTTCCAGTTATATGCCTCTTTCTTTCCGATCGTGCAGCGACTTTGATCTTTGTTTATCTTTAACTTTAATGACGTCATCTAAGGCACCATCGAAAACACATGTGCTTTTATAATGACAATTAGCCCATGTTCATCTTTGCTATGTACACCGTGCTTTCAAATTCAATCGACACTCGCTGAAATTTGCTTCTGAAATCGCCTTAGATTTCATCCGATTGCAAGATTGCTATAGTGGGATGAAAATATTTTTCGCGCCGAATTAACGATAAAATATTATACCCTATGCATAAACATCTTTCTTGTTAGTTTATTATTTAATTTATGTTATCGGTTGTCTGTCAGGTGAATTGATGAGTTTACACATTTTTCAATCTGAAGAATTGAGCAAATTAAGTTAACTCATCACTTGGTAGATTTGTGAATTTAATTACAAATAGTCAAGCGAACTGCGTATCATCACCGGTCACATACGCTCATAATACAATAGCAATGTGCTTACTTTTTACTGATCAAACCCATCAAGGCGGCACGTAGGTTGAAAAATGCCCATATAGAAACCAAGACTTTGCCATAAATTGATTATTATAAATAAATGAAATCAAAATAATTATGCTTATTCCAAAATTTCGGCGAAATTCGCCTCTGTTCAGTCATTTAAAGACATCACATAGTATTTTAATTAATATTAATACATATCTGAAACATTGTCGTATAACTCCCAAAAAGGTGAATAGGCAGCTTTAACTTTTAGACGCACAAAAAATGTTCCTGCTGCCACTTTCCACCAAAGAAATAAGAGGCAAATTTGCATTTTCATAAAACATATGAAATATTTTTTACAAACGTTTAATTGTCTTTTTTTTTTAAATAAGCACAATCTGTGCATTTCCAGGTAATACAAAACCTACCATTGGTTTGGGTTTCTTTGCGATCAGTGCTTTGCAAATTTGATATCATCTTTAAAGCCCGGTTCACACTGTCCCGGTTTACAGCCCCGGTGCGTCCTGGTTTGGACATCGGGGCCAACGGAGATCCCAAGAGTAGCGACGCCGGGAAGAACCGCATTGAATCGGGATAAACCATGTTGAACCGGCGATCACCGGCGAGAGGTCCCGGTGGTGTTAATTTAAAATCAACTGGGACTCACCAGGAGCGAAACCAATGTCCGGCTTATTTCGGGGGAGATCCGGGCCACCAGGCTTGTTCCGTCTCGCCACCGTAAGACTACCGTGTGATACCATAATTAACCGGCATAGGCTGTGTTCAAGGTGGAGTTAGGGTAACTTCCCGGTTTGGCCACGGTGATTTTATATTAGTGTCAAATCCGGGGTCAACCGGGGCTGTATACGGCGGAAATGTGTACTACGCTTCACGAATCTTCCCGGTCCACCGGCTACAAATTACCGTGACGCACCGATGTTCATACATCGGGACAGGGTGAAGGGGGCTTAAAAGAAGTAAAAAAAGGAGTACACTTACTACAGTAAAGCTTATTCTTCTATTTCTCCGCCATTGAATCGCGAATCAAGAAAGAACTTTGTCCTAGGCGCGATTGTCGCGTCATAATAGACCCTTTTCACATTGCTCCGTCGCGGAACGGGTCTTCCGATTTTTATCGAAACGCGATTTCAGAACGAGACATCATATGCCGACTTACATATTAATAGTGAATGCTATGGGTTTAATTATGTACTCTTGACACTTCTTTAAAATTTAAAGTATTTTGACCCAAAAAGTGTTTGGTGTAAAACGATATCACACATGGAGTTTGGAAGAAAAAAAGAAATTATTTATTATGCAAAATAATCCCGTTTATTAGATTAGAACAAGCGCTCATTTCAGAAACACAAGAAACTAAGTAGAATCTAAAATAATTTAAGCTTATGAACCATACGAAAATTATTTTGCTTTTACCATCTTTTATTTAATACATATATATATATATATATAATTTACTATTGATCGATCCTGATAGAGCATAACAATAATTTAGGCTTATGAACCATACAAAAATTATTTTGCTTTTACCATCTTTTATTTAATACACATATATAATTCACTATCAATCGATCCTGATAGGGCATTATCTAGTCAGGCCTTAATAGCAAAATATAACTCGATCATTTTGTTTGTGGCTTAACATTAAAAGAGGATACAAAAACTAGAGGACTCTACACGCCTCAGTTTATTTCTTGGGCTAATTAAGTAACTCAAGAAATTTAACTAATGAAAGGCTTATTTTCAATCTACGGCAATAATCTAGAGGAGTGTTTCCAGGATTTTTTTTTGAAAAAACGCTGCTTTGTCCGTTTCTTTTAAGGGATTGCCACACTCCTCCCAATCCTATTCATCGATAAAATAAAAATCATCAAATCAAAGTAATGGCAAAATGCCGTTCAATGAAACTTTGCACAAATGAATGTTACTAATGTATCTTTATTTTGCATACAGTAAGACACGTTAAAAAGGTAAAGAAACAAAGCTAGACCTCAAAATTCCTTGATTTTATTTACATAAATTCACAAAAACTAAGCGATGCAGAACATAATTTTAAATTCCCTTGTGAGCGCAATGATACTGACAAGAAAATGTTGTTTACTTTGTAAAATACTTTCAACTAATAAAAGAGAAATCAGTGATTGTCATCCGTTTACGCGACCAGGAAATTGAAGGTCAAACACACTTTTACTAATATCTCGTAAAGTTTACATTTGTAAATCACGAGGACACAATAAATTGTTGTCAGTATCCTATTACTCATGTGGGCATTTAAAATGATGTTTTGTGTTCTTTAGTTTTTGTGAATTTTTGTAAATAGAAGTTGAGGGAATTTTAAGATCTCGCTATTTTTCTTTACTTTTTTAACGTGTCTTACCATCTGTAAAATAAAGATACATTAATAACGTACATTTGTGCAAAGTTTGATTTTAACAGCATTTTGCCGTTATTGAGATTTTGATAATTTTCTTTTTATCGATAAATAGAATTGGGAGGAGTGTGGCAGGCCCTTAAAATATTTCTTATCCCCACTTCAAGTTTATTCTTGAAGAAAACTGTTATGCAGTAAACGTGCACTTGATATACGTATGTGGTCAACTTTTGTTAGCAAGATTCAGTATACTACAGTTATCTGGTTAGAATAAACATCCTGTTATTTTGTGTCACTTCATCCATACCTAGAGGCTATATAATTTCATGCTTCGGTACGGATTGAAAACATACCAATAAACAGTTTTAAATAAACAGTTTCTCTAGGAAGATCAGCGAGGGCAATATATGATCGTTTTCAATTATTTTAAGAGTCAAGTAATTCAGTAAAACGTCTCAAATTTCTCGGCATTGCGTTATAATCTCATGTGTAATGACACGACCCAGCATAGTATGCCTCGTTCTGAAATTCGGAGATTATGTGAAAACTTTCAGTTATCTCGCTGAAATTTCGTAGCTGAAACTTGTATTGTAGCCTAACAAATATTAAAAAGTTCCAAATTGAATATTATTATTATGAGAAGCCTTTTCTGTGAGATGGGCCAGGTTATGAGTTTATCACGTTTGGATTCGTTTTTCGTTAGATCCATCTGGGACTCGGAAACAAGAAATATCTTTAAAAAAGATAAACGGCGTAGGTTGTATATGAAATGATGGAGTTTGTAGCTGGTATTATTCACTTCATCTTGATTTACGTGTAAATTAAATAATTTCATTGTAAATCCTTCACAATGACTAAATAGCGGACTCGCAGTTTTTTCGCGGAACACATTACACGTAGTTGCCAGATTTAAGACAAGTAAGCACATTGTAAAATCCTCAGTCGCGATAAAGATTGAGTTTTATATAGAAACGTATTGTAAAACGCATTGGTTGTGTTTATTCTTAAAACATAATGTATCAGATGATATATCAATTGCTGAAAGAATAAAATATATTTAGTGAAGACTTCAAGACTTACCTAGCGAACTCATTGTTTATATCGCGTAGCATATTATATACAGCTGCCCGATTTAAGAGACTGGTAAACATTTCAATTACTGAAAGAGCTGGGATAAACTTCCATTAACTAAATACTCACAAATATTACAATAATTCAAGCTCGCATTATTATTACTTAAATTTTCAGCTTTACAGTGAAAGTGTAACATCGTTTTCTTTACGCCATTTCCACTTACTTTCACTTTCATTTTGTATAGGTTGATATAAAAGAGTGACTGTATTGTTGTTGACAAAAAATCCTAGTCAATGACGAGTACTGTAGTGTGCCTCATTTCAACATCTTTCAAAATAAGAGAATAGAAAAGATCTAAACGTCACAGCAATAATCGTTTCAAACAGTGTATTAACTAATTGTTAAAAAATCCCACTAGATACCCCTTCACCATGCTAGATGCCTCTCCGGTGGAAATAGCTACCAATCGAAATAGTTTATTTAATTTTCCCGCTGCATAATAATATAATACGCGTATTATTAACAACACTTCATTGGTTAATAAATTAGGTCAAAAGTGAGCTTAGACAGCTAACGCCGAAAAAAACCTAGATCGATGCAGATTTCGCATCTTCAGATAATTTTCCGGTGTTACTTACAAGATGACCAATTTACACTACGGTGATCACGTCATTTTATCAGCCAAGCAATTTCAGAAATAAGTTAGTGACGCGCTTTTAAAACAAACATTTCAGTTTTGCAAGACAGAATCTGAGGAAGGAAACAAATGGTCACGTCGGTTTAATAATAAGGATGCAAATTGAATGCAAGAAATTTTTATCTTTTCTATTCTACTTTGCCGTAGACCATTTTTACAGCGACATTGAGTGATACTCAGTGAAGTTGGATTTAAAGGATTAGACGAATTTTTCGAGCGAACTGAGTGTCCAGTGCTTCATTTATGTATTAAAACGCAGACTTACGTGTCAAAGAAAGGGGAAAGAATTAAAATTATAAATCCGGCAATAAATAAATATGCTGCCGACGAAGAAAATTTGATTAAACTTGGAAAATAAATAACAACAACGATAGTGCTTAGCTTAAAAAGAATAGATTTCGAGTACAAAAACCAACAACAAACACAGGCGTAAGAGGTTAGTTGAAAACGTCATTTAATTTCTAATAGATGATCACCTTTTAAACACATGTGTTTTCGATAGTGCCTGATGACGTCATCAAAGTTAAAAGTAAACAAAGATCAACGTCGGTGCACGATCTGAAAGAAAGAGGCATACAACTGGAAATATTTAACGAAAGGATTGAAAAACTACTGAGCAAAGTAACAACGACAACAAATGTAAGCTGTTTAATATGATTACAACAAAAATGGGATAAATTAACAACAAAGAGGAAAAACATTTACCACCAAAGAAAAAAGTGAATTCTCAGTTTGATGCCATTTTCTCATTTCACATAATACTCTGTTTTGTAATGAATGAATTTTCGGCTCGAAGCAAAGTTGTTCGTGTGGCCGAATGTTCAATAAACGTAGCTTGTATATCGGCCTCCTTGAATAAAGTTGAAGAATACTGTCTTCTGTCAATATTCGACCAAGTTAATGATGGCGACGACCAACCTCTTGCATGGACAGTTGAAGCCGACTTTTCCTGGATAACAACGTCGAAAATACGCACACCAGGTACACGATTAATTTTGTGAATTATATTGAAAGATATGAAATTCAGATTAGATATATCTTGCACGAGCAAGAGATGAAAACGGAAATTATTGTTTAAATTATTAATTTTTTTATCTTTGCCGAAGGTTTTATCCAATATGCCTTTTTCTTGCATACCATTATATTCTTGCATACCAGATAGTTTTATTATTATAATAAGTGTTTCCGCGTGTGCTACTAAGGGAAGAAAATCTTACCTTATGTGGGTACAAATACCGTTTGCGTGCTACGCTTTGTTAACTTCAAAATTTCGGGGTCTGTAAACAAAATTCAGACGCTATATCGCAATAGCCTAAAAAACGAACGCGCTACAATCTTGAACAATTTCCTCAGTCTTCACATTAAAATCAGTTGCGCATTTTACCTTTTTCATGTGTTATAAGACACAATATCCCTATATTCAAAAAATCGCTAAAACGTACCGCTTTCGATATTTACATTATTCTTTATGCTTGCACACACAATTTGTTTTTCTTTTCCGTGAACGTCAGCAAAGATATGAACTTAAAAACTGCGTATATGTTTGGATATTTTAGCGTACATGTTAATTATAGTTTCAGTTTTTTATGCAGTTGAGGAAAATGGTCGTTATACACTAAACTTTACAGCAGCTAAGCGTCTGTATAAGACCATGGCTGGCCTTGTAGCTTCTATGACTGATTTGGAGCTTGCTAGGGGCCTTGGCTACGAGTTGTGTAATTGCGGATGGTTAGCAGAAGGGTGTATCGGTTTGGTACTTTAACAACATGACTAAAACTGTATGTATTATTACGAAGAGGCAGTTGTCGTCTGCGACTGGCTAATTACAGCAAATGTGTATTGTAAGTTTATGTGAATAGAGTGAATAGAGCGTTTATGTGAACTATTGTAAATGTGATTTGATATTTGCTATAAAATGAATCAGGGTTATTTAGAAAAAAACTAGATTTGTTCTTCGAAGGAAAACAAGGATCGCTCGAATGCACACATTAATGTTAGAATATAAATAAAGTACAAATGACAGCGAGGTTTTGTTACAATATTGCAAAATTATTAAATAAAGTTTACAGACAGAGTAAGATTTAAAATTAATTTTTGTTATAAAGTTTAAACCAACATTTAAGCTGTAAAACGTCGGTACAAGACAGCTTGTAATTGTTTGTTCATATGAGAACCTGTTAGAGCAGGTGCGAGGTTGGTTAGGCCTAGAACCTGGTTTAAACGCCCAGTGGCAAATTGAATGGCACATCCAAAAGACACGGTCTACCCAACACAGCCACCAAGTACACGTAGAGAGCAAATAAGAGCATTGGTAATAAAATTTTCAATTTAAGAGACATCACACATAATAACGATAAAGAGAACCTGTAGGGTTACGCCTTATAACGTCCAGCGGGAAAACAATTTGCAAATAGGGTTTAAACCAGGTTCTATGGTGCCCCAACTTTACACCAACAAGTTCTCAATATGTCTTGGAGAAAAAAAAACAGCGTTACCAATTGGGTAATAGAGAAGAGGCTTTACCTTCAACACCAGCACACACAACTGGGTGACTTGAACTGATTTGGAAAAAAATTCATAATTTATTCCAAGTCAAAATAGTTTTTTTCACAACCTCTCTTGACGTTGGGAAGAAACGAAACGAAACTAGCATTCATTGTAATCTTACACAACTGATTACCGATAATTACATTAAGTGAGTGTTTTTTGGTGCTTATATGAAAACCAGAAAAGAGTACTGACTGCCAGTTTAATAATTTGTTTTTGCTTATGATACTAACTTAAAGTTTTCGTTAAAGCTACTTAGCAAATATGTTTCGTTGAAGTGTTTAAAAAATTGTTGCGAAATTGCCTCGTGGTTTACTTCTAGAGAAGGGTCAGGCGAGATCTTATAAAACTTCAACATTAACACTAACAGCTAGTAATCTATGTTTGTCAGTCTTATCTTAAAAATGCATTAATTTATCTGATTATAACAAGGATGCTTCGTTAAGTGTGTATTGTTCCCTTACGAGTATCTATTAATTACGTTTTATGAAGAACATCTCTCAGTTTGCAAACATTCCTTTACTTTTTAAAATGTTTATAATGGTATTTTTTCTTTATTTTTATTTGATGGATATCAATAATAATTTTTATATTTTATTATTCTCCGTTATAATGTTTCCTCTTTTATTACTTTAATAACATTACGTAAGAACTTTCAAACAAAAAATTACGTAGGTCATCTAATGAGGATATATATATAATTAAGCGAAAAATCAAACTTGTTAATCTTTTTTTTTCTATTTTGATAACAGTATTCCATCGTGTACTTAGTGTATTAATGTTTCATGGCTAGGCGCTGTCGTCGTAGAACACGGGTTCGTTTCCTAGTGGAGGTAATATCATAAGAATCACTTTAAGCAAAGTTTTAACATGCATTCTTTTATAGCACATATATGAAGGATTTTCTGTTAAACGCAGAGCTAAGTTTGTTCGTGTTAAGAATAGAAAATGAAGAGGAGGGTGGTAGTCGTGATGAACAACAAATTACAACGTTTAAGTGTGCTACATGTATGTGCATTTCCTAAACTTATATTAGACATGAAGAACTCTTGTCCATAACAATTATTCGCCGTTAACCCAAACAAGCAGGCACTCGTAAAAAGGATGATGGCAATTACTAACAAAACTACTAACTTGAGACCTTTGTTTAAATGAAATCTGGTGAATTCAAATCGTCCGCCAGTTTATTTGAGCTCTATTTGTTGCTAAATCAATTCACTCCAGTAACTAAGAGAACATAGAAGCGAGCGTTCGAGTGTAGAACGGTTATATTATTTGATACGAGACGGCCCAATTGATCTTTGCCGAACAGAATGTAACTTTGGCAGAATGAAGATATTTGTTCATTAAACGATGGTTTCATTTCGATATTTAAGATGTAAAAACGTCGAGTTGTAGCCATTTTCGGAATTAGGGAATTCATAGAGAGTAAGGAAGGTTTCAGTAATTTATTTCCGTATTGAACCAAATTACTTTACAAACAATATAATCACTAATAAACAGACAGATTTTCTTTATTTCTTTCATATGAACAGCATATAGATATTTACATTTATTTTAAAACATTTTAAAAAAGATTTACACAACAGGAAGATTGGTGTACACAAACAATAACAGCAAAACCCAAAGCACGAACATTAAAATGGACAAATGACATGAAACAGTACCTCAAACAAAACGCACAAATTTAAGCAAAAATGAAACATATCAAAACAGAATTGCAGGCAGTCATACACTCATAAACGGCTTTTCACAAATACAATATAACTATACGTTTATTAAGTTCAATGTAATTGCAAATAAAGAATAACTAGTAAAATCGCACTTTTGCAGTGTCCTTCTTACCAGTTTTTCACACTAGTTTCTCTCCCAAAATTAAGACTACCCCACAATAAATTTTAAGACCGCTTTCGTCAAAGCCCAGAGGTGGTCTTGATAAAGAGGTTTCGCTGTAATAGAAAATATTAGGAAATGGTTCGAGTCCTGTATTGGGTCATCATTACCAAAACAAAACTGTAGAGAAACACAGATTATACCACTACACTCACCATTGATTAATTTGTCATTATTTGTACATATTTACAATGATTGCTACTCCTAATCAATTTTCCAACTTCACCGTTCATAAAACTACATTTTCTCCGCAGTGTATTGAAGTATACTCTTCAAATGTGAAACATAATGTTGAAATTGCTGCCAAAATCTGCATGTGTGTTTATAAACAAGAGACATAAATCGAGTTTTTACTCAAACTTTGAAAAATGTCAGTGGTTTTTTAACTAAAATGTGATGCTCAAAATTTAATGTGAAAACAGTTACAAAAATGTAAAAAAAAAACATAAATACGCTGGCAGTGCCTAGACAACCATGCAAGAGACAGACTCAGTATATACGATCACTGTCCCTCCAAAGAGGATAGTTCAAGTTTGCCAATATACTAACACACAATGATTGACATTCTGCATGGTTAGAAATTAGCATATTATCACCAAGGGAGGTAACTGTAACTGATAACTAAATAAAACATAAGAAAAAAAATTCATTTGTGACAAATTATATTAAATTTTCTAGACCAAAAAGTCGTTCAACAAGCAGCTTAGCTATTCTACAATTATACTGCAAGCTGTATCTATATATTATTTATTAGCTGAAGTATCTCATAGTACAGAGTGCAATATATGTTAAATACCTTTTTTGAGTTCAGATTTGCAGTTGGTAGGTAAAGTTTCGAAGAGAAAGAGCATGAAATTGGTCTAAATCAATGACACTGTATGAATATGTTACAAACATAACATGATGTAACAGACGTAACCGTTTCATATAAAACAACACTAATTTATGTATGAAAAGTATCAACTGTAACATTTATGTTACCTTATTGTAACATCACAATTATGCGTAAGGAAGTAGAAGAATTTAATATTTTCACGCCATAAGCGTTTCTCATAACAATCACTGTAACATTGTAACATTTAGATTACAAAGCTGACACGCTTCTGCACCCACTGTAATAGTTGTAACATCAGTGTAACATCTGTGTAACATTATTTTAACATCACTGTAACGCATTGAGAATCTATTAAAATTAATATTTTTACTTTTTGAGCCATCATCTTCAAAATCACTGTAACATTGTAACATTTAGATTTCAAAATCGATACATTTCTGCACGCACTGTAACACATGTAACATCCGTGTAACATTATTGTAACATATTAAGAATCTATTGAAAATTGATGTTTTTAATTTTAGAGCACTCATCTCAAAAAACACTGTAACATTGTAACATTTTGATTTTAAACCTGACACTTTTCTGCACGCACTGTAACACTTGTAACATCAGTGTAACATTATTGTAACATCACTGTAACGCATTGAGAATCTATTAAAATTAATATTTTTTACTTTTTGAGCACTCAACTTTAAAATCACTGTAACATTGTAACATTTAGATTTCGAAATCGATACATTTCTGAATGCACTGTAACACTTTTAACATATGTGTAACCTTACTGTAACATCACTGTAACGTGTTGAGAATCTATTGAAAATAAATATTGTTTTTACTTTTTGAGCCCTGATCTTCAAAATTACTGTAACATTTTAACATTTACATTTCAAAATAGATGCATTTCTTAATGCACTGTAACAAATGTAACATAAGTGTAACATTATTGTAACATCACTGTAACTTATTGAGAATATATTGAATTTTTTTTTTACTTTCTGAGCCCTCATCTCCAAAATCACTGTAACATTGTAACATTTAGATTTCAAACTCGATACATTTCTGCACGCACAGTAACACTTATAACATATGTGTAACATTATTGTAACATCACCGTAACGAATTGAGAATCTATTGAAAATTAATATGTTTACTTTTAGAGCCGTGACTGCATTGTTTTTCATTCAAATCAATTTATTTCTTACGGACACCAAGAAAGATTTTCATAGTTAATTTGACCTTCTTGACAAATTTCCTGCCAAACGTATTTCTAAAGAAGACAGAGCACTTGTAATTGATCAGCTGGAAGTTGGAATTGAGCCCCAAAATGTTGCTGTGCAGAATGAAAACTGTTCAAATCATAACTAAACTGTGTTGACTTACCTTTAGGTCAGTCGATGAGACAATGTGATGATTTAATCAATACAATTTAATGTTTGAGTGTTATTCTGGTCTAGAAATTGCTTGGTATCAACTATACTTCCTGTTGCTATCATCACAATACATGCCTACAGTTGCTATAAAACAAATACCTCTGACTGCATAGCCATAACACCTCTACCTGACACAGCAACTTGTGCAACGTTTGACTGTTGACCCCTATCATACACAAACTGATATTTATTGTTTACCAAACAATTTTTCCTGTTTGTCTTTAACTCTGCAAACAATTAATCTTGGTCTAAATGTAAGAATTTATACCAATTATTTGCTATTTATAAACGACCACTCTGTGTGAAGAACTTTTTTATAATTATTTTCTGCCATTAATAGTTACAACCCACCGTGTCGGAATTTAAATCAAAACTACACAATGTCATCGATTCAACAGTATTAAGAGGTGGCAGATATGATAAATATCCGTTCTAGAGAATTAGTCTCTCAGTTTAGATTCTTACAGAAAAGCAATCAATAACAATATTGCTTGGTAATTGTAACTGATTTCCCTTTTGTAACATTAACATCTGGTTTTTATTATAAATATCTCAAGTTAAAAGTATATCTCCCTTTATGATAAACGATAACAATCGCAGATTTCCACTTTATGATCCTTTGGACCAGCACACACGAATAAAATGCCGATTCATTAAATGCATATCCGAAGCTACAATCATTCCTAGAAAGGTTTCTAGAGTTACCCAAAATAAAAGACCATCGGACACATGAAAAATGTGAAAAAATATATCGATGAACAACAAAATGATTGCTTTCAAATGATCAAAGACATTTTAAATTGAATATAAGTTGATAAAAACATAAGTTAACACTTGTTAATATTGCGTTAAGGTTTGATGTTAGAGCCTCAATATTTAAAGTTCCATAGAAAACAAGTTACAAAATCTTTTAAAGAAGCTCACATGATGATAAATAATGTAGCTTATGCAATCAGTCGAATTAAAAAGTAGATCTTCAAGGGCAGGTTGTTAAAAGATTTTTACGCTGGTTGAACTAACCGTCAGTAAAATTTCCAAAGGAAATAGGGCAGCTAAATGAAACGTTTTTAATATAATTATGTTAATGTCATTAAAACTTGTTTTTTCTAGTTCAAATCTCTCAAGATAAAAATAAATGAAAATGGGACATTGAACATGACAAATATGAAAATTTGCAGGCTCGGCTTGATTGAACCTGTTTATCGACAATAATGGAAATGTATAAGTTACTACAGCGCCTAGCTCCGGGATGAGCGAAACTCAATATTTACACCAATAAACAGTACAATCCATCCCAAACGATTGAATGCATATCACGGTGAACATAGAACCTAATTCAATGCGGTATTTTCAGATAAATACAATTCCAAGCTCAGCGGCACATGGTCCCAAGATAAAAGAATTGCTTTGCCCTTAACGAGAAAAAAATGAGCGGAACTAAACAGAACGGAATTTTGACAGGGGATCTGAGAATATAAATCCTGCAATGGGCAGACAATTTTATTTTTTTAAAAGCAGGAAATATATTCTTGGGGTGATTGAACAATATCCCAAACCATATTGGCTAGGCTATTTGGAAAATTTTAGAAGTACTATTTATAAAGTACATAATTATCGTGCTGGATGACCTTCAAAGGACGTACATCTACCTGATAACAGCATTGATTACATGTACGGGGAGACATTTTACAGCCGCCACAAGAACAATGAAATATAATGATTTGATGTGTAACAATTATTTAATATTCAAATTTAACAAAAGTAGGTAAAACGTATAATGTTTCGATCTACTGCCACCTGAACGAACTTGAATGAACCGTTGTTTGTATTGTATGTATTTTTTAACCATTGTTGCCAAAGCTTGTGTTAAAAGGTAGCAAAATTACAAGGTTCATTTTCGCGCGCTAGATTTTTTTAAGATATTTGATTTATAAAAAAAATATTGAGAGCAAAAATGAAAACGGTTAATTTTACCGGAGACCAAGGATTGAGTTTTGTTATTTAAAAAATTTCTTCCAATATAATGTCTTATAATATTATTGAAATTGTATCTGCTTGTCTGCAAAGTATATCACAAAAAGAACATATGCAAGTCTAATATACATCAAAACCAAGTTCAAATATCTAATCGTTTGTAACTTGACTTTAACCATTGTAAGTGATCTGTCTATTCTAGTACCTTCCCTTAGTATTTCTTTTTGTAACATGATTTAACTATCGTTCAGTGATCCTTCTATTCCAGTCCCTTCCCTTCGATATGTTTTTAAATAAATGATCATAATATGTTCCTGTTGTAGTCTTTAGATATCACTTTTATCATAATTTTACAATCATGGGTGTACATTATGCTGTATATTTCAAGGAAAGCTGGTACAAGTACAATGTGCTACAGTTTAGATGTTCTGATGAGGATAGATTATTTTAAGAAACGACTAATAAAATGTTGTTTTTAAAGTGTAAAATTTTAATGTGTTTTAGTAACTGCACAGGAAACTAGCTACTTGATCAAAATGTGTTTAATTTTACTAAATTTAGAACTTCGGTATTAAAAATGAATAGAAAATCATGTGCGCGGCAAATGAGTAAACAACGTTGGAATACGCGTTCGTGCCAACATCATTAAATGCATAAATATCCTGCGATTAACATGCTTAACTTCCGTATTATTGTACATAATGCTAAAGTAACAGTCGCTTCTACTTTTTGGCTGTGTGGGGAGGCTGTGTCTGCTGGATTGGTCATTCCTTATATGCATATTTCACTTTTTTATCATTGCCCCTAGCGTTGTCTGATACGGTGATAAATGCATAGACGAAGTGCACACATGGTTAAAACGAAAAGTCCTTAATCTCGTTCCGGGCGTTATAAATAAACAGTCTTTGCGGTTCCAGAGACTTTAGAGACGACACCAAGGATTCAAAGGAACTTTGAAAGCCACCGATCACGACAAATATGAAAATATTGCAGGCTCGGTTTCATTAGGCCCTTTCATGGGCAGTAATGGAAATGCATTTTACAGCCCATGCCGCCTAGCCCGGGGTTGAGCGCAACTCAAAATTTACACCGAAAAACAGTCAGTACAATTTTGAATTTTTGATCCATTCCAAACGATGGTATGCATATGACAACGCCTAGGGCAAAATTTAAAAAGCAGGAAGTATATCCTTGGGATGATTGAACAATATCGGAATCTCTATTTGCTGGGATATTGAAAACATCCATCGATTAACTTGCAAAAAAATTTAAACAAAAGTAATTTTAGAAGTACTATTGACAAAGTACATAAGTATCGTGCTCAACGACCTTCAAGTAATTGATAACAGCACTGCTTGAATGTACGGGGCGAAACTATAAGGATTTTTTGTTATGAGATCATATGAGTTAAGCAAATTTAATGAAAAGTTTGTTCACTCCTTCATGAATGCCTATTTTCTGGTGCAATTTTTCTTGAATCTGTCTTTAGTAGCAATTGTTCTTGAATCCATTCTCAGGATCAATTGTTCTTGAATCCATGTTCAGGAGCAATTGTTCTTGAACCCACTTTCTGTGCAATTGTTCTAAAATCCATCTTCTGGTGCAACTGTTTTTGAATCTATTTTCTGGTGCAATTGTTTTTGAATCCATCTTCAGGTGCAATTGTTCTTGAATCTATTTTCTGGTGCAATTGTTCTTGAATCTGTCTTGTGGAGCAACTGTTCTTGCATCCATCTTCAGGAGTAATTGTACTTGAATCCATCTTCTGGTGCAGTTGTTCTTGAATCCAACTTCTGGTGCAATTGTTCTTGAATCCATCTTCTGGTGCAATTGTTCTTGTAGCATTTAGCTCTCCAAAGATAAGACATACGCTCGTTGTCGGTTGAAATTAATTTAATTTCTTTTTAATTGATGAAGTTGTGAACACATAGTTTCTTTACCTCTTCACATCCTAGGGTTTTGTGGAATGGTGGTGTTTCCTGAGTGCAGTTATTATTATTCGCAAAATATTTTAAAACATTTGAGAGCTGTCTGCAATGATATATCTCATTTTTTATAGAAAAAAATAGCAACATTAACTTATAAAAAAATGATTTACATGTGATTTTGGTTTAAAGAATATCAGGTATTTGAAATATATGGTATACAGCAGACGACACTCCCCTTTTGTATTAACAATCATCTATGTTTAAAATAAATATAAAATAAAAATATGAATGTCAGGTGTGTCAGCATTTAACACATTAATTTAAATTTATTTTTTAAATTAATTGTGAAACAAGTTCTTCCAACTTATGTATCAATCATGCTCGATGACTGCTTACTGGGTGTACAACCAGTACTTCCGCCGAATATGGATTGGGGAAATTGCAGACGAATCTCATCCATGGTGGAATTCGAAACCGTAGTCTTCGGATCTGGAGCCCGACGCTTTACCCATAGAATGTTCCTCACTGTTCCTGTAACTCACTATGAACAATCTCTAAAATGACATATATTATTTCACAAATGAGCAATAAACGAAATTATGAGGTTGAAAGTCTACTAATACATTCAATCAGTGTTGTTATTAACTACGCCCTTTTAAGGCCGCTGAGCACGATACATAACTATAGAGAGGTAAATTAATTTTAGAGAGAGAGAGAGACAGAGAGAGAGAGGGGAGAGAGAGAGAGAGAACAAAGCAAGTATTTCCATCGAACAACATCATTTTTGACTTACAACTTTATTCCTAAATACTATTTACCCCCCCCCCTTGCTTTAGTAACGACGACTGCTTTCAGTTATCCTGTTTTTATTAAATAGCTCAGTATTATTTTTCTATTTTTTGAAAAGTCGTGTGCATTTATCCATTTTTGTTTGATGTTTTCTTAAAATATTTGTCTACATATGTCTATTTCAACATTATTAATATTGGCATTTGCAAATAAGTGACCCATAATCAATTATCTTAATAAGAGTTACCGAGAATGTCAAGAATATCTAGCGAAATAGGTATGATTGCTTCCAAAAACGTTATTTTAAGGTCATGATGATAGTTGATTTGGAGTCACTTTTCTCAGTTGGTAGGCGTTATAATTAACCCTCATGGGAGGCAATATTGATTTCCTTTTTCACACAAGTGTTTTTAATGAGCTGCCGTAGTTATCTTTTTTGGAAGTAGAGCGTTGCTGATGATTATACTTAATGTTGTTTTTCTTGGAGACTTTTTCTTTGTTTCGAAACCAGTTTTGACGTAACGTCGTTTCTAACAAAGCTTTATGGAATGTCAAATGACACCACAATCAATTTAACAATGATTAATGATAATGAAAACCTGGGGGGTTACAGCACTGGAACGGAAGGTATCCAATTCATTTATTCATTACTAAAAATAATTTGACATCATACAATCGTATCTACTTTAAATATCTCAACCATTATTCATGTGCTTATGTTTGTTTAACGTATGAATACAATTAATGTCCATGTGTTAGT
This sequence comes from Corbicula japonica, assembly GCA_038501625.1. Classification (NCBI taxonomy): domain Eukaryota; kingdom Metazoa; phylum Mollusca; class Bivalvia; order Venerida; family Cyrenidae; genus Corbicula; species Corbicula japonica. The sequence continues at coordinate 3,135,003 of JAZAYU010000036.1, forward strand.
GTGGATCGAACCCATGTCGATAAAAATTTAGGCCTTTGCCAGCCGGACGCGTAAACCACTGTGCTATCGAAGCGATGTGATATGAATAAGAAAGATATTACTTTTAACGCGTAAAACTGCCGTAACCCATGTTTACATTCTATTATCAATTGTAAACATCGCCAATTTATTATTGGACAAAGGTAATTTGGCAATCTTTACATTGGCTTGTTTACATGGCGTTACATGTAAACAATGAATTAATATTTTATTCGTTGTTTAATACTAAGCGTGAAACTCTCAATACTTGTCCAATTAGCCGAGTGGTCTACGACGCAGTCAATATGAAATGCAATGTTAGCAACGTTGCTATAGTATGTAGGTTAAACACAAGTGTTTTTAATTTTATTTACTTTTATTTTTTACACATAATTATTTCCGCGATAAAAAACGAATAGGAATACACACAATACTTTGAAATAATTGCAATAAGACTTAAAATGATACATAAATCTAAAATATTTTCTTAAAAGCCGTGTGTCAGTGCGAATCGAACCCGTGTCGAAAAAAACGTTAGGCCTATGCCAGCCGGACGCGAAAACCACTGTGCTATCGAAGCGTTGTGAAATAAATATGAAAAATATTACTTTTAACGCGTAAAATTACCTTAACCCGTGTTTACAGTAAACATCGCCAATTTAGCTTAGTCAACCTATATGTCACACTTGGTGTCTGGGGATAAATGTCCACAGAAACAAGTAAGGGTCGTGTTCGAGTTTACACTTTTAATATAATAGAGTCAGTCATGCACGTAAACTATACGGATTTATAACAGTACAGTAGTAATCCGGAATCTGGGATGAAAACTCATCCACATCCAGGCTCTGAAATACATAATATAAAACAGTGTGTTAAACTTATTGGAAAACACAACTATAGTTTACACAAAAGAATGAGAAAATACAAAGAATTAAATGAACAATATACATATTAAAGTACAGTTCATAGCACAGTGGTCCTAAAGCCTAAAAACCAGTTAAAACATGTAATCAACAATTCTTTAAAATAAACAATAAGATACAATTTGGAGTTTACAATATCAACACCTAACTTACCAGATTTCTGGAATCTGTAAGCCTTACAGGTCTCACACCACAATCTGTTACACCGTGCTGTATACTGTGCTCAAGCTGTTAATAAGAAATGACTTTAGTAAATACATGCTTGTTAAATTTGAAAGAGAAATCCATGGAATAGAAATTTACAATGTGACCGCCATCTTTTTTCAAAAATACATCACGTGAAAAAACGAACTTTTAAATTGCCCAAATACAAAAGATGACGTAGAATTAATTCATTTCAGCAAACCAGTATTTACCTCACAGAACTGAAGGACTATCATGAAGTTACAACCAAGAATATGAACCTTGAAAGACAAACGAACAAAAACGTCCTTCCTCTCCAAAACTATTGTCAACTGTCAAATCAACCCGCGCTTCTTGTTGAAAAGATCACTCACCAATAAAAATCTCATCTCGCGAAAAACGAGATAGGCCCCAAAAAGCATAATTAAAACCGAAAGTAGAAATAAAAGAGGTACCAAGTGGGAAAGATTAGAAGAAAGCGAAAGTAGGGAAAAAGTGACCAAATAGTAGGCTCAGATGAATGGAATAAATATTGCCTCTACTACATATAGTTGTATATATTATTTATTATCCTTTTGTATGAGAAAACACCTGTTGAACGGAGTGGGCAGTAATTGATTCGTATTTCTATCCATGAACAGGGCCAGTCAAGTTTGTCACGTTCGATTGCTTTTGAAATCCCCTTCTTTAATCAAGATTAGCTTTAATCAACTCATGTAAGTTTCAACATGTTGACATTTATGTCTTTTTAGAAATGTATATATCTCTTATACGCCGACGTTTCAAAATACTTACTTTGAATTTGCTCCATGAAGCCACAGGTAGCTTTCATCTTCTTTCTAATTGTAATCGCTTCTGATTTGGCATGTTTCTGACATTTCACTGACTGTAAGACCAATGTGCCGTTTATGTGGTAATTATCCGATGCCATTTCAGAATCGTTTAACTTTTGATCCACTTAATAATAAGACATGTTGTTTTATTTTATTATTCAAGCTTGACTTCACGTAAATATTTCTTATGACGTATTGCGTCAGTTTATAAAATTCGTTCTACTTTTATCAACCTATGTTTTAGCTAAGCTCATAATAATGTCCCAGTCTTGTTTCAAAATCACATCATTTTGTTTCTTGGTAGTAAAATAAATCCATTACATTGACGTCTTTCATTGCAAATTCGTTATATATCTATATCTATAAGTCCAAGAAGGTAACGCTTCGGCTTCTCACTTTCGTTAATTTTTTGTGGCGTCCAAATCAAACTGATTATTTTAATACCAAGCTGTGTTATCTCCTCTCTACTTTTTGTCTGTGTGGGGAGGCTGTGCCTTCTGGATGTGGCCATTACTGACCACTTTTAACGCTATTTCTATAACTTTCATCTTATACATGTGTTTTGTTTTCCTCTTTTGTATATTCATGCATTAAGAAACATAGCCAATGCCCTTTTCTAAGGCAATTATGTTACATAAAAAATAGGAAATATAAGTTACCCCAATGATACAGTACTGTGAACGGTAAATGTTACAACATTTGCGTATATCGTGCGTCCGTCTAACGTGCATCGTGCGTCCGTATCGTGTATCGTGCATCACGCTTTAAAAATTGTTATCATGCAACGTGAATAAATTACTTGCTTATACAAACTGATGTGATTTCATTTCAACCATTCATCTTGTATTTTAATAGCATTATTAAATTTTTTAGATATCTCGTACACTGTATCGTTTATCGTGCGTCTACCGTGTATAGTGCGTCCGTCTATCGCGTATCATGCGTCCGTCTGTCGTGCGTCCGTAAATCGTGTATTGTGCGTTTCGTTTGTAACTTTAAACGTTCACAGTACTGTAACACCATTTACAATCCACAAGGTCGATTACTCGCGAGGTTCTCGCAGTCGGTGACAAACACGTTGTTATCTGAGGGTTTTAAAAGAATCCGCAATATGTTTGATAACCTTACATTTGTTACCTAAGATAGTGCGAGTTAGTGCTGAGAGCACAACTATTCCTTGTGCGAGAATATTAAGGGGTGATAACTCACGAACATTGTACAAATGTATTACTGAGTCACTTTATTTCGCATGGGGTTTAAGTTTCTCATATTTCGTACTCGCATTAACCATTACATGTAATAAAACAAATTTATAATTAGGAAAATACAGTTCCGCGAATTTATGATAGCGTTTGCGCGAAAATATTTCCCCGCTGTTGTAAATTATATATGTTGTACGATGTACAATACTCACAGATATATGTGTTAAAGCCTAGAATTATTAATAATTTGAGTGTTATTCTCATTTTCTAAACACATTTAGTTGTATTCTCATTTTCTGGACAAATATAGTTTTGCCTGTTTTATCATTATGCTATAACTCACTCAACAAATCTTATTATTTTTTGCAAAGGTTTCTATGTTGTAAATAGTAAATCTAATTATAAAAAAACTGAATAAAATATCGCGTCAGGTCAGACAAACTCCAACTTGTGACAAACACGCGTTTCTCTGTTTAATTGTCCGCGGAATCATTACAATTCGCAGGAAAGAATTTTTGTGCAAAAAACGCAATGATATTCGGGCCGGCAACAATTCGCGCATTTTTATAACATATTAGTGCATGGTGTAATTTCGCTGTAGTTTATATCAATCTTTAATCTTAGCGCGATATACACCTTGTTGGAATTCGAACCCAGGCGAAATATCAAGATAACACAATAATGGGAATCTTGGTAACAGGCAATAAATTAAAATATCTAATCGGATGTAAACGTTTGATATATTAAAGGTCATTTCGGTTTATCTCTAAGATTTCTATTATATTGTGTCTTTGGATGTTTGTTGTTATGTATGAGTTGTATGATAAGTTAGAATCTGCTTTATGAATTTTACTTGGATTTGATCGGTGCATTTAAAAGTTTCATCTAGTGCTAACAGAAATATGTCTGTTTTTATAATATTAATCGCTGCTTCCTAAAGATACCTATTTACAGTTCAGGGTATTACTCTTTATCCCATATGTAAAATTAATTGTACTGCATTGTCGTGTTTATTAAAGAGATCGATAAATATTTTAAAATGTAACTTTTGTAGTGAAAACCCATAATAACTTAATTTTGTCTTCAATAATTTTATAATTCATGCATTTTTCTTCACTGGGATATTAAAGTCAAAGTGTATAAACCTCGATCTCAACATCCGACAAAAAATTGACCGTCCCGTACATAAAATCAGTACATGTATCAGTAAATACATGTAATAATAGGTTAACAATGTTATGTAATGATGATTACGTTAACTTGGGCTAGCCGGGCACCTTTTGTGTGTAAATCGCAGTGTTCAGCAAAGCCCGTTCTGTCGCAACCTTGTGTTTAACAAACAACTCTAAACATCTATTGCAGGCCATCCGCGCGGTCCATAGAGCTTTTTTTATATAAACACATTGTTAAAGGAAAATAGCCAGACCATTACTCTTCTGGGCAGGACGACAGTCTTTCTGTCACACGTGCATAATATCCCTTTCAAAACAAAGAAAACTCACTGATTTCTATCTAAACTAAGATCAGATATAACATTTGCATGTTTTAAAGTCAACTTTCGCAGAATAAAAATAATCAGTTTTTGCCTGAAGGGCGCAGGGGACAGTTTCCGAGGCTGCCTCCAGAGTCTGGGACCCCGTGCAAGCTTACACTGACTGAATATATTTTAGCACAGCTAAATTTTTGTTGTTGTTCTTTGTTGTGTTGCAGGGTTCAAGTTTTATGCAAACCACAACCAACAGTTTTACAGAATCAATCATTCATGATTAAAACAGGCATTTAAAGCCACTCGACCTCCTGATTTTCCAATGTATTGAGAATCGACGGGGACCAAAGTGCGAAACTATCCCCTGCTCCTTAAACAAATCTTTTCTATTTGGTACATTAATCAGTTAAAGGTTTATCCAATTGTTTAGCAAGAACGAAGAACTAAATAACCAGAAAGCGTAGGGTCAGACAAACTCCAATGAGTAGGTTCAATTAAACCGAAATGTAAATTCCTAGCGAATATAATCTGAAAGTAATAAATCAAAATATTTATTCGTATTGAAATGTTTGATATAAAGTTCATTTGGTTTATCTCCGCGATTTTCATTATTGATATTGTCTCTCCGATGGTTGTTGTTTTATATGATTCAAATAAGTCAGAATCTGCTTTAGGTCCAAGTTCCCCAGACGGTTGGTGCCAAATCGGTTAATGTTGTTTTAGGTGTTTCGCTGTTTTGATCGGTTGTCATGCGTGATTTTTTCTGCTTTCTGTGTAAACAGCAATCGGTTATTGACAAGTTTTAAACAAATATTTTATGGATTGCTGGTAGGTGAAAGAAACCACCTCAAACGGGGTTGGATCGGTAGTAAGCATGTTTTCGTCGGTAAAAATGCTAAAATACTGTCGGTTTTTGGTGTTTGTAAATCGGTGAATTATCGGGCGTACATGTAAAGCTGATTTATCGGTGATCTAGGTGATCATCAGTGGTTCAACACTTTCCGATCGGTGATATCGCTTGCACATCTCGTTTTATATAATGTTGTCGTCTGTTCTTATATTAAAAATATTTTAAAGTGATGAAAACCGATGATCTTTTGCAGTCTGAATATAATCATTGAGTATTGAAGAGCTATCCAGCAATTTGGTGTAATGTTAAAGCAGCAGGCAATTCTGATTATCGAGCAGGCCATTAAGCTCGTTCGTAGACGCCGCCGAAGGCGACAAAGGAGATAGTGGACCAGGAGAGAAGGCTTTAGTTGAGACAGTTTAGCAACATACTTGCAGAGTTGCGGAAGGGGGACATGAGGTCCTTCGAGAACTATATTCGGATGACCCCAGAAATGTGCGATGAGCTTCTACAATGCCTCGTGGCCTAACCTCAGAAGCCAGACACCAACTGGAGAAAAGCCTGAGATCCCATATTGAAGCTGTAACATTTAGAAAAGATAAATTTGCCATTATTTGTTTTGGAAAAGTTCCAGATAAGTTTAAAGAGATTCAAAACAGCGTGTACATATACACTTATTTGCATATAAGAAATAGTTGAAAATGGAGCTTTGAATGCCACCATACACGACAAATACGAAAATATGAAAATATTGCAGGCTCGCCTGTTAATGGTCAGTAATGGAAATGTATAATATTGCCCACACCGCCTTGCTCCTGGTCGAATGCAGCTGAAACATCAAACGGCCTGCATATGACGATGAAGGATGCAGTTTTTCAGATAAAACATTTCATGTTCATCGGTTAATTGTACACAGAAGAATGGATGGTTTGCCGCCCTAAAAAAGAAAACACTGAGCTGAAGTTATTTAAATTTTGGCATGATATTTGTGAAAACACATACTACAAATAGCTGCGAACGCCAAAAGCAAAAAGTTAAAGCAGAAAGTATGGTGACAATATCAACACTTACATTGGTTGGGATATTGACAAAAACCATCTTAAACTGTCTGCGATATATAATACATTTTGAAGTACCAACAATGTACATAAGTATCTCAATGCTGTATCTGAAAACAGCACTGACTTAATGTACTGGAAGACAGTCTAAAGACTCCAAACGGCAAAAGAACGCGTCTGTGATATTGAAATAGAAGAAAACGGAATATGTAAAGACACCGCTGGTAAAAAATAATTTCAAATTAAGATATATTTATCCGGATTCTTATGTTTGAGAAAAAGATTGTTTGTTATCTCACCGAATTCTATTATGCGCTTGTTTAAATTTATCCTGAAACTTCGATCGAATTTTAATTTATTTAAAATTATTTCTTTAAATGAAACAAAAATGAGACATGAAAATGCACAGACACAGTTTATCGAACCTGTTCTTTTACACTTATTACAATACAAATCAGTGCCCATACCGATAAGAAGCGGCTGGGAGCAATTATCTACACATGTCCAGTGCATCATGTATATCTATTTCAAACGATGATGCAAAAATGACGGGGAACAAATAACCTTGTGGTTGGACAAACCAAGATCATTCCATAAACAGCGGCACCAATCTTAAATAATGGGTTTGCCCTAAACGATAAAAGAATGAACGAATCCTGCAAATACGATTCATTTTCCAAATGTCGCAATAATGTATTCAATCGGAAGTATTGATTGTTAAGCCTCAACTGCAGGTTTACTGAGACTTAAAGCTTATTTTGCAACAAATGATGTTGAAAAAATTAGCTAAGGATAATTATCTTCCCTACTGGAAGAAAATCAGATCTTCAAATATTATAAATTAAACCAAATATCGTATTATTACATTAGTTTTTTGCACCTTCTGATTAGGTTTTAAAATGTAAATATTGTGTTACGGATTCACCATCCTTATATTTAAACAGAAGAATTTAATAGTACAATGTTATAAGTGATCAAAATCAGTTATAATATTTTAAACTAATTCGTTATCTCTGCATCAAAAAGAGAAATATCAATAAAAATGCTCAAAACACACACGGACTTTATTGAATTGTGTTATATACTTCAAAACCCCAATAAATTAAACGTCAAGAACGTCTGACAAAAATAATAAAGGATATTGCGTAGAATAGACGGATATAGCTTCAGAGCCTTATATGTGTCTCGAATATTCTAATGAGGTATCTCAATTGGTTTGCCTTATATTTTTTACTCGAGATAAAATAAGCTTCTTAATAACTAATCTAAGCGTGAAATTTGAAATATGTTTGTTTTCAACTTCGTTTTTTTAATCATTGTAAAATTATTGAAAAGAGAACTTGCAAAGCCAACTAACACGACAAATATCAAACTATTTTCTGCTCGATTTGATTGAGCCAGTTCATTAACAATAATGGAAATACATAGTGCTGTCCACGCCGCCCAGACCCGAATAAAACGCTAGTCATTATTTGAACAACAATTATCGCTCTTAGTAGCATTCAGAAAAGTAATTCTGAGTAATTCAAAGACAAATATTGCCTCTAGCTTGGAGAAAACCCGCACCGCCAAGGCGACATCGCCTATCTCTACAATTCCGACATCGCAACCAATTGAGCTAGCTGGAAAAAAGTCACCAAAAAAGGTTGATCGGATAGCCCTGATATACATTACCATTACTGCATGACATCGGTAACGGGTAATTTTACTGATAACAGTACTTACTATATGTACGGGGAGACTTTTTAAGGCGGTCACCATGCATAAATAGCACTACAGTAAATTTCAACATCACATATTCAATGTACGGGGAGAGGTTTTAAAGCTCCACCAACAGAAATATGGCAACTGTGACGCTACGCTAATGTTGTAATTTTGTCATCTACCTAGAGAGAAAGGGTAAACGAACCACACTTTTATATTTCAGTAGCGAATCATATTTAAATTACGTAACTAACTGTATGAACTGGGTCTAGGAATTTGTATCAGCTATTGAACATCGAAATGTCAAGCTTATACATGTAACGTGTCCTAAAGCATGAAGCAACCTACACATATTATGGTTGGCTGTACTGGTTGTTATGCTTTGTTATAAAGATTTATTCCAATCATAAAAAAGGTGGTTTTTTAATTCTTGATAATAGTCGTGTTGTAGTTTTACTAAAAATATATACATCTTTAAGAAAAAAGAGGACTTTCTATTACAATAACGTAACATCTGAATAAACATCAATCAAATTATTAGAATTTGTTTTGTGGAAACAAATCAAACTACGCTTATGAAGATGTTTTTATCGCAAGCCGATAATATAAAACATGGCGGACATTTGCCCGCATTTGAATATCGCACCAATTTATGTTAACGTTGAGTATAAACAAAGGTTAGCAAAACAGACCACATTTTGTTTTATGAGTCTTATACAATAAGGACAAATAGAGTAAATAGTCACCTAAGTGCAATTACGGTACAAGTACCATTTCAATAAGGTGGAGATTTACCGTTGTTGCACAATAGCTACGAAATATTGCACAAGAACATAGTACATGTACATGTGAACTGGGGCATGCGTGAGGTTAGTTCAGAATTACATACAACCTGATTGGAACCACCAATGGCAGTTGTGATTCAGGTGGTTGGACATCAAGTTTTCTTTTTCGTTGAATTACTGTCTTTGTTATCTCTCTCTCTCTCTCTCTCTCTCTCTCTCTCTCTCTCTCTCTCTCTCTCTCTCTCTATTTCTCTCTCTCTCTCTCTCTCTCTCTCTCTCTCTCTTTCTGTTTTAGTCACATGGTTTCTTGACTATGTATGTGAAGATCTATTGCCGATCATTTTGTCATATTACCGTAGCCCAGCTTAGCCGAAGATGAAGAGTGGAGAACAAAAAAAAAAACATATTAAATGTATGATCATTTTCGCATTCCTTGGATTACATAAAATTTCAGAGAGCATATTTGGCCGAGTAAGCGGACACCAAATGAAAATAATTAGATAAAAGCAAACATACTGTTATCCCATGGGATATTTTTTGAAAGATTAGCGTGTCACAAACCACACACTACTACGTGTTAATGTTGAAGAAAAAGGGCTAAAATACGTTAACTATTTTAAATAACTATTTTCGGAAACTGTAATTACACCACAAAAAGTTGGTTTTGCGCCTTAAATTTGGTTTCCGGGCAATTTCTAGCGTAAATGAATGTTTTGATTAAATCTCTTGGGGAGGCGATTATGGTTTGCAACAAGTGATTATTTTCTCGTACGTTATAATGACCTTGTGAGGTCATTTCGAATTGGGACAAAGCGTAAATGATATCAATTGTCCCCATATGATAAACACGATCATAATGGTGAGCTTTAGTTATGACTATTACTTAAATTATATGTAAGTGGAATAACCAGAAATTTAATAGCTACAGTGCTGAATTTTACATTTACGCCTGATTTAACTAAATAATAGATAATTAAAATTAAACAAATGTACACTCGTCAAAAGTGCACACTTTTCAATTTTGAATATCTCAAAGTAAACTTATTCTAATTGAATGAAAGTTTGACATAATGTTCTTTATGATCAAACAACAATATTTTTGTTGAAAACCGTGCATATATTATATGTATTACGTCATCCACGTCGGCATACGCTATTTATGCGTAATCCCCGTGCGGCAATCGAAATTTATTTTTTTACAATAGCTTTTGTTTTTCACATGTTCACCGACTCCAGTCAAACACGAAAAACACACCAACAAATTGTAACCATGGAACGGTTGAACGTCAGCAGACAACGACATTGCCGTAATAATTCTTTTCACTGGCACATCTTCAAATTTGTTGTAAAAAATCTTGACGGTTTTCGTAAATGCAAAAGAAATACCTTATTTTTGCATATTTTATTAATTTAAGAAGAAAATCAAACGATATTATTTTATAGATTGATTACGTTGCTTACGTTGAACGCTGATGTTACTCAATAACGTCATTAAATATTTACGTAAAACAACGTAAACTCGAAAATATTAGTGTAACATTTGTTGGATAAGTGTCCAATTAATAAAAATTTAAAACTAAAATTTATAGAAATTCAATAAACATTACAATCGAATTATTTGAAAATGACGTTTATTTGGTCAAAAAGCGTGTCCGAAAACTGGTCAATTTTATCGAAATGAACAATTGTTTTCGTTCGGAAAGGCTGTTGCACATCTATCATAGTGAATTGCATCATCCCAAAGTGCTAGAAAATTCAAAATCTTTTGGCATAAAACACTGTGAAAAAAAAGGAATTTTCTCCTTGAAATCCTGTAAAAACGTTATGGATAAAATAGGGAAGAGTGCGCTGGCTCGTCGTGCCCAGCAGACCATTAAAAAGCTACAGGAAGATATTTCAGTGCAATGGAATGGCGAACTACAGTATTTCCTTTAAATGTACATGAAATTTAAATTATACAGAGATGAGAAAACGATCACAAATGATAGCCGATGCAATGATAATTAACTTGAGAATTGCTCTCTGAGTACAAGTGAGCTAAAATGTTATTATTTTTTAATCTGGTTAAGCAGACTTAAATTTTTTGGTGTGCTTTAATAGAATATTGATTCTTCTTCATTGTAATTTACACTTTTTTGAAAGATTCAATTAAATAATTTGAAAAAGCAACATTTATATAGTGAGCACTTAGAACTTTTGACTAGTGTACGTTTTATTCTTCATTCTTCAATGAACACGACAAATATGAAAATATTGCAGGCTCGGTTTGACTGGGGAGTACTTGAAATGCATATTATTGCCAACGCCGCAGAAATTTGATATTTCAGAAAATATTAATGAAGTGGTTTCATTTTAAAATGTGTCAATTATACATCAAGATAATGATGTTCTTTTCGGTATATTTAAGTAAAACTCGCTCCTGGATCATTCGTTTGACGGGTGTGTTCTATGTTTTAAAAGTTGGAAATATGCATAAACTGCCATATAGTAGTTTTGGTTCGTAACTAGTACTCATAATATTTTGGTTCGTAACTAGTACTCAAAATTTGTTTTGGCCAAAAACGTGAGATTTGTCGGAATCTGTTCTAAAATAGCAATTTAAAGACATAAGGAAACAGTAAATGTTCGTTAAATTTTGTTTTACAATATATGACATATCACTTTAAACACCCAGTGGCAATTTGATTTGCCACTGACCGTTCCAAGGCGGTAACCCCTCGGGTTCTCATTTTTGTTTATTGTTAGTGGTGTCTTTTTTTTTTAAACTGATCATTTTATTAACCATGCTCTCTCCCTCTCTCTTCTTCTTGACTGTGTGGGGAGGCTTTTTTTCTTAATGTGGCGATCCCTGATATGCATATGTCGCCTTTTTAAGCTAAAAAGAAAATAAGTGTTGTTCGTGAATAGTACTCGAAATGTTTGTCAGCAACAAAACTCTTTTTTGACATTCAAGAATTTACTACACAATTCTCAGCAACAACAAAGGAACCGATCGAAAGCTTTCATTTGTGCGTATTCCGTGCACAACATGTTTTTTGGAAAATAAAATATTTCTTAAAATATTTAGCTTTTTCGTCCGAGCACGGGCTCGCGTTCTAAAAATGTTCGTGAATAGTACTATTGTTTCCCCACGGTGCTTTGGGTTATTACGGTATTCACAATGTCATTGGGAATGGATATCAACTTTAGTAAAACTGTAAAGTACAGTTTACTGATAAAAGTATTAAGCTGCGCTCAACCAATGTCTAATTTCAATTGCTGTTCAATAATAACAAGCCTGTATCATTCTTACATTTGTCGTTTTCGGAAGCTTTCAGTTAAATTTCATTTGATTGACGAGAAGAAAAACGTCAATGAAATAGTACAAAAATGAAATATGTATTATCAGGAATAACCACAATCAGAAAGCACAGCCTTCACACACCGTCAAAACGAAGAGCTGAAAAGAAAATGTGAAATATGCTTATCAGAAATTGCCAGATTCAGAAAAAGACAGTCCTTAATTTTATGTCCGTCAAGGCAAATGCGAATGTTATTTATGGGATTCAGTTTTTCTATAACAGTTTGTAGTTATTTTTGTTTTGTTGTGTGTTTCATAAATTGATTTTTTTTACAATTACTAGTATTGTCCAACAATATATAGACCTTGCACTCGGAAAGATCACTGAGTACCCGTAGTTAGCTTCTTATGTCGTATATGTTTATGTGCTTTTGCATGCAACATTGTTGAGCTGATGGATGGGTTGGAGTTATTTCACCAAGACAAATTGTACTTGTTTGTTTGTATGCAAACCTGTTGTGGTAAGTGTGAGATTGGTGCAACATCGAACCTGGTTTAAACCCCGAGTGGCAAATTATTTTGACCCCAAGGGTTCCCATTTTCGTTAATTGTTTGGGGTGTATTATTTGAATTTAATATACTTAATATGCTCTCTTTTCTTCTCTTCTTTTTCGCTGCTTGGGGAGGCTGTGTTTTGTGAATGTGGCGATTCCTGCTATGCATATTTCACTTTTTATGAAAATGTTTTGTAATTTTTTACAAGCCAAGAAATTAATAGTATGTATTTCTGTGATGTTGAACGTTCAATTAATTTAACCGGCATTGTATGTGTTTTATTTTTTTATTACTGACATAATCAGTAGGAAAAGCGAATTACGTTGTGAGTTGCGCACTTAATCTTCTTTCTTCCATAATAACTAAGAACAGAGAGAACACATATGTTATGAGTTTATATTAAACTAGAATACTCTGCCTATTTAAGCAGTTAGCATATAATATGACAAGGTCATTTGTAACGCAAGGACATATGACCTTTTCGAGAAAGTTCCTAAACATTAGACAATGTGTCACACATTAATATATTAAGCATTATATTTGTATAATAATTATATGTACAATTTTTTCTTATTTGTTTTCAATTAATAACGTTTCCTATATCTTACAGAGACAAGGCCATTTGCAAAACAAGGACATATGTACTCTTCATGGTTTAGAAGAAACGACCTTCAACGTCTTAAGCATAAAAAACTTTATTACTCTCATAAATAACTTAAATAAACATTTTCCTCTCTATAAGTTTTGTTAATAATGAGAAAATGACAAAAAAAACGTTGGGAAAAGCTACAGGCATGTATCACACTATCACTATTTAGACAACTGCGTTGAAAACGGATGCCTAAATTCAATAAAAAAAAGTCAATCGAAATTAGACACAAAAACAAAAAAATGTCCGATCTGACTGACTCCCGCATTTGGATTGTTTTTGACAAAATGTGAGTGCCTCCGGGAAAATAAAACTCTGTGTTTCTGTTACTTTTTAGAGGTTGTCCCGGTTAGCTCAATTGTTTGCGTCACAGGAATTGCAGGGCTAGGCGCTGTCGCCGTAACGGTGCGGGTTCGCTACCAGCTAGAGGCACTATCATTTCAAACTCACACTTATTCATTAACTAGGTTCTCTACCTTATACATTTGATTCAACTCCAACTTTTCGATTTTCTCAATAAGTTAAACGCTGCATGCAAATACACACACAGCATTAAAACGCTGAAAACACTGTCAACCAAATTGAGTTGGTACGGAACATAACTGGAGTACTTTACAGTCAAAACACTAACATCACTTACGCGGAAATAAAAGACACTGATCAAGATTCTTTTTTCAATATCTTTCTTGTTACATTCAGTACCTTAATTTAGTTGTTATCCTTGAGCGACATGTTCGGAATTGCATGTCTAGGCGCTGTTGCCGTACATACGGTACAGGTTCGCTTCCTAGTATGGGCAAACTTATTTGAAGTTCACAGTAGCGATTTGTTGTGCAGTTTACGGTAGTAGAAAGTCACTCCGTACATCAGTACTATTATACAAATGTTAATAATCGCTAAGCAATGGCATGCAATGATGATCACGTTTATCCGGTAATGACATATTTTTTGAACGTTCTTTTACCGGAGACATATTTTCGATGGCCTTGACCTTCGGTCAATATTTCAGACACTTCAGTTGGATGCGGCTATTCTCGATATCCACTTTTCACTTTTTATACAATGTAGCAGACACCCTTAAATCGAGCAACTTTTATATCTTAAAAAAAAAACAAGAATTTCGTTACACAATAATATATCATACATTTAAAAAATAGAACATACAAATACAATATAATCCATTAAACAAATTGTTTATATTAAACAAGATGGAAAAATTATCCAGAACAGCAAAGAACAACAAACATTTTAATTAAGAGAACTGCCGAACACAAATGTCTGGATAATAATAAGATAAATATTTAAGGTGCCTGATCACATATCAGAACTTAATTATTAAGTGTTTCCAAATATTAAAATTATGACCTAAACAGTCACTATAAAAGACCTATTCAGTGCGATGGAATATTCTTACGAAGTCAACTGATGAATACAATTTATTCACAACAGGTCCTTTTTTACCGATTAGTCCTAATTTTCGGCGAAATTCGCTCCCGTCCGTTCTGTCATGTAAAGGTATCACCTACTAGTACAATTTATAGTAAGTGTATTAAAACATACACAATTTCTGAGATATTGAAGTATTTTCATACTATTTTCTTATACATCAGAAAACATGTGATAAATCGACATGGTATAATTAAATACAGCCCAACCTGTCTTTAGCAGCAACCCAAGGGAGTGACAAAAAGTGGCTGCTGAAGACAGTAAAAATTTAGAACAAAATGTCAGTTTAGGTCATATTCAAACTGGCTGTTTGAGACAGGTGGTTGCTAAGGCAGGTTTCACTTAAATGTTAAATACCGTAAAATATTTAGGCTGTGTTATGCAGGGATCAGCTGTGAATAAGCAGCTTTTTAAATTAACCATGAAATAATGGCGTCAATTTTCTGTTTCAATTTGACCACATAAGCAACTTCTTTAAATTTTGTAAAATCATCATTAGAACATTATAATATAAGATAATATCGTATATGTGTTTTCAATAATGTTTCATAATTTATCGTTCAGAACATTGAAAAGTACAAAACCATTTACAAAACAAGTGCATTTGTCCTCATATTGAGCACAAGAAAAACATGTCATTTCTCGCCTTAAAGCCTACAAAGATAAGAGTTTTCCTCCGTAAATGTTTTATTTATGTAAACATATTACATACTTTGACATATTCAAAGTAGGTAAAGCTGCTTGCATAAAACACAGTCACACTATGGTCCAGTAAAAGGATAGAAAAGGGACAATTAAGTTAAGTGAATGATCAGTCGAAACATAAGCTAAAACAAATTGTGAACACAACAGGATCTGATGGCTTTCAGCATTTGAACGGTAAGTGACAAAATGTATTTGCCTCTGAAGATCATAAAATCCGGTTCTTAAGTGTTTCTGCTTCTGTTTTCCGATTGTCTTTAAACCTGGTCTGAATAAGATAGGGAATAAAATCTCAGAAGGCTTCTTTATTGAGCGTGATCACATAACTGAAAGTTTTTGTTCCAGATAATGTCATTTTTCTCCGTAAGCGTAGGTGAAAGGTAATACTAGTGATGTAACGATCATCGATTAAAATCGCTTAATCCTCTTTAAAAGCCATTCGATTTGATAATCGATGCCTTTCCCTCGTAATATACGGTATTTATATTGATGTTTACCACTGTCTGTAAAGTACAGCATAATTAGAAATATTATTGTCATATATTTGTACAAGTCATGATTTAAATATTTTTTGACGTTGTAGTCATGTATTGCCATTTACAACCTGTTTTGGGGGTTTCAGGGATTTCAGCAGATACAGATTCTTGCATTTTGATGCAAACAAATTTGAATTGTTCCCCTTTTGACTGGATATATTTTTTTCAACGCATTGTTCTTTAATCCTATTTTCATTCAATGTTTAGTACATGAAAAAAATAAGTGAAAAAAGTTATCTCTTATCTTTAAAACTCCAAATTTTATGTAAAAAGTGGCAGCACGCACACAATAGTAAGGGGTAGTTTTGTAATCTACTACTGAGAAGCCCCGCCCGGCTAGCTCAGTGGATAGAGCATCGGACTGTCAATCCAGGGGTCGTGAGTTCGATCCCCAGTCGAGGCGGGGAAAAAATTTCTCCGTGACAGTTGAACTCGGACATTGCGTCTCAGAGTCATTTGTCCCTCACTTCTGATTCAAGTGAGGAAGCAGTCAGTCGCTTGCGGAGAAATTGGTTAGTACTGGTTAGAGACCCAGGAACACCGGTTAGGTGGACTGACCGCCGGGATATAACCTAGAAAGTTGTTGAAACCAGGCGTTAAACCCCAAACAAACAAACAAACTACTGAGAAACCATTTTGTGAATGAAACACTGAGCAGTTTCTCAAACTGGTTCTCATCAATGAAATCACATTGGAAGTTGCAAATGATTCCAACCAATGAGTGTTCATGATTTGCAACCAACATCCCAATACATGTACTATGATAGTGTCTGAAATTGTAAGCAAATATAGGTTCAAGTTAAAGATGTGGTTGTCTCTTGAATAGTGTTTATTTAAAATACTTTACTACCAAATGAGATTACATCTGCATGTGATGCTTTCATATTTTACAAATGCATTAACAATTGAACATGTTCAGTAATCAATCCTAGATCATGTTGGTGCACTTTCATACTGAATTCTATTAGAATTCAGCTTCAACTTTGAAACAAAACTATCATGGAAATTTTACCAGCAGTATTTTAAGTACTTAGTTTATATATATTGTCATATTATTGTTCCTGATTTCACCCAGTAAAAGCACTGCATTATTTTGTTCAAACTCTTCAATGCCTTTGTAGTTTCAGCTTTCTGCTTAAGGTCACAGTGCATTTGTAGTCTTTTACATCATAAGTGTTTGAGAAAACTGACCCAAACAATAGGGTAAAGCATTCATGTCACACAACATAGCACCCAGACTAACCTTCTGTAGTTTTTCAAGTCAACATTATAGTTGTACAAGAATGTAAGTTCTGTTATTTACACAATTACTCTATAGTGTTTAATTGAATTGATTCTCTGAATTGTCTGATATATATTGAAAGTAGCTAGTTTATAGTACATAACATAATTAAAGATAAAAGGTACATAGCAAAACACAGGCATTAACCTCCAAAGCCTGTGTCAAAATTTACGATTATTTTCAGATTTAAATTGATTTCTTCTAGGAATTTTGATTCGATAATCGATTATGATATTTGTCCGATTCTGCAAAACTAGGTAATACCAAACTGGGCAGCTGATATCGATCAGAAGGCAATGATATCAGGAGAGCTGACAAACTTTTTTTGAATTCACTTTTGCTCTTTACTTAATTTATTGCCTGATATCCAATGGGCGACTAGTGTAGATCCAGATCAGTCTGCACATCCATGCAGTCTGAAGAGGATCTTCACTTGTCTCCTTTAGAACTAGTTTGGTTATTTAAGTGCACAATGTGAGTTTGTAGATCCTGATTAAAATTAATGGATAAAGGTATTAGCCGTAGTATTTATATTCCAGTGACGATGTAACTGGGTCACAATTTTGTCAAACACATCAAGTTTAACCAAGATTTAAGGAAAATGAGAAACTGAGCAGCTACTGCATTGGTAAGGTCACTGGAAAACATTTGTCTCTGGGTTTTAAAGCGGTTTTCTAGGTGCACCAACTCCACTTCTGCCTCAGAAGTTTCTCACATGTTTCCTTGGTGAACAAGCTTCACTAGTGTGGGTGGTATCAATTGTATAGGCAAAACTGATGCTTGCAAAAACTTATATAAAACATAAGATATTTCTATCTACATTTGGCTGTTTTTGGGATGTTGTTACTTCTGAATTAGGATTTTGCTGAAAATTCTGTTTCCTTTTTCTGTTTATCAAAATTTACTACTCAAAATTTGATAAATGCTTTTCTTGTGTTCTACATGTGTTCCCGCTTGGATAATTGTACACAAATAATTCGATACAGATGGAATGACTAATTTATGGTTTGATCAAATGAACAGCAACAAAAAAGACTTAATATATTACTAACTGTTTGAAATGTTAACATGAGCAATATTAATTACATACTAATATGAACTAAGGCACTGCCTCTCTCGGAATCGACGAATCAAAAGTGAAGTATATCGTATGTTTAACAGTAAAACAAAGAAACAAGTCGTCATTTGTTGTTTTACTTTTTAACCAAAACTGATCAATGTTGTAAGATGCAACACTACATCTTAGTGAGCTGAATGATTCTGTGAAGTTCGGAAGAATCCTTTGAGATGTGAATACACCAGTTTGCCTGTAAACTCTTAGTAAAACAGCACCAAAATGTGATCAAAATGCAAGGCTGACCGATGGTATAAGAAATGTAGACTCATAAAAATCTGGTTAACAAGGTAGATTGTAAAACATCATTCCACAACACCTAAAATTCTGTGTTGGAATATGGTGACACTAATGACAGAGCAAGTAGCGAAGCTTGTCATATTCTTTGAATACTCAAGCTTGAAATCAACAAACATACTTTTGGGTCTGAGGACTTAAGATAATACTATGAGTGACAGTAGAGGAATTTATTATCCGAATATAATGAAACATTCAAATTAGTCCATGAAAAGCAAATGCTGAAGGAGTATATTCCTATTTTCTATGGTTCCATTTAACAGCAAATTATATTCATAACAAAATTATACTGATGGTGTTGTTCATTTACTGTTCTTCAATGAGGTCTACATTAAAACGTTTTTGTATTATTTGATATCACAATCACACAGTATAATTGTATAGACAATTCTTTTTCTTGTCAAGTGACATAAACTTCCAAAGTAGCACCTTCTATTGCAGGAATTAGTAGTGGAAGTATATGTAAACTGTATGCTCCCTCTACTGTCTAGAACAGTTAACCTGGTCTCCCCACAGCATTTCATGTGAATCTGTTTTCCTGAAATATTAAATTCAAATTAATTTATCTTCAAAAATAATTTTATATCTTATTGCTTTTATAAATTTATTTGTCGACAGTTAAAATTGATTTAAAATATTTAGACACAAAAATAAAATTTCTCAAATACATTGATTTTGTATGCTCTGATAATTACTTCAGGTATCCTGACTCTTGACTTACTCTATGGAGACTCTTTAAATCACATGGACAACAGTATAGTTCCACGTCAGCCGAACATTTTTGGTGTCTGATCTGGATCAAAACTGGTTACTTCTTGGTCAGAAATAACCTCATGAATCTTAACTTAAACAGTGTAGACCCTGATCAGACTGCACAGATGAGCCTGCTGAACTGGATATACATTGGTTACTAATGTAATAAAGGGTGTATTCATGAAGTAAAATGTAAAAAAAAACTAACATAGTAACTTATATTCATGCACCGATAGATTCAGTGTGATGTCTATTATACATTCATGCAGCTTTAATAAATGAAAATAAAGAAAATTTATGCAAACCTTGTATCTGTTTACTATGGAAATGTTCATATTCTGTGCCATAGCTGTCTACCAATTCTGCATAAGTATCTATAGCCTTCATAAGCTTGGTGATACACATCTCTGAAAATAAATGTTTTATTTTAAATCTTCTCTGATAACTAGTAAGTCAGTTATACAGTACCTTTTGTGGCTTATGAAGATGTACATAAATGCTGTTGCAGTTAACAGTGAACAAGTCATACTGTTGTCATAATTTATTTATTAAATGTACACAAGTCAAAAGTTCTAAGTGCACACTTAATAAATGTTGATTTTCCGAACTATTTGATAAAATCTTTCAAAATATTATAAATTATAATGAAGGAGTATCAATATCAGATTAACCCACACAAACAAACTGGAATCTGCACAATTAAAAAAAAAGAACATGTTGAGCTCACTGGTACACAGATTGCAATTCTCAAGTAAATAATCATTGCATCCGCTATAAGTTGTGATCATTTCTTCATCTTTTTATCATCACAAGTTGATGTAAGTCTCAAGGAAATGTTGTGGTTTGTCATTTCATTGCACTTAAATAACTTCCTGTAGCTTCTTAATGGTCTGATGGGGACGATGAGCCAACACGCTCTTGTCTATTTTATCCATAACGTGATAACGTGGATGTGAAGGAGAAAATTCTATTTTCCTCAAATTGGTTTTCGCCAAAAGTTTTTAAGTGGTCTAGCGATTTGGGACGATGCAATTCTCTATGATAGATGTGTATCAGATTTTTCAAAAGAAAAAAGTATTTATTTCGATAAAATAGACCGGTAATTCGGACAGTATTTTGTCCGAATAAACATGATTTTCGATTAATTCGGTTTTGAAGTTTAGTTGATTTCATTTAATTTAAGTTTTAGAGTTGTGATAATTGGGCACTTATCAAACAAATGCAATTTTAAAATTTTCGTTTTACGTTATTTTGCGTAAATATTTAATGACGTAAGAGAGTTGCGTCAACGTTCAACGTAAGCAACGTTATCAATCTAGAATAATTTCATTTGAATTTTTTGTTATTATGATAAAATATGCAAAAATGAGACATTTATTTTTTATTTACGAATAACATCAGGATGTTTTATAACAAATTAAAAGTAGTGCCAGTTTAGAGCATTTTGACGCACTTTCGTGGCTAACAGTCGTCAAACGTTCCATAGTTATAAAACTTTGGTGTGTGTTTTTAGATTGTCCGGTGTTGGTAAACATGTGAAAAACAAAATCGGATGTAAAAAGTTCAATTTCGATTGCCGCACGGGGATTAGGCATAAATAGCGTATGCCGACGTAGAAGACCTACTATGTAAAACAAATGTTCAGTTTTCAAATATTTTTTATTGTTTGATCATATTTAACATAATGTCAAACTTTTTTTTAATTATGATTATTGTACTTTGAGATATTCAACATTCAAAAGTTTGCACTTGAACTTTTGACGAGTGTAGGGTCTTTTTATTAAAATCACATAAATGGAAGATGGTAATGATGAAAAATTTCATGCCATCTTTAATTCCTACACAATATTAGCATAAAACCAGAGTGTAATCATATTTTAAAGACCACAAAAAGATGTGCCAGCTGATCTGAATCTACATGTACATCTATGCCATCTGATCTGGATTTACATGGGCTGACCATGTGGTAAAAAGATGTGTCCATGAAGTAGGTTAAGTAATTAACTGTGAAAACTGAAACAGCATTGTTTTCTTTCTAAAAAAAGTGAACAAGATTATGAGATTTACATACTAAATAAAGGATTAAATAAGTGACTACAGGGACCCATCATGTATGTTCAACATGGTCCGCAGAGAAACTTTGTGGCGTTTGATTCTGTGTCTCCCAAAAATTTGGCATGTTCAGGTGATGTTGTGTGGACATGCCGGAGATTATGGTACACCATAGCAGGGCTGGACAAATTTAGTTTTTTTAGTAACTAGTCCAGAACTAGCTGGTTAAACATTTCAGCTAGTCCCATTTTGCGCAAATAAGCAAATTCTGATTGGTCAGTATTAACAATTAACAGTAAAGAAAGAAACAGGAAATTCAAAAGGAAGCGTTACCTGGGGTCTTGATAATGTTAAAATAGATCTCAAAACATGTTATTTTGTAATAAACTTATTGCTGTTGTAATATGATATGCATATGGTGCTAAAAGAGAATGGCGCATATCAAAACACTAAAAAATTGAGCTAGCCCACGGACAAGCAATCAGATATTTTGAGATTGTCCGATACAATTTTCAGCTTGTCCAAGGCGTCGGGCTTATGGGATGTCCAGCCCTGCATAGTCATGTAAAGGAAGGGCAAATTCTGTGCTGTTTGAGTGTTTGTACTGTTTATTAAGGGTAAATTTTAAAAAAAAATTACCTCTCCAGTAGTCTAATTTTTCTCCTATTCCAGTTTAATGCTCTTTGAACCAGATTTGTCACGCATCTTTCATATGTATACTTCAAACTGAAATACAAATTACAAAAAAAAAATTTATAAACGATACTATTTGCACAATGCATGTATATACCTTCCGATGACTTAATTTATTTTCTTAGTGACAGACTTCCTGAAAGTCGCCGGACCGTCGGACCTGTCCGGTAAAATTTGGACTGGCCTGATGTGATTTCCAATGTTGTAGGACTGAATGTCCGGCAAAAATTTGATCTGCATATTCCAATTTTACTCGCTAAATTACAATTTTACTCGCTGTTTTGATTCGAGATTGTTCCCAGGGAAATGAGTGAGGATATCCTAATGAAATATTTTACGTATTCGTCATAATGACAATTTATACCACTGAAAAAAACACCCTTAAAACTGTGTTTTGCTTATTTAATGTGTTAAATGTTTCAGTCACACAGAAATTGTTTCGGTCATACAGATTTTCACATCTTGTCTGACCTCATGTCTTACACACTTTTTAACACTTTCGGGAAGTCTGTAGCGATCATTACACTCAAACATCTGGACCAAGGCATGTATACAAAAGCTCTACACAAACTATTGGACTGTGAAAACTAAATAAAATAAATAAATTTTCAAATTTATACCAATTAATTAATGGAGAACACGGCTTCACCATGCAACACATTTGAACTTGTAACAGTTACTTGTTTGACAGACTGAGCAATTATTCCTAAAATCTGAAATAAATAATTAGTGGTAAACACGGCTTCGCCGTGCTTCCTATTTAAATCATTCTACACTATGCCTCAATTTTTTTATGAAATGTAGCTCTAATAATTTTTATTTGTTGTAAATGAAGCATTCATTATTCAGATAGCATATGGTAAACACAGCTTTAACATGCCTCAAATTTCAACTTATATAAGCAGAGTAGCTGTATGCTATATCTGCGAACGTTGGGTTCGAGACCTGATCATGAATACACATCTTCAATGCCATTAGCTGGTCAGATTTCATTTGACCAGTTCTGTCCAGTCTACAAATTATATCCAGAGTTAATTCAACGCAATACCTAATCGCTTTCCCACACCAAATTAAAACGAAAGCAATCGATACTATCTAAACTGCAATGTTAAACTTACTGTTCTTGTAGATGATTGCAGTAAAAAACTAAATAAAAACGTCGTAAATTTCCTATGTTTAGAATGTTGGGGAAACCGGTGTAATTGTCACTTTGTCACTCTGTATTTTAATTAATTAACCAAAATTCGAACAGCTACCGTAATACGCGCATCGCTACGGTGGAGTCTAATGTTAGACCCTAACTCTGTGACAATATTAGGTTTTAATCAATGTAGAAACTTATTTACCTTAATTTCTTCGGCGAGTTTAATCTTAATTTTTATCTAACATATGGAAGAAGAACTTCTGAACATGTGAATCGAGAAACAAAATGGCGGCTTTTCAGTTTTAAAATCCGGAAGCAAGCCATCTGGACTATTGCACCCGGATGAAAGTCGTATTGTCCAATCAGAAGCCTTATTTTG
Source organism: Corbicula japonica (assembly GCA_038501625.1). NCBI lineage: Eukaryota > Metazoa > Mollusca > Bivalvia > Venerida > Cyrenidae > Corbicula > Corbicula japonica. The sequence goes on from JAZAYU010000036.1 coordinate 3,158,927, forward strand.
CGACACGGTTTCAAAGTTTCAAGGTACTCCGTTTTGCCCATGCGCAATACCGTAATCGGAATCGACACGATTTCGACGCGCTTCGCCGATTCCGTATAAAAATGGCCCTTATCACATGTTGATAGATGAAAAGGGAACGTTGAAAGCCACTGAAAATAATATGAAAAAATGAAAATATTGCAGACTCGGTTCGATTGAGTCTGTTCATCGGCAGTAATGGAAATGCATATTACTGCCGACGCCGCCTAGCCCTGGGTTGAGCGCAACTCAATATTTACACCTGGTTCAATAAACAGTACAATTTTGATCCGCCCCAAGCGATGGTATGCATTTTGCGGTAAACGTGGAACTTTAATTCGGAATTTGCAGATTAATACCATTCCATGTTCAGCAGCGTATGTTCCCCAGATAAAAACATGGGCTTGCCTTAAACGAGAAAAGAATGGTCGAAACTAAACAAAATAGAATTTTGACAGAAGATCTGAGAGTCAATTATTTTGAACTTAAATTTTCCTACCTCACAATAACAGTAACTGTTATGTCACAAAAGTTTTAGAAAGATTTTGCTTTTTTGGTATTAAAATTTTTATTAAATACGTGTTTAAGATTGTTTAATGATTTTAGTTTGAATGTATATATTGATTCTGAGTATCAAATCCGTAAAAAGCTCGAACAGATTTTAATGTTTTTGTTGATTTTACTATGGAATTTAAAAGAATTTAAATGCTATAAATAAAGATAGAGATGCTTTATCATTGCATCTATCTTTCTAACAACATGAAGAGTTACGATGAAAATTAAAATTTATTTTTAAATAAATTAAGCAACAGACAAAAACAAACATCATTATACCTAACTATTATTTTAAAACTAGAAATTAAATTAATTCATATTCACTAGGACAACTGTTGCTTTCTCGTGTAATTAGGTATTGCGAAAAAGTTTTTGAAACCACTTTCAAGAATTTTATTTGGTCTATTAAAAATCAAGTGTCGTTTTAATTAAACCTAAATCCAATAGTTTTCGGCGATCTTTTTGTCTTCTTTTATTTTTTCTACTTTGTATATTTTGCTCCCTCAAAATGTAATAAGAGACAAGCTAAGCAGAGACAAGCTAACGTTTGCAAGAGAAAATTAACCCTTATCGCTTGTAATGAACATGGGGCAGTTTTACGATGGTTCTTATGATAAATATACTTGATGGACCTGTGAAGACCTTATTGAGGAGCTCAGATTCATTGGGTAATATTAATGTGAGATTTAGTACCTCTATTTATAAGCAAGTAGTAGTCATTCCAATGGGTACTAGATGTTCTCCCCTTATTGCTGATATGTTTTTATTCTGTTATGAAAAAAATGAAATATGCATATCAGGAATGGCCACATCCAGCAAACACAGCCTCCCCACACAGCCAAAAAGTGACATCATGATGTCATTATTTCTTAATTATTATTATTATTTAATAATTATTATTTATTATTATTTGTATTATTGTTGTGTGTGCGTGTGTGTAGTTAGATGGCCTCTTGAAAATAGGTTTTGTATAATTGTTATTTGACTATGTATGAAACTTAAGAGTTTACCATCTTAAAATAAAGAATTTATTATTATTATTATTATTATTATTATTATTATTATTATTATTACAGCATTTACGAACACCTCGAGGTACATTGTACCTTGATGATTAGTTGAATATAGATAATAGCCATTTCCATCTCTAGTTATTAAAATTCTTCCTAAAGAACTAAAACTTAATAAAGTAATCACTTCAGATAAACAAGCAAACTTTCTACGGATAAGTGGGTTGGAGTGATTGCACCAAGACAACTTGAATTTGTTTTGTGATAGGAGAACCTGTTGGGGCAAGTGTGAGGTTGGTGCACCCTAGAACCTGGTTTCAACCCCCAGTGGCAATTTGATTTGCCACTGACCGTTCCAATGCGGTAACCCATCGGGTTCTCATTTTTGTTAATTGTCAGTGGTGTCTCTTTTGAAACTGATAATTTTATTTACAATGCTCTCTCCCTCTCTTCTTCTTGACTGTGTGGGGTGGCTGTTTTTTCTGAATGTGGCGATTCCTGATATGCATATTTCACCTTTTTCTTAAACTTAATGTTTCTATTAAAAATGGATACTTCTCTTCACAAATATAATGATTACTTTAATATTAAATATAGTAATGTTTCCGTTTTTAGTCGGCAATGTTCCTCGTGCAACATCTTAATACAGGGTTTATATCTCACAGCTTTGATGTTAATGATTTAACGAAAGCAATTTTTGCATAACAGAAAAACTTTTAAAACAAGATTATCGGTATCACAAATCAAGGTAAACATTTTGCAAGTTTTACCGCCGATACTCCCATTTAATTTAAAAATACAGGTGCAGTTTAAAATCACTATTGCATCAAGGTATTTTAATTCCATTTTTTTTAAAGATTTAATGTATTAACTAAAGAAAATAAAAAGCAATGATAATTTCCCTAAGTGATTTATAAAATTCATATAAACTATCTGTAAATTCAAACAGAAAGGTTACCAACATGATATTCTACAGCGCTCTGCATCTACCCATCTACAGTTGGTCCCATTATGCTTACATTTGTGGTTGCACGAGACGGTGGCAGGGGTTTAAGAGTTTAGGAAGGTTTATGGGAAATGTTTCTTAAAAAGAACCTACAGTAGAATGTGATTTTTTCCTTTTATCCTTGTCATCGTGTTCTTACTGATTTGAATCCAGGTTTTATATGTTTGTGTGCTTTTGCATGCAACGTTGTTGAGCTGATGGAAGTAATTTCACCAAGACAACTTGTACTTGTTTTTGATATGAGAACCAGTTGGGGGAAGTGTGATTTTGGTGCACCCCAGAACCTGGTTTAAACTCTCAGTTGCAAATTGTTTTGCCACAGCCTGTTCCAAGGCAGTAACTACTTGGGGTTTTCCCTTTCGTTTGCTTGTTTGTGGGGTTTATTTTAGAACTGTTTATTGTATAACCATGCCCTCTTCTCCTCTCTACCTTTTGGTGTTGGCCAATTCTGATATGCAAATTTCACTTTTTTATAAATTCTTGTGAGAACCTGTAGGTGTCAGTGTGACTTTGGTGCATCTGAGAACCTGGATATCCCCAGTGACAAAATGTTTTGCCACTGACCGTTTCAATGTGGTAACCCTTGTTTTTTTATCTTTTTTTCGTTATTTGTAATTGTTGCCCTAAGACTTCTGGAATTAATCGCACTATAACCACACGTTTCATTGCCCTCTCTATATTAGGTAGGTAATTAGACACGTTGTACTTCGTGCCTGAAATGAATTACGTAACAAACTAATAAACCTTAAAAAGAAAATCAGGTCATCGTTCAAACATACAAATACATGTACAATATTATCTATTTAAACAATATGTTTATATCAAACTAAAGGGAAACAATATCAATAGCCACAAACATTTTAAATTAAAGAACAGCCTACATTAACTTTTCTACGTAACTTTTAGCATAGACGCGCGCCTACATCGCCTCTTCTTAATCCGCATTTGACTGTCATTTTGTGTTAATATTTTTTTATGTATAATAGATATATTAATGAGCACAAATGCATACAAATATGTTGCTGTTGTTCTTGTTACAAAGAAAAGAACGCCCAAGTAATTGAAATCAGTAAACAATTATACACATTAAACTAGTTTTACAGTTATAATGGATACTGATTTCATGTCAAAACATATTCCAAAAGGAGTGGTACATGTAAAAATATGTTTTAGAGCGATTGTCTGCTTTTTGATGTTCTGACATTGTTGTAAAATTGCATCCTTCTGGTCACGATTTCCCCTTTCTTGATTGCGACGCCGTTATTTTTGGAGATGATTGTTTTGTCTAAAATTTGAAATGAACATTCCCCTTTAATGTAAACAGATATAAGTTTAATACAAAGGAAAGAAAAAGTACTTCACGATCCCTGTATTTCATGAATGCGAGACAGAATAACTTGAATGTCCTGTTGCAGTAAAACGAACAAAACAATACAACAAAACAACATTTCAACAAACAAATGAAACGTAATTTACACGTAAACAGTGAACTATGCATTCAGCAGACACAGTATCCCCACACATCCAAAATGTAGAGAGGAGAAGAGATCATGGTTACACAATATCGAAATGGAGGTCACAAACAAGTAAAAAACCCGATGTTTACCGCATTGGAACGGTAAGTGGCTTTGTCACTTGGAGTTTAAACTGAAGCTTTATAATACTACTTAAAAGTATATTTTAATAATTAAGAGATGTAAGTGATTGACCACGGTATAACAGCTAACATTTTGTCTATTTGAAACTTTTACGTATGTTAAACATGTAATTATTTGTATAAACATGTAATTATTTGCATCAATAAGAAACGCGTACATGTGGATTACAACAGTAACACATTGTTTATTGAGTGTGTTATATTCTGAAGATGGTTCGTATAAATGTTTGATGTTCACCGCCATATGAGTACCATCGCTAGGGATGGATCGGAATCATACTATTTTAGTGCAAATATTGAGTTGCGCTCAACCCAGGGCTAGGCGTCAGTAATAAGGAGAGTAAAATAAGAACAATGATATGCATTTCTATCACTTCCGATGAACAGGAGCAATCAAAACGTGTCTGCAATATTTTTCATATTTATCGTCTTTGAATATCTTTAAAGAAACCCTCTTCGAAACGCGTAGAGATATATAGAAAGAGAGGCAGAGAGAGAGAGAAAGAGAGAGAGAGAGGCAGAGAGAGAGAGAGAGAGGGAGAGAGAGAGAGACAAGGATAGAACCGGATAGTTTACCAATGATATTGCCTCTACCTGGGTGCGAACCCGCACCGTCACGGCGACAGCGCCTAGCCCTGCAATTCCGACGACGCAACCAACTGAAATAACAGGGACAAACCCAAAAAAGTTTGATCTAATAGCCCTGATATAGGTAATCATCACTGCACGACATCGGTAACAGGTTTTTTACAAGTGATATCTCAATCGACATTGGTGTTGTTTACCAGTTTTTTTTAAGTTTTATGCTTCACCAACATTGCATACGCTCCATTTCACAAATACAAGTTGCTCTACGAAATCTTCATCAGGTTCGTAGCTATTATTTTCGTAAGGAACATAAAACGAAATGTAGTCCGTTTTGCTAAGCTTTTGATACTCAACAAGGACATAAATTGGTGCAATATTCAAATGCGGGCAAACAAACTTTATACGGCGGTCGAAATAGTTTCCTTTCTGCCAGGCTTTTATCGACTTGCGATAAAAAACATCTTTTACATGTATAAGCGTCATTTTGTTTATTACGACGATGGAAATACGCATTGTATTGCGTTGAATATTGAGTTATTGTGATAATATAACCCTATTTTTTAAGATAATTCCTTATTCAGTAGGATATTACGACTGTTTTTTCTAAAGAATCGTATCATTTTATGCTTTGTATAAATCATAGTGATTCCTTACTGAAGTAATTAATACAAAGTGGGATTCATTTCTTTTATTTTCTCATGATGTTGATGACCTTACGACAACCTTTAGCGTAGCGTCAAAGAAACGTTGTATCCGCAAAGTGGCGCTGTAAAATGTCTACCCGTACAATCAATCAATCAATCAATCAATCAATCAATAAACGCTCACATTCATATTATTATGTGACTATGAAGACAAACAGTGAAATTACGATAACATGATATTCCACAACAGTAAAAGCAGCAAAATACCAATTTCATTTCCCAAAACAATATACTTATTTAATTAATTCTCTGAATAGCATAAAACAAATTTATCAGCTTATTCGAATATGATAATTTTGACCATGTGAATTGAATCTTAGAGCTTTCGTAAGGCGTTTTTGCTTTTAAGACAGGTTTTTTTATGACATTTGTGTTTGCAACGTAAATGTGAAGTGTTATAAAAAGTATATTGCTACTTTTCTAATGTAAAAATTATCAGGAAACCTCATTAGAATATTTGAGATACATTAGCACAGACAGATGGCTCTGCGGCTTAATTGTCTGCGCTTCGCAATATCATTGTCTTGCTAGACGTACCAGACGTTTAATTTACTGGAATATTATTACACCATTCGATAACATCGTTGTGTTCTTCTGTGCCTTCTTCCTGATTATTTCAAATTAAATGCAAAAATAAAAATGAAAAAATAAAAAATAGATTTGTTTGATATAAGTGTTATCTATGAATCCATTCTGCCAAGACCAAGAGTATTACCATTGGTTTGCTTTTATTTGAAGCCTTATTAGCAAGACTTAGTGTCAATACAAATCTATTAGGAAGGTCGTCTTGAATTCCCGTTTTCTCAAATTATGAAAGTTAAAACAAGGTCGAGATGGTATTAAAGCGATGTGTTTCTATTTTTAAAAAAAATTCCGATGTCAAATATTTTGAATATTCTTGTTTTCCCTGTTTGCTCATGATTGCTATATTCTACACCATTTATTGCAAAATAATCTTTCAGGCTCAGCAAGTCTGCATGCGAGGATTTTTAAAATCAATATTCCGATAATAATATACCTGCCACATTTAGAAATAAAAATGTATATACAAGTTTTCTCAGTTTTTTCTCGTTTAGGACAAAGCAATATGTTATGCGTCGTTATTCATGGAATTGTTTTAATTTGAAAATACCACAGTCTGTTCTATGTTCTCATATTCATAATTTCTTTTTATTAGATTATAAATAATGTAGTATTTTCTGGTGTAGGTAATTGCGCTCAGCCTCAGAAAGCGGCCTGGATGTAAATTTGCACTTTGAATTCAAGTTTTTAATGAACTCACTCGATCAACCGTGTGTGTGTTTCTCTGTTGTCAGGTCGTACCATTTACAAACATAAAATTGTTCCACAGTGATTTAAGTTGTAAAGGATAAATATCACCAACCGCGGACACATAAGAAATTCGGTGAGATAACCAACGTGATCTTTTTCTCCAATGAATCAGAATATAAACATTTTCATTTTAATTAATACTTTAACAAAGCGTAGGCATTCAATGTGACCTCAACGTGGCAAACAGTTAAAAAAACAAGCAAACTTTCTTGATCTTAAACTTTCCTCTGACAATGGTTTCATAACTACTAAAATATATAATAAAATAAATTATTTAAATCTTATTATGGTAAGTTTTCAGCTCTGCCTATGAATTGACTCATGAGCCTGCAAAATAAGCCTGCAATATATAATAAATTTAATAGTTTTACGGAATTGACCCTACGATTTCGACGCGCGTCGCGCGTCGAAATCGTGTTGATTCCGATTACGGTATTGCGCATGAGCAAAAAGCAGTACCTAGAAACTTTGGACCCTTGTCTTCCGGTTTGCAAAATAAGTCTTTCTGATTGGACAATATGACTTTCATCCGGGTGCAATAGTCTTTTATGCTTGCTTCTGGATTTTTAAAACTGAAAAGCCGCCATTTTGTTTCTCGATTCGGCTAGAAAATAATCTCCTTCCTTAGATGGATGATGAACATAGACTCGAAGTGGCCTCATATATCAAGTTAAAGATGATCCGGTACCAATGAGAACGCTACCCGTAGTGGATAATGACAGCAGACCTTTCTCGTAGTTGCTGTCTTACGGTTATTATTTTGAATTGGTTTTATTTCTATCCCAACGTAACGTTAACGGTGTCGCACTGGAATTATTATGGCATTACTGTCTTGAGTAAATGTTGTCTAAAGATGGCATTTCCAATCGAAAATGGATTTGTTGCTGCGAAAAAACAGATAATTGGAACGAACACTGTAAGCAACCTTCGCTTCGGTTTGTTTGTTTGTTTTGAAATGTCAAAAGAGGCGAATGCTTTTTTTATAATTTTAGAAATCGTTTCAATCTAGACTTCAGTTTAAAAATAAATACACACAGAATAGTAGAAAGACCTACAGTAACGGTGGAATAAAGTGAAGCATTATTTATTTGTAGCCGTGCAAATGCATAACAAAGAAAATATCTTGATATTATATAACACTTTTATTGCATGGTGAGAAACCAATAATTTGCAAAGGTAAATTTCAATAATAACTTGCCACGGGAACCACTTGGCAACAGTAACAATTTTAAAGCAGGCACGGCGAAGCTGTGTTTCCCAAGGAGAGAATTTGCAACGAAAAATTAAACAATTGCAGTTCCAGTTGTTTGCACGGCGAAGCCGTGTTTTAACCCATTCCTTCATAGATAAACCATTATTCATGTGCAAACAGTTTACATCCAGATCAGCCGGCACATTTGTACCGTCTGATCTGGATCTAATCTGGTCGCTTTTTTATTCATTAGGTAATTCCTGACCATTTTGCAACCTGTGCAGATCCTGATCAGACAGCACGGATGGGCCGGTTGATCTGGATCTACACTGGTCATACGTGTGTAAAAAAGAGTATGTATGGAAACTTTTTGTCAAAATGACAAATGGCCCAAAAACTGTTATCCAATATTTAAGAAAATACCTACCGTATAAGTGGTTATTTTTGCGGGCTCCAAATTCTGCGGTTTTGTTAAAATTCATGGGTGTTTTTATTTCTGCGGCAAAGTTCTTTCATAACCGGACTAAAATTATGCGGTCTCTTTAGAAAGTAGAAAATTTTAATATAAAGTCAAAGATCGATGCCATTGCCATACAAACTTATATAAATATGGTAAAAGCTAATACATGTACATGTTTTATGTCTGAGTTACCAATCAGCTCTAAATGGAAAATCTGAACGTAATCGTTTATTCAAATATGGTTTAATAAAGCATGTATAACTGTTGATCATAGCCTTTCGTTTCATCTATTTTAGTTTGCAACCTGTTAAAAAAAGTTTGTCGTCATTTGTTATTACTTTACACATTTATTACGTCAAAATGTAGAATGCGTCGTGACCGTTAAAAAGTTCACAAAGGGATAAATATTCTGCGGATAATAATTATTTAAAAATCACATTTTGCAATGGCATAAAATATTGATTACTAACTATTAATTAGATTAATTGATTTACGGAATTTTCTGTTACAGACTTTCAGCGATAGCCTGAATTTTAGTATTTGGCTTCACCCATAACATACCATACTAAGCGTTGAGATTCTAGATTTTAACGATCTATTCCTGATATGCATATTCCATAAAGAAAGACCATAAAGTTATAAAACATGATTTACCATTATCAAATTGAGTTTCTAAACATGATAAAATTCCAAATTTCATCAAAAGGTAGAAAACATGTCATGAATAAATATGTAATATTGTAATTCATGCTTTATTCAAACATGCACTTTTCAATAGGCATTTTAACAAGTTTTTACATATTCAAGTTACAGGTTTTAAAATCGTTAAAAAACGCATACCAATATGTACGTGACATTTTAAAAAATCTAACTATTTTACATACCCAAGTGAAGCCACCGGGCTTCAAAAACTTTAAACAACCCAAATGTTTTCCATACCCAAATGAAAGCCATCAGAAATGGACAACATCTTTAACCATTTCCGTCTAATCAGAACGTAACAGCTTGCATTTAGATTCTAACAATTTAAATTTCTAACAAATCGTTAACAGTTTAGATCCAGATCATATGACACAGATGTGGTAGCTGATCTGGATCTATACTGGTAGCCCATTTGATAAAAGGCATATTATCTGGAGTAAAAGGTTAAATTTAATGTTTACAAATGAATAATTTCTCAACACATTCATATTTCAGGTCCAGGTGATGCTAGAAAGATGACACAGTCAATCATCGGTTAGTGCAGCTTTGACAGCAGTATCACAATGAAGTGTCTGATTCTAAGACTGGCATGATGCAAACAATAGTACTCTAGTAGGTTTATGGATTTATTTTTATTAAAATTCTTTTATTAATAATAAACTTAGTATTGTAGCTCATAAATTTCCTTAACACATCTCAAATCTTTCACCATTATAAATACCATTGTGACTGAATAATTGTTCAGTGATAGATCTTTTTTTTTAAAGTTGTATTTGTATTTCTATATGTGCAAAACAGGTGAAACATTCAGTGTAACATAAATGTGGTTCATTATTGATAATAATATTTTACTTTTTCAGCCAGTCTGCAACTTCAGCTGTCTGCGGCATGATTTGACACGCCTCCACTGTATTTGAATTCTTCATCACTAGTTGGAACATACAAAGCGTTTATATTTTGATAGATTTCTCTGTCAACGTGGAAAATCTGCAAAAACTAAATGAATTAATGGGTAATGTATCATTAATTCTCATACATTGTAAGTGGTTGGAAAGAATCAAACTACTACTCAGCAACTTTTATGGGCCATGCTGTGTTTGAAAACATTAAGTTGATGATGAACATCCAAGGTCTTCTTTGAAGAATTGACTTCTAGCCCACGATTCTCATTATTTGGCTGTTAAACTGTTTTTATGTGACCAGATCTTCCACTGCAATTGTTGGACAACATAGCACCACAGACTGACAGATTGAACCACACACTGTCTACACATATATATTTAAAAACTTACTTTGCAACATGCCAGCATAATGCTTTGTTTAAGTTAAATTGTAAAGCTTGTAATGCTCTGAAAGATATTAAATGAAGAATTCAGAATCCAAGAATGTGTGTGTGTGGAAGAGTAGAATAAAATGACAATTGGAAATACTACAAAAAATCACATGCTCACTATGTACCATCTGATTGGTACAGAAAGAGGGGTATCTTAGTTAAATGCTTCTTAACAGATAGAAAACAAATTTGTGAAAATGTAAAAAATGGTATTGCATACCTAGGACACATTATTTGTTTAAGTTGTACTCAGTTCTGTTGACAAACATTTTATTTTTCATATTTTTACTAATGGTTATTTTTACGTACCATCTATTAAAAGCCAGAAGGGGTCATCAGCAACAGAAAAAAGGCTGATGACCGCTTTTGGCTTTCAGTAGACAAATTGTTTTTGAGCATTGCATTGGACACATTTTTTGTAGTTATGTGTCAGCATTGTTGACAAAATTATGCCTCTAAGGCCTCGGATGCAGTACAATTATGAATCACTATCATAACTCTTGACTTCATATGTATGCATTTTATTGCATGTGTGACTAGTGTAGATCTCGATCATTTCGCACATTTGTGATGTCTGATCAGGACCTTCACTGTTTTCATTTCGGTTAGAAATAATACATATATTAGAATGCGAACAGTGTAAATCCTGATCAGATGGGATAAATGTGATAAATGGGATAAATGTGCCAGATGATCAAATTCTACACTGTTTAATTTTCAATCAATGTGTATAGATCTATCAAGTAAAGGGTTAATACCAGTATAGCTTTAATTAGATATGAACTTAAAAGATATCAAACTGTGTGTTTAATGATTTCCGACCAGAAAGCAAACATTGTAGATCCTGATTACATGGCATGTGTGTTCTGCCTGACCAGGATCTGCAATAAAATGTTGCATACAAACTGTATATAGAGGAAAGGGTTAATTCAAACATGGTTTATATTTGATTTTACAAAGGTATATTTACGAATGAATAGCATAGGATTATTGACTGGTTATTCAAATGTGACTGATTTTACAGTTGTTCAAGGTAACTTCGATTTTTTAAATTTTATTTGTGAAATAAATCTTTGTGCAATACTAAGAAATTATTATAATTTCTTTTATAGTGGCAGTTATCACCACTTACTGCTAAGACCGCCTTTGGGACTGGGAAACAGTGGTTATATTTTGGGGAGGTATATCAAAACTATAAAATAGGATACTGGTTAAGTTTTCTTACTATCAAGGTGGTCTTAATATCAGTGCGGTCTAAATGCGGGGGTTTACCATATATATACTCCCTGTCAATAGAAAGTTAACACTTTGATTATTACTTTGATAATAACTAACGGCTGGAAGTGATTATATTTGAATGGCTTTATAGGAATTTCAAGTTTTAATTATGGTGAAATTTGAAACAATTACTATTTTGCAACCATTCTGTCAATTTCAAGTTACCTGGTTTCCATTTTGTTGAATTTTTTCCATTTTCAAAGGTTGAGAAAATAAACGCCAGAGTTTGTCTTAAAAGAAAACAATGGAAACTTTCAATTGTTAAGTAAATTCAGCAGAAAAAAAACTGATGACAGCGAGTTACCCAAAAATGCAAGAATGTACTAGTGCTATTTTGCGATACTGAATAGTTTCAATACATCAATGCAAATGGTAAAAGTGGTAACTTTTTATTTGCGGCCAGTATACATAATAATATATGAATACAGAATTTTTTATCTAATTATCTAATGCTTCTAAAGTATCAATTATGTTCACCATATCCATAAACTGTAATATAAAATAAAACATTACAACAGAATGAAATTAATTTTTAGTTATATTCATTTGCTAAAATGCTGACATTAAAAATGTTAAGAAGATACAATCAGAATGATAATGTAAATGAGCAGCCATTGTTCACTGTAGTTTTAGTTTTCGGTTGTCGATTCCGAGAGAGGCAGTGCCTTAGTTCATATTATTTGCCGTGTTTGGTGGCTTTCAAAGTTCCCTTTTAAATCAAATGTTTATAACTAAATAAGTGTATACGCTGTTAATGACTCTTTCCTAACTGTTTTACCAGAAAAGATTTTAAAAAGTAATTACATGACAATTTTATTAATGACTTTCAACTACTAAACCTTTACGATAAACATGGAAAATAGTATGACAAATATGATCTTTTCTGTAAATATGATTTGTGGAGTATGCTTAAGCTCTATTTGATAAAAGTGACATTTCCAATTGAACAAAATGACGAGAAGCATGATTCCAGAAATCGTAAAAAGTATGTAGTCTAAGATAGCTTCTACAAGACTAAGTGCAGATTTATTAACAACCACAGCTTGCCTGGTAATACGTATTCAAGCAACTGCTTGGGGAGGCTGTGTTTTGTGAGTGTGGCGATTCCTGATATGCATATTATTCTTTTTTATAATCACAATAGTTTTGTCTGTGCTGTGTGGCGGCCGTAAAACGTCTCCCCGTACTTTCAATCAATACTGTTATCGGTTCATCCCTCAGGGATTGTATTTTACAGTCATTTTTCACACCACTCCCCACTCACCAAAATACTAGTATGCTCTCTCTCTCTCTCTCTCTCTCTCTCTCTCTCTCTCTCTCTCTCTCTCTCTCTCTCTCTCTCTATCTATCTATCTCTCTCTCCCTCTCTCTCTCTCTCTCTCTCTCTTCTTTTTCGCTGCGTGGGGAGGCTGTGTTTTGTGAGTGTGACGATTCCTGATATGCATATTTTTTTATCTTTATGAAAACTTTGTCGGTTAATAAAATAGAGGCTTACATTAATTCATATATTTGAAGATGTAGATATAAGAAATCATTTTTAAGGTGCCTGGTCCCGTGTCGGAACTAAAATATTATAGTTGTCAAATATCAAAATATATAATTTAAATTTTTAAGAATTTGAAAATAAAGTGAATATGATGTGATTTTCTTGCACAGATACAGGTAACGTACTTTATTCTAGTGAATATATTTCTAGATAAAAAGTTCTTTTAACTTTGCCTATTTAATTTACTCAATACGGTAATACAATGTACTAATAAGTTCAAAACTGTGATAAAATTCTCTTCTTAAATCACGAAAGTACGATGACTAAAACGCGAAAGTACGATGACGAAAACGCGAAAGTACGATGACGAAAACGCGAAAACTCGAAATCACGAAAGTACGATGACGAAAATGCGAAAGTACGATGACGAAAACACGAGAACACGATGACGAAGACACGAAAACACGAAAATGATAATGAAAAAATTTCACATTTTCATCATCGTACTTTCGCGTTTTCGTCATCGTACTTTCGCGATTTCGAGATTTCGCGTTTTCGTAATCGTACTTTCGCGTTTTCGTCATCGTACTTTCGCGTTTTCGTCATCGTACTTTCGCGTTTTCGTCATCGTACTTTCGTGATTTCGTGTTTTCCCGTTTAATGTTACCTTCATATTCAGTGTCCAAATCAGACATTTCTCATATCCCACGCGGATGAAGAATCCCTGTATGCGCATGTGCACCGGAATGCGAAGTGCGAAAACGCGAAAGTACGATGACGAAAACACGAAATCGCGATAACACGAAAACTCGAAAGTACGAAGACGAAAACGCGAAAACACGAAAGTACGATGACGAAAACGCGTAAGTACGATGACGAAAACGCGAAATTATATCGCATTTTCATCATCGCCTTTTCGCATTTTCGTCATCGTACGTTCGCGTTTTCGTCATCGTACTTCCGCGTTTTAGTCATCGTACTTTCGTGATTTCGTGTTTTCGCGTTTCGGACTATTTCATTAATAGGCGATGGCCCTAACGGAATTCCGTAAGCAAGTGCAAGTTTGGTGCAACATTGTCTTGTTGATCTGTGATATGGAGTTATATAACCAAGACAACTTGTACTTGTTTGTATCTATTAGAACCTATTGGGGCAAGTGTGAGGTCGGTGCACCCTAGAACCTGGTTTGAACCCCCAGTGGCAAATTGTTTTGCCAGTGGCAATTACATGGCAGTAACCCTTCGGGTTCTGATAATTGTTTGTGGCGTCTTTTATGAAACTGATCATTGAATAGACATGCTCTCTTCTCTTCTCTACATTTTGACTTGTGTGGATGCTGTCTTCTGGATTTCGACATTCCTTATTTGCTCTTTTTACTTTTATGTAACGAATCATATTAAAACCAACATTGACCAACGTGTTTGCCACTGACCGTTCGAATTAGATAACCTCGCGAATTATCTTTCTTGTTAACTTTTAATGGTGTTTTGTCATTGTAACTGGTTTATGCTCTATATACTTCTCTTTTCTTTGCAAATAAGGTGAAATATGCATATCAGGAAAAACAGCCTCCCCACACAGTCAAGAAGAAGAGAGGGAGAGAGCATGATTAATAAAATGATCAGTTTCAAAAGAGACACCACTAACAATTAACAAAAATGAGAATCCGAGGGGTTACCGCCTTGGAACGGTCAGTGGCAAATCAAATTGCCGCTGGGGGTTTAAACCAGGTTCTAGGGTGCAACAACCTCACATTTGCCCGAACAGGTTCTCATATCACAAAACAAATACAAGTTGTCTTGGTGAAACCACTCCAACTCACTTATCGGCTCAACAATGTTGCATGCAAAAGCACACAAACATATAAAACATAAGAATCTAATAGCATTGCAAAGCCAAAGGGCGGGTACTCGATGATCTTACAAGTGTTATTTGATTTTGAACCAAGTCATGGGCATACAAAGGGTCTTAGCTGATATATAGATGCGCCAAAGTAGCACGATATTCGTGAAATGACGCAATAAAACATAAGAGATATTAACATGAAGGCAAGCTTAGAAACAAACATTAGTGTATTAAACGTTTAGAGTTTCTGAAATGCAAGGGTTGTTAATTACATGAAAGAGACATTGATCTTACAGTCAGTGAAATAAGAGAAGATTGATTAACCAGTTGCGATAGCAGTCTGAGAGAAGATGTAAGATGCCTAATGTTTTTTAAGTAAAGACAAAGTAAGATATTTTAAAACATCAATGTATAAGATTTATATGGCATTACTAAAACGACAAAAACTGTCAACATCGTGGAACGTACATGACATGATTAAAGCGAATCTTAATTACAGAAGGGGATTTTAAAAGCGATCGAACGTAACAAACTTGACGAATCTGACAACATTACAGGATCGGTTTGTTGGGCGTCAATGAAAATTATCATGAATAACTGCCCACGGCGCCTTTCCCGGGTTTTCGCACCAAATAAGAAGTGTAATGTTAAACTTTATTATTCATTTTTCAAGCGAACATAAATTTTATGCTCAAAGATATTCTAACAGCACTGCTAGACTGGAAACACATAATTATATATTATGCATGGGACACATGTAAACAGTGGAAATTACGAAAAACGATTGAGCTGGTTAAATATGATAATAATAATCTCATTTTGGAAAACTACAGAAAATGTTATTAGTTATCTTTCTCAAACTGTTTTCGTAAAACAGTTTCGTGTACGTGAACTTGCAGCTAACACTTACACGTGCACGTACACGTCTTAAATCTCAACCTATATTGTCGTCTGATAAACTTCTATGATTGAGGTCGGCTTCTCGAAGGCGCTTGACGCGCAAAAATTAGTCAGTGTCGTTAAATGCGTTCAAACAATGCCAAAACCGGAAAAAAAACGTCTCTGTTGGTGTTGAAACGAAGAATACCACACCAAGAAACATAACATTTAGGACAGTAATCAGTAACGCTCTAACTCCGATCAAGATAACTGTGATTAGCTCGTCAATAACACTTGTGTAGAAAGGACATCAAGATTGCCTCCCAAGAGATTTAATTATAAGTCTGTCAACTGCTACAAGCGACTCCAAATAAACTTTATGACCTTGAAATAAACGTTTTCGGGAAAAAAAACATGCCAAATTTGCTGGAAATGACTGTTCCTAAATAGATAAATTATTATATTAAGCAATATTCTCGGAATGCTTACAACACTAGATTAATCTTGATGAAAACAAGATGCGCGTTGGTAAAAATTTTATGATGACATCTTAACTAAGGACCAATGTACAAGAAGTTTTTGTAAATAATTAGACTCCGGTGTCATGCATTCATGAATACGTTGATTAGGGTTATCTGATCAATATTATTGGGATTATCGTGGTAAGCTCAATATGAAGGGTATAGGCTTTGCATAGCTATGCGATGTGGCTGTACGGGTTCACTCCCCATTTTGGGCAACATCATTTAAAAAAGAATTGTAACAATCAGCCCTTTAAAAAAATAAGCAAATAGCTGAAGGCCATCGACCATGTCGACTACAATTATTATAGCAAAAGATATGTTGTATTGAAGGGCAAAACAAATAATCAGATGAACAACGTGAGGTTGAAATAAATACTCTCTTTTCACTCTGTCTCTATCTGTCTCACTCTATGCCTCTCTCTCTCTCTCTCTCTCTCTCTCTCTCTCTCTCTCTCTCTCTCTCTCTCTCTCTCTCTCTCTCTCTCTCTCTCTCTCTCTCTTCTCTCTTTCTCTCTCTATCTCTACATACACACCATTTTACGGAAAGGCCCCTCTTTGAGACTTGTAAAATTTGATTTTAGGTTGGTACTTCTTGGACATAAAGAAGACTTATATACGTATGGCTTTTAGTTTGATACAACTATCGCAAAAATGAGATTAGGTATCAGAGTGTATTATAGTGGTTGTCTAGTGGCAAGAACTTTTTTATATGGCTTTTTGTTTTAAATTGCATTTTATTCTATTTTGGATACCATAAAAACCTCTACAATAACATTAGTTTATTGTTGTAACTGAAACCGTAGAAATTTCTTTAGATATATTTCCGTGAAAGTGTGATAAATATACTGCTTGGAATGCACTTGTCAATATCGATGAAATGGGAACTTTCGAAGCCACCGAACACGACAATTATGAAAGTATTGCAGGCTAATTGTTTTTTATTCGTAAGTATGGATGTAATTAGGTGGGAAACTGTTTTGTTATACAATACATAGTAACAAACTATGTTCCAGGCAAACAATAATCGGGATCTCATTTTCGTTTCATTTCATAAACCATATTTTCTTCCTGTCTGCTTTGTGGGTGGATCGTTTCTTAAAATATTTTTTCCACTTTAGTTTAAATAATTATTTATTTCAATTGCGTTTTGATCTTTTTTTAAATGTTATAAGTCACATTTTTCCATCTCGAAATTTCCAGTGTGACGTCATTAGCATTTAATGTCAATTTGATATTTCTCTTTAAAAGAAAATCCGAATATTATTTTCACTTGTAAAATTAAATATCACCGTTTTTGTTATAACAATTCTTAAACAACATACTTCTTGGTACGTGTAGAGTCTTGGAACGGTCAGTTGTGATAGAAGAATGACCTATGGATTGATATGATGACTCTCATTTGGTACAGACGGTACTAAGTCTAAGATAACATCCGTTAAATTTTTTTCGATTATATTTGCATTTAATTAACATGATGCCATTACAAAAAGCCTTAAAATTGGGGATATAACTTTAAGTTAAATTGTCTTCGACAAAAGTCTCCGGTAGAACAAAGATTGTTCATTTACGTTGCCAGGAAAAATTCTGGTCTAATAGTTGACCTAGTTTCTTACCATGTGTGCCTGTACTCTTTGCCTTTTTGATTGTATAAGACGTAATTGAAGGCAATAACTTACACATGAAGTTTAACGGATAACTATGGTGACTGTAGTATGCATTTGATGATGCAGAAGTAAATGTTTGGTCCAAGGCAGTTCCCTTCTTCGCTGCGCTCAAATCATTCGCCGTTTTTCTATTTCACTTGTTAAATACTGAAATACCAAAATATAACCTAAACGTCATTTTAACAAGTAATCATCTTTTTTGTGCAGTATTTATAACACATCTTTTACTTTACATTTCTATCATCAACCGCTCACGATTGGGATATCTCTTTTGAAATTCACAGTAGCGCTATTTTTGCATGTGGCGGTCGTATAAAGTCTTCCCATACATATGGTCAGTACCGTTATCAGTTGATGATCGATTTCCGATGCAGTGATGACTACGTTTAGCCGGGTTATTCGATAAACAGGTTCGCTCCCCAGTAGTGGCAATTTCATATTCTCCATTAGAACAACTAAACTGTTTCACAGTGTACCAGACTGTAAGGTCAACAATTATTAAGTCGTGATCGTAAAAATAGTAAACGGCTAGTCAAAGTTCGTTGAATACAATAGCAAAAGTACATGCTCATTTGAATTGAAAACCTATAGCGGAAAAAGGTAGAAAACCTATTGTAGGGAAAGAATACAATAAAACGATACAAAATGATTAAAGTCACCTGACATATCGAAATACTATCTTTTGAAGTCAGTCATTTATATTTCCCTTTCGGTCTACGATTCTTTGTGATTTCCGTTGCAGACATCCAGACATATTTTAAACAACTATTATTATAGAAAAAACAAATAATGAAATCTCTTGAAATAACTGAACTTAAATCTACCTAAACAAAGCAAACACAAGCCTCTCCCGTCAAAAAAGCCACATGATGCCGCCGTTCTTAATTTTGATGTCTATATTTTGTATAAGATAGATAAGAAAATCGCTTGAAAACAACGAAAACATAAAAGTATACAAAAACGGTTCATTCGAGTGCGTTCAAGTGCCAATTTTTCGAAACTTTATGCGCGTATTAAACTTATCAAGGGTTAATTTTAGAATAAGTAGTGCTTAAATATAAAATATTTTATCTACACTTTTATCTTGTATAGGTTTGCAATAGAATGACAAGTTTCAAGCGACATAAAAAGGTATTAGTTTAAACCTAATTCATAAAAGTGTGTTGTTTTTTTTTTTGTTTTTTTTTGGGGGGGGGGGGGGGAATCAAACGCCGCTTAGTATTGCTTTTAAAAATTCTTTTTTGCACAAGCGATCGACGGCAAGTGAAATACCTTACATACTGTAGAACTGGTTTTCTTCGCGTTAGTTTTACTTTCGCTAATATTCGTGAATTCAAATATAATATCGCGAATATGAAAGTAATATGTGTTTCCAAATATCCGAAAGTAAATATATCCGAAAATAGGATACTTTAGGTAGAACTGTTAATTACACAAACATCACATATTAGACTATTTCGGCCACCGCGAAGTCATAAATGCGTGAATAAAAAATATCTGTTTTTTGACAAAAGTCGCGAAATCAAAGAAGATTTTTCAGGTCAAATTTAATGTTATTATGGATCCTGTTTATCAAAATATGACGCGCAACGAAAATCTCATCTTAAATACTTAATTTATACTTAATGACAAGCGTTACAGAAAAAAAATGTTATCTTACGGCGATATTTTCTTTTCGGGGTTTGAATGACAGTTCTATTAAGTCTGACTCCAGCATTTCTCCGGATTTATTAGAAACAAATACATTCGTGAAATTTGACAAAGAATTATTAAACATTGTCTTCTAGCCGATTTCTTTCGTAAATAATATTAGTATCATTCTTTCATTGGTTCTTTTTATTTCTCTCAGTTACCATCTCAGTCACCATTTAGAAGCCTCCCCACACTGTCAAGAACAGAGAGAGAGAGAGAGAGAGAGAGAGAGACAGAGAGAGAGAGAGAGAGAGAGAGAGAGAGAGAGAGAGAGAGAGAGAGAGAGAGAGAGAGAGCATGGTTAATAAAATGATCAGTTTCGAAAAAGACACGGCCAGTGGCAAATCAAATTGCAACTGGGGGGTTAAACCAGGTTCTAGGGTGCACCACCCTCACACTTGCCCCAACATATTATCATATCACAAAACAAGTACAAGTTGTCTTGGTGAAATAACTCCAACCCACCCATCAGCTCAACAATGTTGCATGCAAAAGCACACAAACATATAAAACATAAGACGCTAATAGCATTGCAAAGCAAAAGGGCAGATACTCAATGATCTTACCGAGTAAGATGGAATAGTGTAAGTATTAGTGTAAGTATGGAATAGTGCTCAACCCGGAATTATGCGGCGTGCGTAGTAATATGTATTTCGATTACTGACCATAAAACGGTTGAGTCATTCCGAGCTTGTAATACATGTAATTTAAAATTTATCGAGCTCGACGAGTTTTAATGTTTATTATTATCTATTCGACCACTGAATTTCGTTGAAGTTTTTTAAGGTGATGATTTTTAAGGTTAATAATTACAAATTCATGGTTTGGCTTTCCATTTCAAAGATTGTTTTAAATGCTTTAATCATATTTCATATATTCATTTAGTTCATATTTCAATTAAATATTTGACTAAATATTTAGTTACTGTCATGAACAGAACATGAGAAATGTCAAATTCGTGCACATATTTGTTTTAAAATTTCAATACTACTTTATCATGTGATTGTCTAGTTATCGTGAACACACTACATGAATAATCGCCCTATGTGACTTA
The DNA here is from genome assembly GCA_038501625.1 of Corbicula japonica. Classification (NCBI taxonomy): domain Eukaryota; kingdom Metazoa; phylum Mollusca; class Bivalvia; order Venerida; family Cyrenidae; genus Corbicula; species Corbicula japonica. The sequence continues at coordinate 3,179,906 of JAZAYU010000036.1, forward strand.
TAACAGTATTTATGATTACTTACTACTAAATATGTACTGATGTGCTTGTGTAAATACATGACTAGCGTCAATGCACAGCCTGCTAATGGAAAAAGATAAATTCGATATTTGCTTGCGGAAAAGAAGCCAAAAGTAGTTATCAGACAAATGGATTTTCTAAAGATCTGGTTAAGAGAAAAACACTCAATAATTGTCGGTTTTTAGAAAACGAAAACAAATCTACGTCTTTGTCTGAGAAATTGTGCATCCGTCATCAAATAACTTCAATTGCATTCTTTCCATAGCACTGACCACATTGATTAAAATGTTTATATATTTCAATCAATGTATCTTCCTTTTTCAGAACGTAGAAGGTCGAACGGTTTCTCTTAACATGATTTGATGATGAAAATGATAGATGTTCATAATGTTCCTATTTCACTTGATGTGACCGAATTACATACATTTCAGTTTCGCTCTTCTAGGTGACACAATAAAAGCAGAGGGCCATTTCAAGTAATTGTCCGATTTGTGAGATTATGTGAGTTTATACATTACTCGTCATCTAAATTGATATAACATTCGAGAAAAAGCCTAAGTTGTATGGATTAAGATCACTCGTTTAATAATTTCAGTTTTAGATACATATTCTATATCTTTATCTATTTGGTAAATAATATCAATTTAATTTCCATAACAAACATATTTTCGTGACTTAGTTTTTACAAAACTTGTTACGAACATTGAGGATGTATTGGTTACGCTTTTTTATACTCCCAAATTCTTTCTTGTTTAAATTTTATTTTTAACGACAAACTTTATTATGAGGTAATTAGAAAGGAAGTTTCATATTACATTTTATTTTTTTTTTATTTTATCCAGTTAGGGATAGGGAATGATATGAAAAGATCTGCTTATTATATCGGAAACTCTTTTATTTCAAACTGTTGTTGGCATGGCCTTCTTCAGTTGATAATTCTTTCTCATCACATATACAGATTTTACTAAGTCATGTTTCTAGACATAGACGTATTTACTGTTGTTTGATGGCGCGCTATGCCTACAGATGCTTTTGACGCCAAACATCTTTTTAGGCCATCTTCTTGTCAAATGATAATGGCAAGTTATAATATGCTGATAATCATGCCACTGTAAGCAACTGATGGCTTGAAGATGATGACGGTGTTGATGGTGGAAGAGTTGGTAAAGATGATGATGATGGTGATGATTTTGATTTTGACGATGACGATATCGATGTTTATGATGACGATGGTAATTATGACGACAATAATGCTGCTGATGATGACTATGATGAAGATGATGATAAACGATGACGATGATGGTGATGACGATGACGAAAACGATGGTGATCATGGCGATGATGAATTTGGTGAATATGATGATGATGATGATGATGATGATGATGACGATTTCTTCGGTGGCTTTTAAAGTACCCTTTTCATCTATTATAGTAGAGAAATGTGTTCGTATTCACACCACAAAATTGAATTTGAAATTTAACGTATATATATCTTTGATGTCTTACATGAAATTTATTATAACGGAATTTAATTATGTTTTTTCCACAACTGCTTGAAATTTGATTAAATATTCTGTTAAGAAAGCTCATGATTTTATGTTATTTGCGCACTACGAAAGGCTTTGTTTCATAATAACGAAGAACATAGATGATATGTCCCTAACGATAGATGCTCTTTGTTTTAGGACATTTTTTGTTCCATTAGTGTTTACCATTTTTACAATACAAGGACATATGTTCTCTGCGAGCTTTTAAATCTTAAATCTGCTTTACTGTTTTGAACGCTATAAATACATTAAATTTTCATGTAGTTTGCGGTAGGGAGGTCCACATGTGCGTAGTTTCAATAAGTGGAATTGTAAGTTGAACTAAGTTTAAAAATCAAACAATGCAAAGAAACGTAAATAAAAACTTACTAAATTGTCTCTAATCACTAAATATAAGAAATAAATCGACAGAAATTAACCATATTAATTATTTATCATTATTTCTCAAAATATTAAGACTGAGTATTGTTAGGGATCAGATGTGAGAAAGCAGCTTTAATATTAAACATAAAAATCATTGTGTCAAATTTCTCAAGTTGATCAACAGAACACCTTCTTCTGTAAATTTATAATAAGAAAATCTTATCTCATCTGTTCACGTAATGTTATCATAAATCATACAAAACAATGAAAAGTACAAGGACATTTACAAAACAAGTGCGCATGTCCTCTTCGAGCTGACATTATCATATGAAGCATTTGAAAAACAAGTCTTTTCTTTCCTAATAAGCCTAACAATCAAATACCATTTTCCTATTTTTTCCTATTTTTTTAATGAAATGAAATATTCATATTGGAAAAAGCTGCATGCATGAAACACCTTCTCGCTATCAGGTCAAAAGTTAGAAAACGTATACATTAGTTTATTTAACAATTAGTTAAAATATAAAGACAAAATCAACAGTTAACACAACCGAATCTGACATGATCTGGGTTGCCGCATTTAAACGGAATGTGGCAAAATTCATTTGCCTCTGGACATTTAACACGATCCTGTGAATTTTCGGAATATTATATTTTCCGAAAACTTTTTTTTTATTTTATCGATTTTCTTGCGGTTTTTTTATCAGGTGATTACACATGATTTAAATAGAAAAACTGGAATGTTTCAATGCCATATCTTGTTTAGTTTTCGAGAAAATTGGAATATAAATTCAGAGTCAAACTTCGATTCCGATCGGAATCGACATTTTCCGATCGGAATCCTGAATTTTCCTGTCGGAATATGTTCCGATCGGAATTTTCCGGTCGGAATTTTTTCCTATCGGAAAAATTCCGATCGGAAGAGGTGATTCCGATCGGAATGATTCCTGCGTTTATTTAATTCCGATCGGAATGATTCCTGCGTTTATTTAATTCCTATCGGAATTCATGTAGCATTTATCTTTCCGAGCGGAATCAGTCCTGTGGGAAAAGTTATTCGAACATTTAGTTTAATCGCAAACTATGTCGTTTTTATAATTTCCAGTCAGTAAAGTCAGTTGTTGTTTTTCTGATGAAAATGAAAAAATAGATTGTGATAAAAGAAAAACACAATGTAAACTCACTATTCTGTAAGTAAGTTATTGTTATTATATTTTGTTTACAAAATCTGACTCTCTTGGTCATGACTGACAACTTGACATTATTGTTATCGTCAACATCGTTTACTGTTTTCGTCAAAATGACTCATTACATTAATTTATATAATTATCCATATATCTCCATTATTTTTACCTTTTAATACGATAGTGCTGATCAAGAAATACAGCAAAATGATATAGATTAAAGTCCTTTGTTGTGCTCACACAGACACGGTCTCGTGCACCAATACAGCCGTCACATAATACATGTTGTACTTGTATGTGTGTAATATTATATAAAGTTATCTCCAGTATGAATAATTGAAGAGGTGAAATTCGTTATTCAGTTTCTCATTCATGCTTCTATTTTTAACTTCACGTACTTTTTGATTTATATTCTAAGATTACTTGTCAGACTTGCTGATCCTTTTCAGTCCTGTCGGTTATTTTCTTGACAAAAGTTAATCTCATTTTTTTTAATTTGAAATTATACAATGCAGATTATGGAGTGTTCTTGATTTGAAAATATCGCGTTAAATACTGAGTTAAAGGTTTCATAGTAAGTTTCATCGTTTTATCGGTAAATCAAAATGGGTACCTATGTTTACTTACTTGTGTAAATTTTATTCCATGAAAAGGGAACTTTAAGCTCAACTTGGTTCTAATCGTTATGTTTCCGATATTTCGACTAAAAACCGAGACTGCAATATTTCATGTCAAAAAATAAATATTTCAAAACGTTTTATCCTTTTTTATTTTAATAAGCGATAAGTTGGTTGTTTTTGAATTACGTTTGCATGACGCACGGATACATGTATAACTTCTAAATCACCGGCAGAATATGATCTCTTGGGCAGCAGTCCTGAAATCGGTGGAGAACTCATTTTATAAGAGAACATGTTTAATCGACAATGTAAAAGAAATTCACAAATACAAGTTTTTTAATTCATATAGTTATTGTTGTTATTTCACCTAAATTTTACAATAACTATTGTTTTTAAAAAAAAAGAGAGAAACATGTAATTCAAGAAAAATCAACATTATCTTTAAACAACAGTGCCAAAATGCCACAAAATACGCCCGTCAAAAAGTTTGGCTAATTTGCCACATTTTTCGTATAAATAAAGAGCCAACACTCTTAAGTGCCTGAAGCAACTTGGCTGGTTATCGAACTTGGCAGAGATATTATGCCTACCAACATATTCACCAAGTTTGATAAAGACCGGATGAAAACTCTTTGACTTAGAGAGCGGAAACAGTAATTTTGGACAATTCAAGGGCCATAATTCAGGAGTGCCTTGGGGGATTTGGCTGGTTATAGAACTTGGTCGAGACATTATGCACACCAACATATTCACCAAGTTTGATAAAGAACTGATGAAAACTCTTTGACTTAGAGAGCGGAAACCCTGTGGACACCGCCCGCCAACCCGCCCGCCCGCCGCAGGTGTTCCCATAATACGTCCCGTTTTTCAAACGGGCGCATAAAAATCGTGAACAAGTTATAGTATACAGTAGTGTGTTGTAATTACCATCATCTCAGATTTGATGTAAAAGTTACGTTTTAACTTATATTATTTTGAAGATAATGATTATTAAACAAAAAAGATCGGTTTAATACAAGAATAATAATTCGGTTAAAATCTGTATGAAATTAGGATACCCACATGGTCTCGTACGATTATGGATACGCATAATAGAACTGTTAGTTTGAAAAATTCCGATCGGAATGTTTCCTGTGTTTATTTAATTCCTATCGGAATTCATTTTGTATTTATCTTTCCGAGCGGAATCAGTCCTGTGGGAAAAGTTATTCCGAACATTTATTTTAATCGCAACTTATGTCCTATTTATAATTTCCAGTCAGTAAAGTCAGTTGTTGTGTTTCCTTGTGAAAATGAAAAAAAAAAAGATTGTGATTAAAGAAAAACAAAATGTAAATACTTAATAGCATTTTATATATACACTCACTATTCTGTAAGTAAGTTATTTTTATTATATTTTGTTGACAAAATCTGACTCTCGTGGTCATGATTGACAACTTGACATTGTTGTAATCGTCAACATCGTTTAATGTTTTCGTCAAAATGACTCATTACATAAATATAGATAATTATCCTTATATCTTTTATCGCCATAATACTTGGTTATTGTATTATATTAAAAAACGATTTGTTTAACTGTTGTCTAACTAGAATATTCACCATATTTTCTGATCTGATCTATTTTGAATTCCGACAGAATTGAGTATTTCCGATAGGAATGAATCCGACTGGAATATTTTCTTTCGATGAAATTTCCAATGGAAATGATATTGATCAAAACCAAGTTTTCATGAACCGTTAAATGTTAAGTTCTTTAACTGTTTGAATAACAAGAAGAGAGTAACATAAAAACTTTTGCGGCATTTCCTTATTCAGTTGTGTATACGAGTTTGTTTTATTTGGCACAAAAAACACCCATAAAGCTAACAGTACCGCATTTTCAACGTATAGGCTTGAATGTAAAATAAGATATTTCTTTAAATAAAGGATCTCCAGCTTGAAGTATTCCCCTTAGGAAAATTCTGATTCCACTTTCAGCATGCTTAAGCTTATACGATGCTATGCTGTCAGTATGAACAATAATTGTGCATGTATTTAATACATTTATTAGTGTTCGTTGCGCTATTGATTTTAGATCGAGAATATATCAAATTAAATGTTTTTACTTCATCCGTCACTGTGTTTCTTATTCTCTGTGGTGGCGATCCTTACTGAATTACGCTTCGTTTCTCCAAGGCTAGAAATGCAATTTATTATTATTTAAGCAAACATAAAAGAAACTCAAGAGTAAACAATGCTAGAAACTGACTGTATTTCACGTTCAGAATTTGTAGAACGTAGTCCTGTTATATTTTTCATAGACGCATATACAATCTCACTAAAGTCAGATCTAACAAAATGTTAGATCTGATGACGGCCTGCAGTCACTGTACATAAGTAATAGCGGTTTTCCCCCGATTACTATTTTTAGAAAATGCCAACACAGGAAGCGTATTTATAACGCTCGCAAAATGATCTGAAGATGTCATTACATTAGAAATGCATGCAATACTACATAAACACACATATATATATCTCCAGTAAAATATGTCTTACGCAAGCTGTCAACACTTTCCATGAGTTAAAATACTATTTTTACGTTCGCTTTTGCGATTTTAAAGGCGACAATCTGATTGGTTCAACGGGTTGTGATAAAAGCATGTTTTAGTTTCTCGTAGTCAGATCCTGATAGCGTAACGGGTTTCAGGAAATGATTTTAATCAGATTGACGCATACAGAGTGTAATTTAATAAGTTACTTTTCTTGCCTTCGATGTATGTTATTAACTTGGTCTTAGTGATACAAACGATCTATTACAATTATAATAGAGTTTATACATTTGGCAAAAATTCTATAAAACACATGTCAGGCACACAGCTTTCTTCAAATCGATAAGTAAAATATTTTTCTATTATACGTATTTTACGATTAGACTACTAGAAAAATTCTTTCACATTCTGCACTTTACAAGCACATTCATCATGTTCATATCTACAAGTAATCTACAAATCAAATGATAAGTTATAATGAAATGTCCGAAAGATGTTTTATTTTCGCTTGCATGTTGTTGTATAAAATTTATGTTTAAAACATATGCCTGATCGGAAAATATTAACATAACTATAATATAATTGAATGCGTCATTTTGTTTGAAATACAGTATTCATTCAGTTAATTAAAGTGTGTTATTTATTAATTTATTAGTACTAAATAATGAACAAGATTGGTTTCAAATGTTTCGCATAACTGGTTATATAAATTCTTTCATTTTGCCTGTGTAAAGAAAAAATATTAAAATTACGAAAGACAAAAACAATCATAAAACAAAAATCAATATTAAAGCGATATTAGACCGGAAGTTGTTTAAATTATTAAACAGGTATTTCAAACGACATTAAGACTGTATAGATACAGATGACTGAAAGTTATTTTAAGTGTTTAGTCACGTATTCGAGTGTATGAGTAGTTAGAAAAATGCACGTGTTTTAATAGGACATAATATCGGCTGTGTTTCGCATGAATGACCGCGCGATTCGTGCAAAAAGTAAAGAAATGCCAACTACACAGAAATGTAGTCGTCGGTAAATAGTATTATATTTTGATTGTATCTTAAATTTATGTTAATCAAAGTTAATAATAAATCGTTATCGTGTGTTTGATAACGACGGGGAATGAGAATCAACCACCTTTAACATACTCATAATTGAAAATTATTTTCAAAGCAATTGATTTTTCTATTAATCCGAATCCCATAACTGACTGTGTAAAGACGATGTGTTTTGTTTAACATGATAAATACAATAGTTATATGTAAATTTTAATATTGGGTGTTAAAGATCCTCTCTTGTTAACTTATTTCGATAAAAAAGAAGAAATTTAAACGTTTGAGATTAAAGAAAAATTATGACGTTTTCAGGATTAGAACCAACGACCTGCAGAACCACGAGTCAAAGATATAATGTTGAGAAACGGTCTAGATCATTACGCTAATGCGGAATTTGTACGAATGGAATATCATTCCAAATATATACTTGTTCTGGGATTCAGGGATGGATCCAGAGGTCTCTTCGCCGGGGGTTCGGTGTCCCCCTCCCCCTTCACAAAAATGAAAGGAAGTAGCGCGTTTGGTGTTACCGCACTTCTTTACTCAACCATGCCAACTATATAGCTATAGCTGTTTAATTTGACTGAAAACAGTACACTATTAAAGACGGGAATCTCTTTTAAAAGAGAGAAAGTCGAGTTTCTTTTTTCCTCGGTGAAGAGGCGACCGCCACCTCCGAGCTCTACGTTTTACATTCTAAAAGCTGAAAGCAGTATTTGTGTATTTCATTTTAATAATGCATAGATTTTGATTACTAAAATAGACCAGATAATTATACATCTATGCGCTGTCTACGGTAGAATACTAGACCTAACCCCCGCCCAAGAGATCTCCAAAAGATTAGAATTGTTCAAGTTATGTCACAACTATCTCATCTACAACAAATTTCCCACAATGCGGATAATTATATTCTTAAGTTGTCATCTATTATATATTACAATTACGATATAAAAATTCACTGCAGTATTTTCGCTAGTCTGGTTCCCATCGTTCTGTTAACTGTGCCGGGCCCGGTCGAGAAGACACTTCCGTGCCGATAACGTAACAAGAATATATATGTGCTCAAACTAAGCTAAACATTAGACGGGCCTCAGTTTTTATCGCATTTATTAGTACAGTGGTTTTATCACTTGTACCCGTCCACTGCTGGATGCGAAATAGACGAGTTTATTTTTGAAAATAGGATGTCATTTCTTAAAATGGACCCGTCCATTTCCTGCTGCCAATTGCCGCAGGCTAACGAATGTCACCTGCTGGTGTTGTACATAAATATACACGATATGGTGTAATGGTCGAAGCAGATGAAGCTGCAGTCATTTTATTAGATGCTTATATTGTCATATTTTCAATATATTTTGCTAATAAAAATGAAATGTCGAGGTTTAAAGCTTAAAATATTTCAGAGCGAACTAAAGAGTATAAGCGATATCAGATATTATTGTGAGAATCACCGTATTAATGCTTATAATGAAACATACCACCAAACTTGTGCCCCTATAATCGGTGTCCGGCGGGGGAGGGGGCATTTAGCTTTTATATGGCCACCAAAACATATTGGTCACCCACCATAAATGCGTATGAAAATGAAAATATCAATGTAGATGCTATTAAATGCCGGAATTTTAAATACCAAAAACAGCCATCATCAGCAGCAGCAGCTGCATCATCATCATCATCATCATTATTATCATCACCATAATCATCATCATCATCACAGTCTGCAGTAGCAGCATCTGCAGAACCTACAATAAACAGTTTATTTAAATTACAAAGATCCCGTGGTCTCCGATGAATTATTTTGCAAATCTGCAAGCCAAAACATAAAAAGAAAAATAACATGTGATGACGAAGTTTGATGATGATGATGATGATGATGATGATGATGATGATGATGATGATGATGATGATGTTTGAACACGATGAAACAAATATATCTTATCATTTTACTAAGTTTCTTTTTTAAATTCTGAACTTTTATGTATAACATTGTTATAATCTCCATGAAACAAGAACCGGGAAGAAAAAGCTACTTAATGCTCCTGACTTGCACGTTCTCCTTTTTGTACTCTATGGTTGCATTAGATCACTTAAAAACGCGATAAAAGATGCGAGTCGGGATTAAATCAAATTAAATTAAATCACCAAATTCAGTTTTTATGACTTTAGATTCTTATCGCAAATCAATTAATGCGGATATTAAAATGATGAACGAATCATTAATTATTACAACTCCGCCCCACGAATCACGTTATCGCGTTAATGTGTTACTTATTTTCTATTGGTTGATGTTTATAAAAGAGGCGTTCCTTTACAAGAGGCGATCAGGGTGCTATACATTAGATATGATGGTCAGTTTTGGAATACATACGCTAGTTAACTAATACACTTCTGGAGGCCCCTACCATATCGATTGATATGTTCGAACGTTTGTATTAGTATTTTTAAAACCGAAAGCACCACAAGAAGTGAAACTGATTCTTTTATTGATAGTTTCACACGTGATTTTTGTGAAATAACACGAGTCTGTTTCGTGAAATAGAGTTATTTCACATTGTTACCTCCCCTTAGCGCTCTCTAAAATTGAAGAGCATATTTAGTCGATAAATGCATGCGAGGGGGCATCGTTTACTATTGTTAATATGACTAAGTGATTATAAAATTAAGAAAATGTTGATTAATCATTTCAAATTTATAAATAAGTAAGTTCAGTCAAACAACGAAGAATAAAAAAAACGTTATGATCATTTAAAAGCACATCAAGAAAGTTTATGCGCATTTTAAACATTGTTTATCGCGGTATTTTCAGGACGCGAGTATCCAACGGATTTGTTTGGGTTTTTTATGAAAATACACACGTGAATTGTGTTTACTAAAATTAAATCTGTATAATTGACAATTCAGACGAACATTATCGGACATTTTACCGTTTTACGGCATTTTTTTGTAACGCTATAATTTATAGTGGAATGAGACATAATTATATTCTGATGTAGCTCGTCGGCGACTAGGTTGATATGTGTTTTGCTTGTTTTGCTTTTGAGAAAAAATATTACATATTTACATAATAGGATGATTCCAGCTACAACACGAGAAATGTTTAAATTGATTGAACCAAACGAATATTGCCGGACGGCAGGCCAACCAAAACTTATTCAAAAAAAAAATCCAGAGAGTTTTGTTGTTGTTTATTTTTTTAAATAAAAACTAGTTTGATGTCGAAGTTCGTAATTGTTGTCGCTGAAGCTTTTGAAATATAATATTTTCATTTCTGTTTAAAATCAAAATGACCATGGACCAAAACAAATGAACGGGACTGCGATATTCAGGTCCGAGTTTATTTTTATGACACTTAGCTGTTGTGTACATGTGTGCCCGAGGCAGCGTGTCACTATCACGTAATCTCTCAATAAACAGGAAATTTTTGAGCCGTGACCAAGACCAAGTTTCTTAATATTAAATAATATAATTGTAAAACCCATTCTAAATTCAGTTAAATTTATGTTTCATTAATTATCCTATTCAATATTTTTAAATCCTGAGATTTTGCCTGAAAATCCAAAGATCCGGAGAAGAACCTTACGGTCCGGAGATTTCAGATAAAATCCTGAGATTTTTTAGGTCTGCGGACATTTTATCTTCTTTCTACATCATTCCAGTAACACGTAGATATTCATGAAATGCGACTTAAACTAATGTCTATTGACTATGGCTGACGATTTTATAAAAAAATGATGTTTATAATAACATGAATAACTTAATAAGCTTAACGGGCGTTGAATACAACGACGAGTATTCAACGCCGATACATTGCTGAATTCATCCGTTTACCTCCAATTTAGAGAGATCATGTAACGTAAAATATATTTCTTGAAGTAAACGCATTTTGTCAGAAAAACTCGATACGCTTATATATGTGTCTGTGGAAAATATACAGTAACGTGTAATCCACAATGTATTTGTTTTCATATAAGACTTCCCGATTCAAAGTGGCAACCACGTCTTTGATTGTTTTACGCTTTTCACAGTCAAATCTTGCCGACCAGACGTTTTAAGCCTATTATATTCGGAAATTCTAAAACTCGAATTTATTATGCTTTATCATAATAATTATTATTATTTATCATTAGCTTTAAGACGACACCGTGATCATATCTGTTCATTCTGTTAGCAATGACACAGTTAAATGCCCCCTCACTTGTCGGTTTAGGATAAAACCAATATTTTCCGCACCTAACGTGGCGTACGACGCATGCGCACAACAATGTGAAAGACCTCTATTAATTAAAAATATTACTAAGATTATGTATGTTCAAGTCGGATTTCTAAAAGTCGATTATTTCGAAAACCCAATAATTTCATGTTTCCATTCGCTGAATAAATAGTGTCATAAGTCTTTGAGATGTTTTTCTACACGCCTTGCAATCATTGACATCGAAAAATGGTATTTAATCACATAAGTGTCACCTAAACAGGGTATACATTGTTCACTTCTCAGTCAGAAAAAAACCCAATGTATCGAAAAGCAAACGGTGAAGATCCTGATCAGACGACGCGGATGTGCCGCCTGGTCTGGATGTGCACTGTTTGCTTAAGGATAACAGCCGTGTCACATGAAAGAAAGAATTATTTGAAATTTATGTGCGCTGAGAACAGTAGCAATTTTACAACAACAACAATGATATCGGTCAAAATAATAAAAACGCGAGTATATTTCTTTTATAATTTTATTAAACTGTGATTGTGCAAGTATTGTTTGATTTATATAAAATTTCCATGTTCATCATGTTTTTATTCACGCGTTAAGATCAATTATATTGTCGTTATCTAACATTAACAGATTAGACATAATAGTTTACATTTCAAAACGTTATAATAGTCGGAATAAATAATTTTAGTTAGTGCAGATATAGGAAATATTTCAAATAGTCTTAGAAAAATAGATAAAAATTTATAGAATCAGAGGGATCGAGTTTTAATAGGTATGGGAGAAATGGAGTTGTGAACACGTGCCAGTAATGAAATATTCTCAATTCGGGTTGACACCGATCATTAAATTTGATATGTGAAATGAAATGCGTTTTAAAGCAGAATTAATAATTTTCTATCGTGCTGAAAACGGTAGCTAACAAAAATTATGATAATTATCTGTTATAATTATGCTATAACACATTTATGTAACGCGGGAGCTTAACTTTAGCGGATTGGAAGGGTATGCTACTATGCTGAAAAAATGGTAGCTAACACAAAAATGACGATTTTTTGTTGTTTTGTCAAATAACGTGTACTTTAATTTAAATATTCACTGTGTTTCATATTTTAAAGTATATTATCAATATCAGTTTAAAACTTAGTTTAATAATTAATAATCTTTAATTCTTTGTAAGCGGTTGACACTTTTATTACCAATAAGATGTTGATATCCATTAAAGTTGTCATGGTTATATTGCCCGAGGCAGATAACTTATCGGAATTTTAGGGATTTTACATCCATACGTATAATCAACCGTGACCGCATATTAAGAAACAACTTAATTAAAAATACGAGCAAAGTTATACCATTCATTATTAAAGTTCACCTAAATGCATTTTAGAAATAAAGTTTTATATTGGACACATTTACTTAGCAAATGAAAATCTTGTACGGGAATATCTGACACAAATATTGTTTACAGAATTATTAGTTATTTATTGTTATTAATAATCAAAGTGAACTTAAATATACATATAGAAACTTTATGTGTGTTAAATAACAACAAATCATCACCATCTACATTAAATACAACAAAACTTTGTTGCGGACACCTTTGCTATTTCCCACGTACAAAACGTCCACAATTGATTAAAGATCTAACTGGTAACGAGTCCTTTATCACGAAAAAATAATACACGTTATGAGGAATGTGTCTTGTTTTCTTGAATTCGCATCTGGTATCATTTTACGGCAAAGGTGAAAATTATTAATTTATTTAGTGCATTTAAGTAATGATTCTTATTTTGGTGCGGTTCATGCAGATTGGACGTGCACGCGAGAGCTGGCAAATCCATATAGCGCGCTAGCGCTTTATGGTAAATTTAGTTAACCGCCCCAAAATAAGAATCATTACTTATATTTATATTTTATTCATTTTTTTTCTATAAATAAACTTAAGTCGAACGCTTTCAAAAATTAGTATTAAGTGAAAAGGGGGAGTAATACGTGGGAGTTTTCAATAGTAACAGCCATGACGTTACTGACGTCATTACGGGTCATGCGGTTCATGCAAAATGAACCGATTGTTTTTAAAGGAAGAAATCAATAGGAATGTAAATATAATGAAATGTCACATTTTTCACTTCACTAAACCGCGAATGCAAGTTAATGCCCCAGGCCCAAGCAAGTCGATATCGATAAATTGCAATAGCAACGCAACTTCTTTAAACACGAAGTATATTTCGTGTTTAAAGAAGTTGCGTTTCTAATTACTTTCAGCAGTTATATTTATCGTCAAATAAATTAGAAGCGCAACTTCATGAAACACAAAATATATAAATCCAGATATATTTCCTGTTTAAAACAGTTGCGTTTCTAATGTAACATACATGTAATTATTATTGGATCAATTTTTGCCTTGACAAAATTCAGTTAAGCATAACTTAAACCTCAAAACAGGATTCGCAATAAAAACAGGATATCGCAATAACTTTTTTTCTATGTGAAGGTTATATAAATCAACAAATTATCTCTCTTCTTTTTTTTATTCAGTTTGCACATATTTTTTTAATTAATAAAACGACCATAGTTTAAACGGGGCGGATCGCTAGTTTTTCAAAACTTTAAGTAGAATATACTGGGGCGAATCCAGAAAGTGTTCAGTGAGGTTGTTTGAACCCTCCTTTTTTTAAGAAGTGGGGGGGGGGGGGAGCAATGTTTTATGTTCATGGAGATTTTGGTAAGAAAGTTGGATATTATCAATATCATACAACTGTCGCAAACGAACCCCATTTCCAGAAATCCTACATCCGAGCTTGAATATGTATGATGCTGAGGTAGTTAACTTTTAATCTCAAAACAGAATATAGCAGTATACTTCAAAAATTTGTTCTATATTTTAATGCGCGTGTTGTCTGCGTCGTCACAATACTAATTGTCATTGTAATCATAATGATCAAGTTTGGCTTGGTTATTAAATTGCAACTCAATTTCAGCATGATTTTTTAAATTTGTTCCAGAAAAACATAAAATCACATATAGATAAAGCACTTACACTAAAATCTTTAAAAATGCATTCGGAGGCTCAATATGCTTACTGTGATTTAACTTTTAGGACCTGTTCCGCATTCAAAAAAACCTTATCATACATGTGATATAAAGCCCCGAATCTAAGAATGGAGACCAGTCTCACAAGCCAGCAATCCGTTGAAACGTTAACCTGTCTCAGAATTGACAATGGAAATTCGCGAGCATAGAGTTGAGATCTCTCCGGAAACGAGCGAGAGCTCGCGCAAATATTATCACGCAAAAAGATGTTTCAACTCGACGATTGCTAACCCGGTTACTGAATTTCCAACCTTAAGTAAATTCGATTTTACAAGTAATTTTATGCCGAGTCTTTGTTTTATTAATTCAAGTTTACCACGTTATTCAGAGTAACTATCTCTTAAGCTTACACAATTACGTAATGTAATATACTCAATCAAGCAATTTCTGAACAAATAAAGTCCTATTCCAACTTCAAATAAACACGGTAGGTATTAACAAATCAACCATTGCAATTTATTTAGTATTTATAAGTTTACTTAATACACGTATCCACAAAATTCTAAACATCACGATTTGAGGGAATACCGATATACACCGTAATGTGACACTTTAAGAGTCAATTAATTTTAAAGTCAATTTATTTGATTTAAAAACAGGATCTTAAGCCAGTCTACATCCTTCCATACAAACATCACTCTCAATGCAGTAGGGCAGAAAATAGACTGGCTATTATAACATTTTGTTAGGATGCATAAAACTATAAAAAGACAAACAAGACAGATTATAGAAGTGATTAAAAATAATCATAGAAAATAGATAATAAGATAAAAGTATTAAAGAAAAAGAGGGATAGATTTTTAACAGAGGAAGTTATTTGTTCATCATTTCTGGTGGATCTTTCGGGTCTAAATAATGCGTTTTACAAAAAAAACAAACACGCCAGGAACCGCTCGTTAAGCTGTTGCTCTCTTGCAGTGGGATTCTTGCAACTGGCACCCACACTGGCACCCACACTGGCAATGATCTTTGTAGCCAGGCTTTATGGTTTATTCACGGAGAAGAAGCAGTGATACGAGTATATGTCAGTGACTAAAAAGATATGGAACTATTGACATTTGTAATTAATGATATATTGGCAATTCGGTTTGAAATCGATCAATATTTTACATGTAGATGTGAAAATAAGTATAGGTTATAGTTTATTTGGAGGCTTGTATGAAAATTAAACGGTCAGGCCCAGCGCAGCTTGGCGACCGTTTAATTTTTCATACAAGCCTCTAAATAAACTATAACGTATATAATGGTCGAAATTATTTTTGTAACTGACAAAACAGTCGCCGCCTAAATTACCATGTATGGGTGTGCAGACGATCAATAGTCAAACTGAAAGTAGTTTTGTG
This sequence comes from Corbicula japonica, assembly GCA_038501625.1. Classification (NCBI taxonomy): domain Eukaryota; kingdom Metazoa; phylum Mollusca; class Bivalvia; order Venerida; family Cyrenidae; genus Corbicula; species Corbicula japonica. The sequence continues at coordinate 3,195,862 of JAZAYU010000036.1, forward strand.
ACGTTCTCATTAAATGACCCGTAAACATGTACTGAGATAATATTATAGAAAGTGAATTATGAAATTTCTTTATCTGAAAACACCATGTGAACAAACTAATTCTTAGGAAAAAAACCTGTGTAGCAGTCTGTCCTTGGGATGAGAAACAAGGGTTCGTCCGTGGAAGTTCCATTTTACCATTTCCTTCATTAATAAATCATTCATAACATGGCAAAAGAGTTTATATCCAGATCAACGCGCTCATCCGTGTATTCTGATCACGATCGACACTTAATTCTCGCTGTTAGATTCACTAGATTATATAGAGGTAATCGACCTTTATTAAACACATTTCCGACGCGCGACTTAATGAGAATTAAGGTTCATTGGCTTAAAAATAATTTCAACCATTATTACCCTTTAAAGGCAGAATAAATTGCTGCACATACTTTGTAAGCGGTTTGATAATTTTATAACTGATAAGATGGCCATATCCCTAAAAGTTGTCATGGTAATGTTTGCTCGAGGCAGATAATTTACCGGAATTTGAGGGATTTTACATGCGTAATAATACATTCAACTTAGAACTAAATTTAAAAATTAGCAGAAAAACGCTCATCTGAACTGCATTATTATTTTTGGAAATAAAGCTTTATATTGAACATTAATTTTACTAAGCATGTGAAAACCCTGACACAAATGTTGTTTACAGAATTAAATAGACTAAGTTATCTATTTTTTTAATAATCAAATTGAACTACAGAAATAAATACAGAAGGTGTATTTGCGTTCTTTACTGTCGACAGAAACCCGACGGATTGAAACCTGTTATAAAATGAATACTAGTATTTTACCAATTATAATTTCAACCACTAAGTCGGTAAGTGCTTATACATGACAGAGCGATCTAAAACTTTAGCTGGTCGCGCGGCTGCGCTGCGCTATGCTGATTATAGTCCGTAAATTCATTAACCTATATACATATCCAATAGCCTGACGATTATTTTATATGAATGAACATCCGTATTTAAATAAAAATTCTTTGTAGTAATTTATTTTATCATGTCCCATGTATATTATACATAGGCATTTATGAAATTAAATATCAATATGATTTTGACAATAAACTGTAGAATTATGAAACAAAATAGATATTTGAATTTAGCTGTAAGTTGTTTTCTTTTACTTTAATATAAGAACATGTATTCAAAATTTCAGCTAGCTACCTTATTTCAGCATGGTAGCATATTTACTTAGTAATACTGGGAAATCATTCAATGACGCGTTAGTAGAGAAATAAAGAAATAAATTTCCCCCAAAATTGAAAAATACTGGATTTCCATTGAACAAAATAATTTTTTAACCTTTAAATTGGCGTGCAAATGACTTATGAGCAGTCTAAATCAAAATAAAATTTGTTCTTCATTGCGCCATGGTAATTTAGAACAGCTCGCATGTTAATCACAAATATATGTCCATTAAAAGCCGTTTTAAAATGTAACTTATTTAGAAAGTTAGTGTTTCGAAACACGTTTATAAGTTGACACTTATTACATGTAGCTACATTTGTGCAAATAATCTCTGTATTGTTAGAGACCGCCATTTTTTAAGTTTTATTAGCATAAGTAATATTTTAACCCCGAATAATGGTTTAATGTTGGGTTATATTCTCAATGAAAACATTTTTAATTTTAACGGGGTATCTAATCTGCAGACTAAAATAAACTTATCTACATAATTAAAATAATTTTAAAAAAAAACGCATCATTTTAAAGCGTTATTTTTCTTAATAAGGACATTTTAATTCAAAGAAATGTAAAGACCACCTTCCCAGCGATCGCTTATCAAGCGATAAGTGAAACTCCGCCTGCAACATTTAGTGCGCATGCGTGAAAGATAACGTTCCCAGGTCAGTTCAACGATAATATGCGCTAAATAAAAACATGTTACTGAAAATCTCAAGATTAAAAGGAAGATTTATATACTGAGCGAAAATGTGAAATAGGATGATATCAATGCATGGCCGATATAGAATATTTTTCTGCCGTATCTTCCCAAGGTTATGTTACTTCAGGACCAATTAATTCAAATTTATACATTCGATATGTACATCTCAATGTCTTTTTTTAATGAATGTTATAAGTTTAGTTTATATAAGCAAGCACAACTGCTCCGTGAAGTTTTATTTCTTCACTCGCTTTTATTCAAATGTATGGGATCTGTTTGTTTTGTCAGATATAAGCGTTGAAATGTATTTTTATTCGTTGTATAAAGATTTCATCCAACTATAATACACAGAAAACTAAATCTAAATCACGTTAAGAAAAGCAACCTCAGAAAAAAATGCAGCGAAGTTTTATTTCAAACAACGTTTGATATTTACAGAAACGTTTTCAGAAAGATTTTTTTATACATTTTACTTTTACATTTTTATTCCTATGTTTAATATTATTTATGTAAAACGGCGCCACCGTATTACATAAAGCGAGCGAAAATCGCTACAATCTTTACTATCAAAACGGAAATTGAACCAATTAAAAATTCACTCGAAATAGCCATGAATACTGAAGTTAGAAGTAGTTAACTTTTCTCATATATGTTATTTACAATGAAAAACACATAATATAATTATAACATTTCTGTCAATCAAAATGTTGTCTCGCATTCTTACAATAATAATTAAACCTAGTTTTTGTTTTAAATTGGCCACTTTATGCCAACAATTGATCATTATTTTAAACACATGCATGTCGCATAACTCTACCATGACCAGTTTCTACAGTTAAGACGTTTCTACTATGAAATCAGTGATAAAAAGTGTTGGTGGGCTCAGCATTATTTTATTTAAAAGTAGAGGTTAGAGTTTGGAAAATCTGAAAATCAACATTTCCCAGAACTATGTACAGCGAAACACCGCTAATAAGATTGGAATTGGTACTGGGTAAAATTGGTAAAAGATATTAGGTGGTCTACATTTGTGTTCTCAATTTCTGTGTGATCTTTATGGGACCTTCACTGTAGTGATCATTCAAGCTTTGATAGGGGTACTACAATTGCTGGTCAAAACAAATAACTGCAGTATCATTATATTTCGCGGGGACGAATTTTCGCGCAAATCCCGTAAAAACAAAGTCGCGGGGGCATGAATTCACGCAACTGTGTTTTCCTATAAAGAAACACTGTTACATGGTTTGATTTTGCTGGGGTTGAATTTCGCGCTCTTGTCGCAGCGCGAAATACGCGAAAATTAAACCCGAGCGAAATTGAATGATTTAACTGCACACCACAGCCATAAGTTCAATAACTAATAATTCAGTGAATTCATTTATTTTCTATGGTTTCTAAATTTCGTGTGCAGGTCGATCCACATAAGTGTAACTTTACCAAAAACCACGGAAATTTTCTGCCCCCGAAAATAAGGCTTTTACATTAAGTTGAACACAACTTTTATAGCAGAAATTACTGACGAAATTACGGTTAATGTTGACAGGGCAAATATAGGACTGTCTTTGCTCGATCTTAAATATATGATGTCAAAATAAGCAATGAAAAGGATTAAACTGCTAGCATATTCAGACATGTAGCACTACTTTTAATGCAAATTAGTTGTCGTTAGCATAACAGGTCTCTATTGACCCATAAATGATCTTACTAGCCAAGAATATCAAACAACTTCATGCGCACACCTTTATATCTGAAACTAAACCATGTATCATCCGTTGCGAACAGGTTGCGCCAAGGGACTCCCCAACTTGAGTCGCCCGCTCAGATTTATTTTCATTGTATGAACTGCTATATAGAAATGGATCGTGGTCTAAACGTGGGTGGCAAACATCGCTTAAGAGATACAAAAAATAGATGTTCATGCAACAACTGCAAATTCTCGTGATAATTGTAGTAATACGGTCTAGTTAAGTTAAACTTCTTGTCACATAGATGGGTTTGAACGGTTGAGAAAGCACATGGCAATAGTTTTGCACACTCTGCATGTTACCTATACAGATGCGCCATTTGTATTTGTAAATAAAGTGCTTAAATCTAGTACCATTTAATTGGATCACTCGGAATTTTTGGGTCCGGTAAATAGATGTCAAACTAATACTTAGTAAAAACATTATTATTATTATTATTATTATTATTATTATTATTATTATTATTATTATTATTATTATTATTATTATTATTATTATTATTATGTTTTTGTCAGTATCATATCATATTTTTTGGACTTTTAAATTGAACAGTGCGATGACGATTTCATACGCCCTTATTGAATATTATAATAAAATGAATGTAAAATGATGAATGTCAGGTAAGACTAAATGATCGACAGAAGTCTGCATTGTTTCATAACTTATTAAGTGGAATTTCCGAATGGAATGAGTCCTATCGGAAAATAATCAACAATTCCATTCGGAATGATTCCGATCGGAATTAGTGTATATAGAAAAATTCCGATCGGAAAATGTATGTCGGAATGTTTCCTATCGGAATTTGCCGACAGGACTGATTCCGATCGGAACCGTGAAATTCCGACGGGAAAAACATGTTTTCCTATCGGAAGAATTTTCGTTCCGATCGGAATCGCATGTTTTTTAACCATGTTTTTTTGCAATATTTCTGTTAATTTCTAAAGTTCCACCATGAAAATTTCCAAATTAAGAGTTGAAGTTACACGCTTTCGAATGATGTATAATAAAGCTGCCTTGCTTTTAAAATGAAAAAAAAGTTTTCGGAAAATATAATATTCCGAAAATTCACAGGATCGTGTTATTTGCAACCCGTTTCTTTGCTTCACAAATCTAAGAGTTATTCCTTCAGGTTTTTCATACTTCATCTTGCCCACTTTCACCTATGATGAATACAAAAAGTACAAAGGCTTAGATGCTTATGACAATTTTCAGCATTTTGTTTTGTCATGCGACTATTCCATAGTACTTTACGTCAATTAAATAAGATTACTATGATGTAAATAATATAATCTGAACGAAATACTTTAAATACATGTAACCTTCAGGAACTCATGATTGGAGGTAATTCACAATGATAACTTGTACTTGTTAGAACAGGCTCAAATGAAAACGAGCCGGCAATATTTACATAAATGTCATATTCGAAGGCTATCAAAGTTCCCTTTTTATCAATTTCATATGAAAACCTTTTGCGGCTAGATTGAGGTTGGTACACCCTAAAATCTGGTTTGTACCCGAAGTGGAAAACGTTTTGCCACTGACCATAGGTAATCCCCTCGTGTTCTCGTTTTTTCTTTCATTGTTTGTGGTGTCTTATCAAATTTTATATTTCATGAACGTAATGCTCTTTTTTTCCTCTCCATTTTAGATGAGTTGCAAGGCTGTGTTTGCTATGATTGCTGAATGTGGATATGTTTGATTTGCATGTTCACGTTTTTTTAACCACTACTAAAAGAGATGATCAAAGCGATTACTTTTGAATGAACTGCATCCTTTAATTTTATGCAACCGACCTATAATAAAAAAGCAATTAATATCCACGCGTTTTCACTGTAGAGAAAAAAGTTTTCCGACCGACTTTCTTAATATCCGGTCGAAATGTGGGTATAATAATTATCTCAGTCGAGTGTGTCATTGTTTGGCAAGATCACACACGTAACTCTATGGTAAAGGTTTAAGATAATGTCAATTGTTACGATAGTTCTCCAACCGGAACATGTATTATTTAATGACTTTGAAAACTTAACCACAGTTTCAACCAAATTTCGTTTTAAACCAACTCCATGCCTGCTTCAGACAGTTCTCCAATAAAATAAACACTTATAAGGTGTCTTTGTGAACTTGATATACAATTGTTTGTTTTTGCAGGGACCAGTGTTAATGCTGCCAATCAGCAGCAGAAGCACACACTTGTGAAGTTCATTCCGGTTCTCATGAAAATCCTTTTTTACTTTTCAGTTTTAACAACTTGTACTTGTTTGTTAATATAGAACCTGTTTTACCACCGACCGTTCCAAGGCGGTATACCCAAGGATCCTCTTTTTCGTTTATTGTTTGTGGCGTCCTACTTGAATTGACATAGTTATATCAAACATGCTTTTTCTCTTCCTCTCTTCTTTTTCGCTGCGTGGATAGGCTGTGTTTTGTGAGTGTGGCGATTCCTGGTATGCATATTTTATTTTTTTAACAATAATTTTGTATCAGAATATTCTGTTGACCTTGTTTTCTTCAACGCACATTATAAGTGAAAATATATTTTGCCACTGAACATTCCAAGGCGGTAACCCATTGCAATCTCATAATTCTGTGTAGTGTCCATTTTGAAGTGATTCATAAGATAACCTTGTACTACCTTATCCTCTATCTACTGTTTTGTTGGGTTCGCATGTTGTCTTTTCTGAATGAGGCCTTTCCTGAATAGCATATTTCATTTTCCAAAAGAATGCAGCAGGCTTTTTTAAAATTCAAAGTAACATACGAGTACATGAAAGTACGATAATAACGAATTTCGTGTCTAAAAAGAATTTTGTTACCAAAACTTACCGCTTAAATAAGACCTCCAGGTCATCGTTCGTACATATAAATGAAATGTTATGAATTTAATTAATATGATTATATCAAACTAGAGGGAAAAGATATTCATAGCCTCAAACATTTTGAAATAAAGAACTGCCAAACACACGTCAGTTTTCAAAATTAATATAAGAAGTTGAAACAAACTCATTTATTCTAAAACAGAAAACAAAAACAGATTACATATGCATTATAATTATATTAATATCGACAATGTCACAAAAAGCTGTTGCCTGTATGTGAGATAAATATAATTGAAATAGACTTGAAATTTCAATATTACTCTATTTATAAGGACCGTACATAATTTAGTTTATGATTACATCACCGCGCCGGGAAAAAATCTGAATTAGCGTTTCAGCCAAAGGACTGCGGTGGGGTTACTTTACTACGCCTTTGTATGTACGCTTAGGGAATTTTAGGCCGCACGTTCCCCTTTCAGAATATGCCTTTGACTGCCTATTTTTTGATATATGTATATACTGAGCTAACAAATAGTTTTTAAATTTAAATGAAATGATATGCACACCATTCAATACAAATAATGAATGTTGCTGTTTGTTGTTTTGTTGTTTTTTGTTAAATTGTGTTTGTTTTTTCTTTGATAAGAACGCCAAAATCAAACAATGTTAATCAAACAATATAACAAATTTAACTACAATTATCAGGATAATGATTCCATGTTACTATCTCCGAAATGAGTGGTACATTGTACTCTATAATTATGATGTCGAGCATGACAGTACGGCGTTCATCAGCGTGTTGATGTTCTGAAATTATAATTGTAAAAATTACTTCCTTCCGATCACGATAAATATTTTTCCTTTCTTAATGATGCACGCATTTATTTTTCCCCAGAAGGTCATTCCGTCTAAAGATTGAAATAAGCATTTGCCTTTAATAGTAGCAGAATTTCTTCTGAACGATCCCTTTATTTCGTGGTAGCGAGACAGAAAAATATTACACTTAATCAAAGGCTATAAATAGACCCACGTTCTTCAAATGCACATCAAATGAAATGATCGAATTGTCTTTTATTATATTTCCATTTGAAATATCAGTAAATGAAATAGATTTGCATACGGTTGAATTATGTCGGGGTTTTACATAAAAAATGAAATAGTCAGTTAAGTAAAAAAAATTGCTTTTATTAGCTGTTTTAATATTTTTTGATACATATTGATCTTTCCCAATTCCAATTGTTTTATAATTGTTTACAGTTTGTTGTTGTCAATTTGGAAGTTAATAGATGCCGGTGGCGAGAACAAAACAATTTATGATAAGAATAAAACTTGTGTGCTGTTTAACGCTAATACTACAGTAGAGACGATGTTTACGGTCAATTAACAGTCAAATTGTGTTTCGTTTTAAGTTACGTTCCAAGAGAAGATAATGACGGTCTAGAAAAGTAAAAACTAATTGAAATGTACGTACTTCTTAGCATGGTGTTGTAGAACTGCATCCGCTCTTGGACAATACCATCTTTTAAAACAAGTCCTTACTCATCAATAAATGTTAACAAAAATATGTAAACGTTACAAATATTTGTTGGTTATGGAAAAAAAATGTAAACATTTCAAATTTTTGATGGTAATGAAACATACTTAAGCGTTTCCGTTATGATGATGTAGCCCATACGCTTTGGCCCCAAGACGGACTCGATCAAACCCATTTACTTATATCTATTTTTCAAAAACGGAAGAATATGTATTGTATTGTAAAATATTTAAATTTCTACTATTAGGTCGTAAGTGAAATCAAACAACTTTTGTTATGCGATTGGTGGTCTCCGTCGAAATTCGCCACTTACAATTATGCGTCCCTTAGAACAATAACGCACATTCGATTTTCTCAATGTAAGAGATCCGTTACAGTGCTTGTAGATGGATGCACTAAGAGGATTGGGTAGGTGGGTGCGTTTGATCAACTCATTGAACAAAAGGACCTGATCAAACCAAATGTGCGTTTTCTAAAAATGTATTTGATTTGTTTTCAAAGCCCCCTCTACCAATCTTTGGTTCCTAAGATTTATTTTCTATGTTAACACATCAAGTTATTTATAACACGACCAATGTTTTAATTTTTTGATATCTGTAATGGGCTTTGTCTAGACAATATTTGATGCAAGTCATCTTTTGTTTGACGTGATTTCAGCTATTAAAAACAGAAATAAAACTACATTGACGTCATATTTGAAGAGCTACCGTATGCTATGTCATGTGATTTTTGTGGTCTTAATGACTTGAATTTACAAGAAACGAGCAAACGTATTAGTTTGAATGATTCATTTTTATACAAAAACCTAATGATAATTGTAGTCAACTTATGAACAGAAGATTTAAGGTGAGATAAAGATTACTTCGTTATTCCATCATGACTTATACATTGACCATGATTGGCTTTGCATTGAAGCGACTGTGTTAAATACTCGTTACTGCTTCATTACATAAGGTACCGTTTAAACACCATTAAACGTTTGAAGTTCAGATTTAGCGAAGTGGACAACCGAATGTATAAAGAAAGTTACTATTATAATTGAAATTATAATTAGAAGTCGTTTAAATGAGTAGATACATGTATATGTCACTTGGGGCCACGCCCTCGTTTTATATCCTTGCACAGGCGAATTCTGCCCTGAGGAAAATCCTAAGATATTTTACCTGCAGCTATTTATAATGTCATAAATATTAAAGTGGTACAAACATTTCCTGAATGTTTAAGACATATTGATCCTTGAACATGTTTATTTTAAACAGCCATGCAATATGTTATTTTACGTGAAAGCATTAAAGAAAATAAAAGCAATAACAATACTTTCTCGATTAGGACTTTTAATTATTTCAGTAATATTCTAGAGGTACAAGCTTGCATGGATGTCTTACACAAATTAATCACTGAATTTAAAACAACTAAGAAATATACAATTTTACATAAAGGCATTAAAAATAAAAGCACGAAAAAAACTTTCTCGATGTGGTCGCATTAAGCAGACAAATTCGGATTAAAACCATTAAATATTTGTTTTTGTTTGAAAGTTCTAGACTTTAATCACTAGTAATCCATAAAAAGCAATTATTTTTGCCTGACATATCTGTACTAAGCTACTTATTTCATCAGTACAGAAAGAACACATTATGTTAAATGAAACAGAAAAAAAAATCAATCGTTAGTATGCTTATATAGAACTTTAAAACCACGGAACAAGACAAATATGAAACTTTATTTGATGCTTTCCAGTGAATGATATAATTTTCTCGATGAAATAAAATGGGTATTTCACTGTTTTTAAAAAGTGGAATATCATTTATATTTTCACTATTTATTTTAACGTTGGTACACAACGCACATAATATTCCGAATGAGAACGTTTATAAAACGGATGCAAGTTTCTGTATATGACGTCATGACCTAACGCTATTAACAACCGTTTTGATGTCATTTAATGCAAGTTTTTCTTCTGTCAAATTCAAGCAAAATTTGCACTAAAACACAAAATAAAATGAAAGTTTGTTTTAACCAGTAAAAGATAGAAGTATATTTCACTGGTGAAATCCGGAATTATGTATTTTCACTCGTTGCTTCGACACTCGTCAAAATACGAAATTCGGAGCTCACTCGGTGAAATATAATTATATCTTACACTGGTAAAACACTGGTAAAAACAAATACCTCGATATTATCGGGTCGTTTTGACTAAGCCTGTTTATAAGCAGTAATGGAAAGGTATATTGCTGACCACGCCGGGTAGCCTCGGTTTAAGCGCAACTTAATATTTACACAAGTAAACAGTACAATTTCGATCTTTCCATAATGATGGATTGAATATGGCGGCGAACATTGCGGTTTTTCAGATTAATATCATTCCATATCCAGCGGCGTATGGTGCCCAGATAAACGTGAAGGTTTGGCAATGGATTGAACTGAACAGAATTGATCTTTAATTAGACAATAGATCTGATTGTACAAATCCTTCATATCACAAAGAATGCCAAAAGCAAACATTAAAACACGAAGGATATGCATGGGTTGACAACATAAACACTACTGTTATCTTTTGTATCGAATCATTTCTTGCGCTACGATTGTACAACTTTTTATTAAACACTCAAATTATTTTATTTCTGACATCGTGTTCTTGCTGAAATAACTCCAGGTGCTCTGGTCTAGGTAAGGTAACTGAGAACCTATCTTTTTCGCTTCATAATTCCATTAGGTTCTACAAGTTTATTGTATATAATTGTGTAGTTTTGCATGCAGCAGTGTCGAGTTGCTGTCTGGATTGGAGTTAATTTACCAAGACAACTTGAACGTGTTTGTTGATATGGGAACTTTTGTAGGAGCATGTGTAAGTTCGATCCATATTTGATTTCCTGCAAGAAGATAAATAAAACAAATGGTTTCCAATTTCCTCAGTCCGCTTTTGTTGACAATCTTATTTTTTAAAAAGAAATAAGAAAAGAGGCTAAAAGGATCTTACTTAGATTTAAATGTAGCTCTTTCTGTTGAATGCTATTCTTTATTTAGGTCTAAAAAATATGTCTGTTTCCTCTAACCCGACCGACCCTCCGTTTTTACCCCCGACCGATTTTTTTTTACGACTATCAATTCGCCGGTGGTTGAAAATCGTTTTGTACGACGCCCTTAAAAAAGAAAGTGGTGCGTGACCTTCGCGGTTTGTATTTTTTATTTAGCACCGGTTTGTTGCGTAGATACGACCATATCCGGTATTGCATAAGATGGCGGCATCTTTACTCGCCACGAAGCTGGTGTCTGTGAACAAAAACGAATGGAAACGTGTCGTATCAGCAAGAAATCGCAGACAATTGATGAAATTGATAAAGTGGTTCATTGTGAACCATACTGCCAAACATATACAGCCACATTTTCGGTAAGTTTTGACGAGTACAAAACCGGAAACGGTGTCACAGTTATCCCATCATAACATATTTTCGCGATCATAAATATCGGCAAGATTGTCAAATATCACAAATTCTGAAAATACTTATTTCTATGCCTCTTCCCAATTTACCGATGAAAACCCTTTTATTCTACTGCCCCAAAAACTGACTGTAGAGTTGTCACTGCATCCCCTACTGAACAGTCCTGAAGCATGAAAAAAAAAATTAAAAAAAAAATAAAAACCCTACCTACCGACCCTCATTTTTTTAATGATGTTACAGGAAACAGACATATTTTTTAGGCCTTAAGAACCTGTACTTGCGTAAGATAATATCTGCTTTGTTAAGCAGATGATATGATTAAAAGCGTTATATGTATGTTTTTGTTTTAAAATTCTAAAAGTGTATAACAATTAATCCATAAATAGAAACATGGTATGTTCGTACTAAGCTACAGATAACGTCAGTACAAAAAGACACATGTGTTAAACTGAATTATGAATAAAATTCAATGTTTATTATGCTGAAATAGCTATTAAAACGTTAAAAGCCATCGCTCACGACAAAGAGGACATTATCGAAGTTTCGCTAAGCCTGGTTATATGCAGTAACGGAAATGCATATTATCAACTTCGGTTAGCCTCGATTTGAGTGCAACCTAATACTTACACAAGTAAACAGTACAATTTCGAATAATCCTAAACGACGGAGTAAATATGGCGGTGAATATTCTTGCTGATTTTTCTCCAAGTTATCTGGTTCTCGGTAAGATCTGTGAGTAACATTCTTTTTCGCTTGGCACTGCCATTTGGTTTGAGTGTTTTATAAGTTTAAATTCATGCAACACTGTCGAGTTGAATGGGGGGGTGGGTGGGGTATTCATCAGGTAAAAAAACATGTGGACATGCTTGTGTGTTAATATAAGAACCTGTAAGGATAAATATTAGGTCGGCGCATCCTGAAACCTGGTTTTAAACCCCAGTGCCACCAACCGTTCCTTGGCAGTAAACCATCGGGTTTCTCATTTTCGTTACATGAACTTGTTTGTAGTGTCCTTTATGAAATTAATCAAGATTTTTTTTCCTCTCGATAAGGCAGTAAGGGGAGGCTGTATTTTCTGGATGAACCTGTTCCCATAATGTATAGTTTACTTTTCTATTCAAAAAAGCCGACATCTATCAATCCAAAGTAACATACATGTATCTAAAAATACGAGAATAGCAATGTTTGTGTCTGAAATTAAGTTCGTAACAAAATAACTATGTTTAACCATAAAAAGCTGAAATTCAAAAAGTTCTTTGTGATTTAGTATTTCACGGACGCTAATGCTTTTGAAAAGCTTTTTACAAGATGGTAAATGAAAAGAATGGTTTCCAATTTCTTCCCTTTTGTTGTCAATCCTATTGTTATAAAAACGAAATGGGAAAATCTGCCGAAAAGGATCGTAAGTAGATTTATATGTAGCTTTTTCTGTTTAATGCTTTTCTTGATTTAAGAATCGTAACTTAAGATAGTTTATGCTAATGCGAAGCAGGCATTTCATTTGATTTTATAGGATTCGAATTTTTTCTGAATATTTTAAGTATCTGCATTAAAAATGAACCTTTCCGGAACCAGTTAAATATACTGAACAAAAATAAAAAGTATCCACTTTTTATGCTTATATTCTCATAAACGTATTTTCATTAAATCAGGAACGCTTTGAATGGTGTTTAATTGGTTAATCTCATTTGTTTTTAATTTCAATTGTTCATAAAGATAATCTTCAATACCAAGACCTTAGCAACTGCCAGTCTAATAGCAATAAATCATGGATTACAAAACACTACATGTTCCATTTAAAGGGAGGTAATTTGAAATGGTTGGACTTTCTAGCGTAGTTAGTCTAGGGCTAGTTGTTTTATTGATGAATTTATTGAGATTTTATTAATCACAAGAGGTGGAAAGATTGATTTAATTCAAACCAATGTGAATACTTCAATGAATCAATGACATTTTCTTGGAACCCTCATTACAACAAAGGGAAAAATAACTGAGTTGTGTCTGCAGATTTTCAAGCACACTTTTTCTCTTTGCATTGACAACAGAAATGCAAAGTTGTTCACATACAGAACTCTCAGTTTTCTTTTTCAAATTTTACAAAAATTAAAGATAGGAAAGTGGATATGCTTTATTTTTATTGAGTATATATGAACAATCTTACTGCAACACATTCTTTTCTAAAGAAAAAATATTTTTTCAAAATGTGTGTTTACACGCGAAACTTCTTAATTAGTTTTGTTTCACTTCATCGGCCTGTTTTACTCAGATGGTTTCAGTCGCAGCAAGTTAAGCTTTAGTTACAGTCAATCACCAGTATGATATATGCATAGCTCATTATTTTCATTTCTGCCTATCATGGAGTTCTCTGTTGATAGTCGGTTTAAAAATTCTAAGATCTTAATTAATTTTTGTTATTTTCTGTTCCGCCCGCCGATCTTAAAATTAGAGTAATCTCATTCCTTTATCTAGAGACCATAAGCCTCTGATCATGGCATGGAATTAATCTGCCAGTTTATTGTCTTTATGCACACCCTTGTTTGAATTGAAACAAAAATTTTATTAATGTGTACTATTAATTTCTGTAGATAATAAATCAGTTGGGCTTAACTTCAGGCTATGCGCAGCTTGGGAATAATATCTTGTGTCAGTTTCACTTTCCCAAACTAAGAAGTTACGCTGCCAGGAACAAGGGTATGAATCTAAACACCTACCGGGTATCTCAATACTGACGGCGACCTACCGGGTATCTCAATACTGACGGCGACCTACCGGGTATCTCAATACTGACGGCGACATCATGCCGGGTATCTCAATACTAACGGCGACATCATGCCGGGTATCTCAATACTGACGGCGACATCATGCCGGGTATCTCAATACTAACTGCGACATCATGCCGGGTATCTCAATACTGACGGCGACATCATGCCTGGTATCTCAATACTGACGGCGACATCATGCCGGGTATCTCAATACTGACGGCGACATCATGCCGGGTATCTCAATACTGACGGCGACATCATGCCGGGTATCTCAATACTGACGGCGACATCATGCCGGGTATCTCAATACTGACGGCGACATCATGCCGGGTATCTCAATACTGACGGCGACATCATGCCGGGTATCTCAATACTGACGGCGACATCATGCCGGGTATCTCAATACTGACGGCGACATCATGCCGGGTATCTCAATACTGACGGCGACATCATGCCGGGTATCTCAATACTGACGGCGACATCATGCCGGGTATCTCAATACTGACGGCGACATCATGCCGGGTATCTCAATACTGACGGCGACACCATGCCGGATATCTCAATACTGATGGCATCATGCCGGGTATCTCAATACTATCGGCGACAGCATGTATTATATTAGGAAAGAAACAAAGCACAATTTTTCATATTTATCACAGTAATAAAAGGCTGAAATGTAGAATATTTTATGATATTGTATACTGTAAAATGACTTCGTTACACAGTATGTTATCTAATTAACTAGAAATCAAGAAAATTGATTAATAATACTTTGAACACATAAGTTATATACATGAACATCTAATCACACTATGATATATTTGGAAACACTACAATAACTTTCGGTTAAGTTTTAACTCACCAAATCTATTAAATTAGTGCTGCAGTATTAATATTAATTTATGAAGTAATGCTAATTACTGTAAATAAATCGAATTTCATGTTAACTAATAAAATACTTCAGTGTCATTCATTTGTTAAATGTTGACTATCCATGACATTTATTAAAACAATAAAAATTAATTGGTTCAACTTGAAATAAGTCTTAAATAATAAATAAGAATAAATCGCGGGAGTCTTTGAAGAATGATCATATGACGTCACAGAAACGTCTATACAGTTAATTGTTTTGAAAGTTATTTACAATAACAGTTCTTTAATTATAGCTTCATTTGTGAAAAAATGTCCCATCTCTAACAACACTTTGCCGCAAACATTAACCTGAATCAGAAGCTTTTACAGCAAGCACCAAAATAAGTTTATGATACATCCTTGATTTAAATACCATCATCTGCAATGTACTTAAACGATGGCGCAATAACAAGAATTGTCACTGATGACATGATAGTAATGAACAAAAACATCCAGAAAAATAAACGGTCGATTACAAGGGCTACTTGTTTCCATTCATCAACAATTTCATGTACCGCATCTTCAGCGTCGCTCTTCACAACCAAGACTTTCAAATATTTCAAAATGTCTTCCATTGCAGCCAGGGACCTATCCCGCTTGATTGCAGCGATATCTTCTTCGACCATTGAGCTACGATTTGACACACTGAAATCTTTAATGTCCAGATTCATTTTACTGTTGTTCAAATCGTTCACTGACGAGTTTTTCACACTTACACTTACGTGATGTTTAGAAATGTTTTCACTATTAAGGCGGTTGTTTCCATTTTTCAAGGTCATGGACTCCATTTGTCTTAACAATTTTGTTTGAAATTCTTTCATATCAATGTCTGTTTCGATGGAAGCTCTTTTCCTCATTAATGGAATCTTGCATTTCATTGGCACACAACTGCATCTGACGAATCGAGCCAGGTAGCCTAGTATATAATGGCGAACCCATCTAGGAATTTTCTTCTGACTGGGAGAGCAATGATGTAGCTTCAAAACCACGACTGTTAGAATTACGGAAACACTTGCAACAGCCATTGATACCGTCAAGTAAATACCTGCAATAAGAACCAATCTTTAATGAATTATAATAATTTTGCATAACAATTGTCAGCATCGTAAACATACAGTGGCCATGTAAAAGCCCAAGAGGACTATCGTAAATCTTGTTCAAAGGGTTTTCTAAATGTGGAATAAGCATTTATCTAAAACAGTCTATAAACTGCAAGAGAGCAATTTTGCAGCAACGTCTCCAGAAGCCGCGTGGATTTACTAACAAAATAAAATGATCAGACGAGAACATGGCCTACCCATACACTCAATCAGTGCTGTTATTAATTTTATAGCCATTTGAAAGTCGTTGTGCACGATACCTAAATTTGTGTTAATTTTGTGGTGCGCTTAACACTGGGTTAGGCGGCGCATTTAATTTATCGTATTACATATAAAAATTCGGTAACAGAGTCCTACCGAACCCGTCTCGTATGTTATATTGCATTCTAGTTTGGATTATGACTGGTAATTAAAGGATCAATACATGTACAATGTATCATAACTTTTTTCTGTCCATGGCGCATTGTCTAGTTTAGCTTCAATCAATATTTACAAGTCTATAAAACAATACACTATTGAACAATAAAAAAAGATGGTTTGTTTTTTCTCCTGTTGATTGAATCTTTTCAATTTAACAACAATTAGGTAAGAAAAGTGTCATGCTGCAGGAAATGAAAAACGAGAATAAAAGATGACATCATTATGACAGCGATTTGTCAAGTAGCGGAAAATAGCAAAGAACTGCCAGCGTGTCTTGTTGCAAAAGGGTTAATGTACTACGTTGTTATTGTAATTAATATCTGAAATCAAGTCTACAGCCGTCGAAGCTAAAACGCAATAATGGATGTGTGACTAGTAGTTCAGAGACCTGATTTAAATTGAAGGTTGTTGCACTTAATAAACGGGTTCAAAGCAAAACAACCTCGGATTTTTGTCTTCGCTAAATAAAAAAGGATAAAGCAATCAAAAGTATCTTTATTTTGAACGTTGATCTATTTTTCTAAAAGATCTTTAACCAATAAATGACCTTGAATGTGCTTTTTGGCTTTAATGGGATGTATGATATTTTGAAGATGGTTCGATTTATATTGACTTTATCTAACATTAAAATTAATGCAGTAGAAAAACAGTCGTTGTGTTGGTAACCTTAGGCCCGTCGATTTAATTTTTTCGACTAATCTTTCAATTACTATATTTATACATGTTCATGAACCTAAATAGTTATTAGTGAACAAAGTCATTTAAACAATTACAATATCACCAATATAGAATTACACCAACGGTTTATTTTCGATTCAAATCAAATCAAATTTCTTTACAATACGTTTTTATTTATTAATCTGTGATAAGTACTGTGATATTTTTGCAACTGATTCATTTACGTTACGACTTAATTGCCGAGTTTACTTTTTAAAGCGTCCCTACATGTACCTCTCATCATACACTTAAAGACACGCCTAACCCGATTCGGTATCATTACAAAGAGAATGTTTTCATGTTTCTTGCAACATAACTTGTGTCGTAAAATATGTTTGTAATGAAATAATATTAATATTTCGGGGTGAGTTTTAGAAATACAAATGTAATCACATATATCTGTAAGTATTATCAGTAATACAGTGAAAGGGAGATAACTCTTAACTCAGACGACTTTGCTGTGATTCATGAATTGCCTACCATTATTGAACACTAGAAACATTACTTACCAATAAGGGGAACAAACTCTGATGTTGGCGGCATTGATTCTGCGACGAGTAGCATGAACACCGAATATGACAATAAAACTGTGATGCTGAAAACAGAAAACAATACAAAACTTAAAGAATATAATAGATGCGTATCACGCGAATTGTGCGTTTGGAAACTGGCGTCAATCCTGCATTGAAACACCAGACATTATATTGTCAAAATTTATATCAAATCCCCTATAAGGTATGAGATAAAAACAGCTCATTGTAAGTTTGTTCCAAATAAAACAAAGTGAACATGTATGTCAGGAAAGGCCTCCCCACACAAGTAAAAGTAGAGAGGAAAAGAAAGCATTCACTATAAAATGACCAGTCCCAAAAAAGACACCACAAAAGATTAACGAACATGGGAACCCTAGGAATCAGCGCCCTGGAACGGTCAGTGACAAAACACTTTACCACCGGTAGATAAAACCAGGTTGTCTGGTGCACCGACTTCACACTAGCGCCAACAGGTTCTCATGATGAACAAACAAATACAAGGTGAATTAGCTCCAACTACGTTGTAAAATGAACTAAAAAGTAAATATAACATCGCGAAAGACTGTCTTCGGTCGTGCCTAATATAAAGGAACCTTTTGGGAGATCATTTTTAACATTTTAACATAGATTAAAAACATTCACATACACCCGCCTAAAACATATTGCCGTCTTGCAAAGGTAGAGGTACATGTTCATGTAAACGATATAGTCAACCTTTTAGGTAATGATTACAAGGCCTGCAGAGCGCTGATTTTAATCGTTAAGAAATTTGAATAGAACTCATTATACATAAAGAAAATCACATACTTACCTCAAGGTTATTTTCTCCCCTGCGTCCGGTGGAAGACAAAACGTAAGAACACTAAGTATGTTTAGCCAGAAACAAGGGAAAAGAATGTTCAGAACGTAGTAAAGAATACGTCGTTGTATCGTAAGTATAACTGAAAAATAAGAAAGCCAGCAGTCAGCAAAGAAAACATATTGTTATTCTCATCAAGAAAGTAATACACTTTGAACAAGTTGAAATCACCACCAACTATCAAATAATGTGTGAGGTAGCACAGCAGATAGTTTAATCTTTGTTCCAAGACGGTAAGCTCAAAGGTTCTATTTTTGCGATAAATGTTTTTGGTGCCTTATTTGAAATTGATCGTCGTATAAACCCATTCATTTTTCCACTCTTTTTACAGCGAGGGAATGCTGACTCGTGTATTCTGGGTGCGGAGATTCCTTATATGCATATTTTATTTTATAACTTACTATGTTATGTGGCACACGCAAAACTCGTTTACTTTAGGCAGATTCCCTACTTGAATTGCTAGGACTAGCATTAAACGCTTGAAATTAGCAGCATGTTTTTGAAGCCGCCTACCAAAAACATTATTAAATGGCGTTACGGTTATTCTACTTAAAGTTGTTTAATATAATTTTTGTAAACAATAAAATTTGAAAAGGAATAGGATATAGAATACCGGTGACATCTGGATAAATTGCTGGACTAATCGGGTATATCACCTCGTTCCGGACAATTTCGTATTTTGTTAGCATCCATTCGCCGTTAGTTGTGTACCTAGAAACCTCGACTTTTCCACTCATTGTCAGCAGGTCTACCTGGGCTTTATCATATGTCCAACTACCAAACTTCAGACTGCACACCTTTAATATAATTATACAACATTTCGTAAACGTAAACGTATAACAGTCGATTGTGTATATAAAACCTCTACTTTTCCATTCATTGGCAGCAGGTCAACCTGGGCTTTGTCATATGTCCGACAACCAAACTTCAGGCTGCACATCTTGAATTTAATTATACGAGATGAAAAGGGAACATTTTCGTAAAAGTCAAACAATCAATTGTATGTCTAGAAACCTTTTCCACCCTTTGTCAGCAAGTCAACTGAGTCTTTGTTATATGTCCAACAAACAAGCTTAAGGTTTCACACCTTAAATGCTAAAAATATATAAAGTGTTAAATTAAAGCCATACCAATGCAGCGGCGGCGCCTCGCTAACCAGACAAAAAACAGACACATTGTACATACCATCCTTATCCCCACATGTAGGATAGTTCAATGATGCCAGAATACTGCCGCCAAAAATATTAAACATTCTGTAGATATATAATTGTAATTATTAATGCGAAAATTTGCCAAATCACAGTTCGTTTACATTCTAGAATATTTTTGTTTCTTTCTCGTTTTTCCCGATCACTAATTGGAAAACGCAGCCATAATGTTTACGCAAAATGCTAAACATTTGGTTAGTACGTCAAGAAGATTGTAAAACATAAACATAACCTTTGCAGCATCAATGTAAGTTAAAAACAAAATTCTGTAAAAAATGCCATGGAAACAGAGAAATAAAAACAATGTCGTTGAAGAGATATTTCTTTTGCTTGCTGTTTAAGATTAAAAAACAAACATACGAATTACATGTCATACTTGCATGTTTTCTTACAGTATTTATCTCTGGCAAACATCTGGTTTAGTTTTCAAGAAGAGAGTTGATTTAAAAAACACAAGGTTAAAAATACTGTTAAAATGCAATGGGGCCAGAGAAATAAATACAAAAACAAGTTCATTGTAAATTTATTTTTCTTGCATTAAATTTGCATGTCGTACTTTGTAAGCATGTTGTTTGTATTTAATTGATCAAAATCGAAATATTTTTTTCTGGCATAGTACTAAAATACGCAATTGATGTCCTTTCAAAGAAACTGTTTTACTAAGAATTGTTTCTTTTAAATGAACTAGACTCAACCGGAAATCAAATCAGCATCGCCTCGCTCACATGTCTCACAAGTTGGAAAACTCTAATCAAATGAGCCAAACAAAAAGTTATCCACGAGTTAGGGCTATAGACGTCACCATCGTTATCAAACAGCGTTGACTTGCTTTTAATTTTGACGATACCAACGCATTGGTACACGGACAGTTTAGGTACGCCACACTTAAGCCCTTTACTCCTTTACTATTCTTTCTATTGAACAAATGCGCGTCTCTTACCTGATGATCGAATGGAAAATACGTGATATCAACTTTGCACGAGCTTTTCAGTCTTGCTGGAGGACCCCATGATATTGTTCCATTAGCATCAACCATAGCGTTAATTGGCATAAATCCTGCTGTATAATCATCCGCACTGAAATATAAAATGATCCAGTCATCAACCATGGTGTAACTTATAACAGATTTCCAGTATTCAGAATTTTAACTTTAATAGCCCTTCGTTAAATCAATCACTGGATCCCGTGGGCATGTCTGGGTGGCTTAACCCGATATGTCCCGCATCACGCATCACTTTCCGTTTCCTGGCTAATTAAGGGTGTTCGTACTCGGGCTAGGCAGACAATTGCTGACATGACATTAAATAGTCCCATTTTTGCCTATTCGGAGAATAACATGGCTAGTATGGGCTTAAAGGAAATTGTTTAGTAAATGACATGCTTTTACTGACACACTGATGCAAAATTAAAGATGACATTTGTAAAACAGTTTTGAAGTTTACAAAGAAGTGAAAAAAAAGACCACCGGTTTTAAGTTGGCAAAGTTTTGTTAATTGATATATGATCACTACTTTTCTTGCTGGAAATGGACAGTAGAAACACTAAGCTTTAAAGAATGTAAGTCAGCATCTTAATTAATTGGAACCAGATATGACTGTCAGGCTTTTAAAAATGCCATGTTTAATATAGTTTATAAATGAACGTCTATAAACAGGTCTTTCACCTCCTTTCCGAATATCCGGTAAGAGAAAAATGCATTTATTATCTGCGGATGATATTTAGTTCGTGTTATATAATTCATGTTTCCATATAAATTAGTCATGCGGTGAAAATATGGGTTTTTGTTGCCAATCCTGAAAAGTGTATTTATGCTGTCATTTCGTGTAATTACTTACTTTGTAATATATGGATTCACTCCACAGGTTTCATAAATTACGTCTGCGTTGGAATCCGAGATAAATGAAAATCTGAACAATTGCAGAAAAGGCGCCGAAATTGAAGAAATAAACCGAAATGCAAGGATGATGAATGTGTAGAAAAATTAATTATAAAATATATAGCGATATAAAAGTTTTCGAATAGATGAAAAAAGAACTCCGAAGACCTCCAAACACGACAAATAATAAATTATATAAATAAATTGCAGACACGGTTTGATTGAGCCTGTTCATGGGCTGTAACAGAAATGCATATTACCGCCCAGGCCGCCTAGTCTCGGGTTCCAGGAAAGTCTTGAGAAAGAAGAGATAAGGGCCCAAGATCATAAAACTTATATTGGAGACCAGTCTCAAATCTCAAGCATCTGATTGGCTGAAATTGCGACCAGTCATTATTTCAGCCAATCAGATGCTTGAGATTTTTGAGGCTGATCTCCTGGTTTAGTTTTATGATCTTGGGCCAAGGTCGATTTCTTGTATTATTGCCATCACGTTCATGCTAATTTTACTCCAGGTGCTCTGGTATAAGTATTTAATTTAATACCCAATTTGTCTGACAGTACCATATGCCACCTTATAGATGACGTATATATCTTTGTGCCTGTTAAGGCAAAATTCAAGAATTTGTTCACGAAGACACTGTACTCGCTAGTCCTATGAGAAACTGATGGGGCAAGTGTGATGTCGGTGCACTAAAGATACGCGTATATAGCAGAAACTTTAAACGTGTTAGCTTGGGGTTAACTCCTTAAGGGGACCTGTATTCGAGTGTTAATACTGCATGTGCAGGCTGTGTTGTTATAGGTTTGGAAATTCCTGATATTCACATTTTACTTTTATGACAACCTTCAGGGGTAGCTATGAGGTTGGGGCAACCAAGAACTTTGTTTACACCTCTAGTAGCAAAATGTTTTAGCACAGACCGCTAATGGCACTAACCGATCTAGTTCTCGTTTTCATCAGTTGTTTCCTTCTTACTTATAATTTGTCTGTTTAAAAAGACTTAAAACGCTTGTGTATTATTATGCATCTCTATTACTGCCCAGTCAAACCGAGTCTGCAATAGGTTCATATTTTTTGTTCGGTGCCTTTCAAAGTTCCCTTTTCATCTATTTAACTAAAAAATGAAATTGAAATTCTTTTTACAAAAACATCACACAAAATTCTGATTGTTCTGAATTTAAGGATTGGAATTTCCCAAATGTATTGTACACAGAAGCTGTGTATGATTTGCTTGCACAGCCGACACGGTGCAAGGAAAAGATAAAAAGAAAAGTTGAAAGACACAAAATATATTGCAAGCTCGGTTTGATTGAGTAGTTTTATGGGCAGTAATGGACATTCAGATTACTGACAACTCCAACAAGTCCCGAGTTCAGTGCAACTCAATTTTCACACAAGTAAACAGTACAATTTTGATCCATACTTAAGGATGACATGCATAAACTTGTCAATAATCATTATTTATCTTCGTCACAGACAAACATACAACCTCGACAGCCAACAAGAAGAGAGGACAAAAGCGCATGATCGAGATATAGAAATGTTATTTCACGAAACGCGCAATTACTATTAATGTGTTTAATTAAAGGGATGAAGTTTTCATATGCAGAGTTGCTACACCCAGAACACACAGCCTCCTACAACACTTTACTAAAAAGATAAGCAGAAGAGGTACAGCTGTTGATGCCCAACAATCGTTCACTAGAATTTAAACCACCTTTTAGGGTGCATCAACCTCACACTTGCACAAACAAGTTCTCTTATAAACAAACAAGTGCAAGTTGTCTTGGTAAATTAACTCGAACGTACTCATTAAATCTAAAATACTAGATGCAGAAGCTCACAAACAGCCAAAGCCTATAGGTTACAAGATTTACCTAAAATGTGCATAATTTTCTAAACCTCTACCTCTTTCGGTCAAACCTCACAAAGATGTTGAAACTTTAATAGATTTCAAATTTAACATACTGAATTGTGCATCATAAAGGTTGATTATACTTACTTATTGTATAAAACTATGTCAGGTAGCCAGAGCATTTTTGCGGGTATGCGTACAACTTCTAGGCCGTTGTAATCATTTACATTCCAACCGATTCTTTCGTCCGTCCACCGCTGAAAACATATTAAAATAATCAACATCATGAAGGTTTTTCTGCGGTTATACACTTATTTTTTTTAAAGAATTCGAGAACTAGCAAACTTTACACTATCTTCTTATTTAGTTGTTGGGCTGCGCTTAAGGTGAAGCTCAACAATATATTAATTCATTTTCATTTCCATTAATGCGCATGAACAAGGTTATTCAATTCAATAAGCAATATGTTTAAGACTCGTGTTCGATGGCTCCAAAAAAAAGTCAAAATATTTATTTTTGAAACGACCAAGTTAAAAACAGTGTCAATCTTTCCTTCAAATAATGTCTCTAAAACACTTGATTTCAATTAAATTACCCTCTTCTTCATGAAGCAGTAAACGTTTAAGCTACTTGAAACAAAAAGCCGATAGATTACATTACGTTGCATTAATATACCTACTATAAGCCGTTTTAGAACATCTTAACAGCCTTAATTTGAAATATTTACACTCTTGGACCTCGAGAACTTCTGAGATAGTTTGATATTATGTTAAAAACCTAATTTCCAGTATAAATTGTATAGAGGTTCAAAGCATAATATAAAGTGTCCGTGTTTAATATTTATCTTAAAAATAGCCTGTACAGGCGAGTCAAAAAATGTTAATATTTTATCTATCTCTGATAAGTATAATGTTCAAATAAATATAGTCAGTTTCTAGACTGAACAAATTTGTAACCCATCGTTTGATGATAAGTATAACATTTTATAGTTAATATTATATGTTAACACGCTAACCATGTTATGCATACCATCGTTTGGGATGGATCGAAATTGTACTATTTATTGGTGTAATAACTGAGTTGCGCTCAACCCGTGGCTAGGAGGCGTGGGTCAGTAATATGCATTCCCATTACTGCCCATGAACAGGCACAATCAAACCGAGCCTGTAGTATTTTCATATATGTCGTGTTCGTTGACTTTCAAAGTTCCCTTTTCATCGATGTAATGGTCAGTATCCGACAATTATACGTTAAAACATAAGATCGCTTTATTTAAAACTTACTTTAGATCATAGTTTGAAAAACAAATTTCATCTAAAAAGTTAATTTTGTAATTTGGTTTGATTCCAACACATGCCGTTTTTTCATTCACTTAACGCCTTTGAAATTAATATTAACATATTCTAATCAATTTAATTAAGTACGACAGTTATCTATCATATAATTCTGAGTGATTTTCCAGTTTCAATTAGCGCTTTTCCTTAAGGGAATTGTTTATACTAGATTCCTTATCAACGTTTTACCTGGCATTAAACCGGTAAAGTTGGCACTGAGTGATCTCATTAAATATACGCCTCAATTTGGTCTAAGTAAGGACATCGATGTTCTTTTTTACTTTGACAACCCCATTAGTTTCTATGTGTTTAAAGTTTGTTTGTTCATGCATGCAACATTGTTGCCTTTATTGAGGAGTAAGTTATCACCAGGATAACTTTAACTATAATGTTTTGGGGCAAGTTTAAGGTTGGTACACAATAAAACCTGGTTTAATTAAAGGCCCAATAAACTTGTCAAAACGTGTTTTGTCATTGTGAGAATTAATTAACCACGTTGACCCTTTTCAAAAGAAAGTATAAATGACCAAATATTTATGTTCTCAAACAATCCCCAATCATTGAGACCCGGTCCGAATTAAAACGTCACAGTATTTTTGTAGCCCACAAAATTACTAATCAATGTTTACAATCACTCGGCGAAAAGTTATCGTTTTTTTTTCCGTACGTGGGCCGTAAGAACGCAGAACGCGGTGACGTCATTCACATAAAAGTTGTAAACACAAAATCATGCAAACATGGAAAGAAAAAGACGAGGAAAAATAGAGATTCTTTAAGTTTTAACCTCATTACAAGGTAAACAAAGAAAGATGTAAATGTTATACGACCCATCCCTGTAACGGCTTTAAGTGGGGAATACGTCATCAATTTATGCACTTCTGCATAATTAGCGACCGTCGCCTGCCGAGAGTTGCCGAAAATCAGCTCGAAAAGATTCGCTGTTTGTTTTGTTAACAAGATAAACGATCCGCAAAACATGCTGCAAATCAATAAGATAATACTCTTTCTTATTGTAAGGTTTATTTTTTGTGTTATTATGCATAAAGGTGAAATCTAAAATGTTTAGGTTAATAAAAAATATGCTGTTTGACAAATTTATTGGGCCTTTAACCAGGAAATATTCTAACGTTTACCAATCCAAATGTCTTTTGAAATTGATCAAATTATAAACCGATTCTCTCTTTCGCTCTCTACTTTTTGACGTTCGTGAGGCTGTGTTTTCTATGTGTGGTTATTCCTGATGAGCATATTTTTCTTAAATTTTTAACTTTAATTTGTAGTTATCTTATGACACAGTGAGATACTTCGACTGTGTTAAGTCAGTCGACTAAGAAATCACTGCCCATGAGACGCCGATCGTGGAATGATATTAATAGGAGAAATCAAATTGAAATTGGGTAAAGTTAAGTCAATGAGGCAACAGGTACATGTTTGTTATAATTGTAAACCCAGCGAAGAGTGTGACAGCGAGGTTGGTCCATTCTATTACCTGGTTTAAGTATTCAGATGGCAAATATGCTTTGGCACTTACCACTTTAATGCACTAAACACTTTATCTTTATCAAAAATTGATTGTGAGATCTTATATGTGAAATGGTTTATTACAACTTTTACCCGTACTTCACTTCAGAGTATTTATCAGTTTCAATTACCTCCCTTGATGGTAATATGCTAATTTAAAACTATACAGAATGTCAATCATTATGGGTAAAGTATATAGACATACTTAAAATATCCATTTTGGAGTGAGACGGGTGGTATGTACTGTGTCTGTCTCTAAGATGGTCGGATAGGCGCTTCTGTATGGCTTCATTTGTATGGGTTTAAGGTTATGTATACATTGTTTATCTTTCTTTATCTTTATTAACTCGCCGTGTAGGTAAGCAATGATTTGCGCATGTGGCTTTTTCTACTGAGCATACTTCAGTATTTTCAAATCACCACCGAATTTGTTCGCCATCTAAATTTATATTGTTTATATTGTTTATTTATTGTGTCTGCTTAGCCTTTTGCTGGCAGGCAGGGGTTATCAATTATTTACCCCAGGGCTCTTTTACTGTCCTCTTACGGGTTCTCAAATCAAGTTTTTACTATATTTTATTTCTACTGTTAACACTGTTGCAAACAACTAAAATGTGAAATATGCTTACTATGAAAAGTCACACCGTGACAACATAGCTAACCTATAAAAGCCGAATATTTGAGAGGAAAAGTCACACCCAGACAACATAGCTAACCTATAAAAGCCGAATATTTGAGAGGAAAAGTCACACCCAGACAACATAGCTAACCTATAAAAGCCGAATATTTGAGAGGAAAAGTCACACCCAGACAACATAGGTAACCTATAAAAGCCGAATATTTGAGAGGAAAAGTCACACCCAGACAACATAGGTAACCTATAAAAGCCGAATATTTGAGAGGAAAAGTCACACCCAGACAACATAGCTAACCTATAAAAGCCGAATATTTGAGAGGAAAAGTCACACCCAGACAACATAGCTAACCTTTAAAAGCCGAATATTTGAGAGGAAAAGTCACACCCAGACAACATAGCTAACCTATAAAAGCCGAATATTTGAGAGGAAAAGTCACACCCAGACAACATAGCTAACCTATAAAAGCCGAATATTTGAGAGGAAAAGTCACACCCAGACAACATAGCTAACCTATAAAAGCCGAATATTTGAGAGGAAAAGTCACACCCAGACAACATAGCTAACCTATAAAAGCCGAGTATTTGAGAGGAAAAGTCACACCCAGACAACATAGCTAACCTATAAAAGCCGAGTATTTGAGAGGAAAAGTCACACCCAGACAACATAGCTAACCTATAAAAGCCGAATATTTGAGAGGAAAAGTCACACCCAGACAACATAGCTAACCTATAAAAGCCGAATATTTGAGAGGAAAAGTCACACCCAGACAACATAGGTAACCTATAAAAGCCGAATATTTGAGAGGAAAAGTCACACCCAGACAACATAGCTAACCTATAAAAGCCGAATATTTGAGAGGAAAAGTCACACCCAGACAACATAGCTAACCTATAAAAGCCGAGTATTTGAGAGGAAAAGTCACACCCAGACAACATAGCTAACCTATAAAAGCCGAGTATTTGAGAGGAAAAGTCACACCCAGACAACATAGCTAACCTATAAAAGCCGAGTATTTGAGAGGAAAAGAGAGCATGGGTGTATAGAGTTCAATATTCATGTACAATATTTTTACATAAGAAACCGACAGACTGTGAATAAAATTCTTTACATATTTCATGGAAATTTAAATCATCTTGAGTTTTCTTTGGCTAAGCCAATGTCTTCGAAGATACAGCATCGGAATCGGATATTGGTATTCAGCTTTTAAAATCAAATAGTTGTGCATAAATTATCATAAGTTTAAATCACAAGTAATGTAAAGGATTGACTATTTCTAATCATGCGAATGCTTGTTAATGCATTTTATAAAAACGGCCATTAATAATGCGTATGAAGTTTAAGAAAAGCTTATAAACAGATCATTAATTTTAAGAAAATGCAGTTATAATAAGTGTAAATTTAGTGTTTTGTATAAATAGATGAAAAGGGAACTTTGAAAGCCACCGAACACGACACAGAAAAATAATATAGGCTCAGATTAATTGAGCTTATACATGTATATAAATGAGCTTAATTTTAGCCTGTGCTAGAAATGAATTTCTCTTTTTCTTTGATTGCGATGTTTCTTCGTGTTTTGTTTCTTTTTGTCAAAGGGAATTTACATTTGGTTATGTTTTTGTCTTTAGATATATTATGGATGAGAGACGTTTGACTGTACACTTACTGAATAATAATGCCATATTGTACAGAAGGTATATATTTTTCTGGTAAATATAAGAAAATTATTTTTGAAATATTAGCAGCCAATATTTGGTACTTATATCATGAAAAAGACGATAAATGAATGCATTATTTTCGTACAGCATTTTCTAAACAAATTTACTTACCATTTCAAGCCAAGCGTTTAAAACAAGGAGCTGATTTTTTTCATCCTATAATATAAAATTAAGTTCATGAAATTTGATAGTGAAATGTAAAACACATAGAATTACACAAACATTTATTGTAACTTGACTCAGACCGAAACAACGAGCCAAGGAATTAATAAATCACATGCGAGGTATAACAGATGACAGTATAACTTAAATAGCCGTTAATGTTAACCCTAACCCTTACCCAATTTCTTTACAGTGTATTGCTTAAATGCAAATAAAAGATAAAATTATTTCGTTTCCCCTGTGCCTGTGACCGCGACTAATAATATGAATCGCATCATTTATTTTACAAAATAATTAAATTCTGAAAATTGACACTTAAAAAAATTGCTTATAAACACGCATTTATATTACAATTTATCCCTTTTTTACTCTTTGCGTAAAACACGAATTTATGATACATTTGACTATAATTTTGCGTATATGGTTAAATAAATAAAACATTTTGATTCACTATAAAGCTGTTTTAGATAAGTACCAATTTTAAAATTAACCACATTATTAATATCAATACTCTATTTTGATTAAGGTATTAATAAACGTAATTTCAGTATTCTTTATCAGATAACGTCATTTCTAGCACAACAGTTTTGAATGTATGTGAAGAAGCATTAGATAATAACTATTTAAATCAATGACATGCAATCTGACGAAGGTTGATAATAATTAAAATAAAATACATCAGTTTCACATATGTTTTCTGTCATGAACTCATCAGGATTAATAATAAAAGTATATCTTTTTTTAGAAAATTTAATTTTCGGGAAAGGTTGTTGTATGATCTTTGGAAAACAAGGTCAGGCACAACAGGCGAGTTTCATAAATAAAACTGTGGCAAATGTATCTGGAAAATACCATTATTGATATCTGAATCGATAAAACAACCATAAAATAAGACAAGAATCATAATTATAAAAAAAGAATCATACAATAATAATTTAAAGAATAATAACATAATAAAAGAATCATAAAAGAATAATAACATAATAAAATAACCATAAAATAATAAAAGAATAATAAAATAATAAAAGAATCATAAAATAATAAAAGAATAATAACATTATAAGAGAATAATAAAAACTGTCCTACCATATCCATAATCTGGATCAGCGTGAATCCAAATTCGACCTCGACATTCTTGGACGAGTTGAAGACAGGTCTAACGCTGTTGTCATACTGCTGATCGTTGAAGAGTTTGTTAAACAACGCCTGCTCGTCCGGCAGGAGCGCGCTGGAGAGCACTGTGAACATATACAGATAATGTAACACGAAACTGTTCAATTTTGCTCCCATGTTATTACTGTCTTTTGATATATAAAATACTTCTGTTTTACAGGTAATCCATTTTGTGATTCACAGTCTCATCTTTAGACCTTTTAAATGGACGATCAGTGTTTATTTATTAATGTATTTTACTCGTAAGCTTATGTTTATACATGTGCACAGCCGTGTCTAATTTTTTTATAAATAAACACTGCTTAGTATTTTTATTAGAATACAAATTGTGTTTATCTAAAAGTCGGGAATTACACAGATGATCTTAAATAATGAACTCCGATTTTATTCCAAGTGCGGTTTCCTAATTGCAATGAATACAAGAAAATATAACTGTATATTGCATAAATTTTTCCCCAATATCATTACGCATGAGTTTAAAGACTGAAGCGGTTTATTTTAAAACAAGTTGTCTTCCAATATCAATGTTTGTTCAGCTTCTTATTTTGTTAACACTGTTTTTTTTTTCCGAATCACTGAAACAAAATAAAACTAATGTAACGTCTGATCTCTGATTTTAATCATAATGTGTTTCTTCAAGTTTCATGTTGCTTCAAAAATGTCTGAAATGCAAAAAATAATAACTTTGTTGATCAATTTCATATAATCCTGTTGTTGTTGTTGTTGTTGTTGTTGTTTTCAGCTGTGTTTAAATATACAGATAGTAGTTTCCGATTTTAGTATTTCAGTGTTAAACAATAGTTTTCTACTCAAAGGTGAACAAAGTACACAGACTGTTTAGTGTTATTTCGTATTGCTTGATAACTTGTTCTCCATACGTATATCTAGATGTCGTACTTATATATCCATACGCATATCTAGATGTCGTACTTATATACATACGTATGTCTAGATGTCGTACTTATATATCCATACGTATTTCTAGATGTCATAATTTTCATCCAAGTTCCTTAAAACGAAACTCTGTACCACATACGACTAAAATTAATTTCCCCTTTCACTGAAGCATTTCTTAGACATGTAATTTCTCCAGGGATTCCTTAAATTTCACCAGAGTCAACGTGCGGCTGCACAAACTGTAGCTTTGTGTTGCATCGCATATCAAAACTGCGTGTATTTTATTCCTTTGTTATTCCATCTACGTTATCGCTTTTATATAAATTTTCTTTGTTGTAATACCCTGTCTCATATATTAAAACAATTCGATTGTGCAATATTTGCAGGTTTTAATGGTGATTTACAAATTTCACCAGTGATCGTCTGGCTACAGAAACTGTGGAGTTATGTCGCATCGCATATCAAATATGCGCTTTTTTTATTCCATTTATCCTTTTGATTCCATCTCAGTAAGCGTTTTTATATAAATTTTCTTTGTTGTTAAACACGGTTTCACATATATAAGCAATTTGATTCTGCTATATTTTCTGTTTTAATGGTAATTCAAAAATTGAATTTTCAAAGTAAATTTAATATCTTTTATTTCATTTAATCTGTTTAAACTATCCTTAAAATATTATTTTATTAAATTTTCTTTGCTGTAAATACATGTTGAATATTTAACGTTAAAATAAGGTTTTGAAAACTTTTCCGTTTTTTAAGGTAATTCACAAAATTTAATTTTGCTTTCAAAGTTTATAAATTAAAATCAAATATTCGATCATGAATTATTTTCAATCACTTTATTGGTAAAAGGATTTAACCTTCCCATTTAGTTAATATTTAAGTATTGAAAAGGCCCCGTCTATGAACTATACTTAATATCGGCTGCATTAAATGATGCAAATAAACCAAAAGCTTTTTCAACATCTATCTTTATATTCCGTTTATTCGGGTGTATCTAATTCTTACAAAGATGCGTAGATTTATCTTAACAATTGCTGACAGCATTTGCGAATACTTAATTGCCTTAAATGCTTCATATACGCCCAATTGCTATCAAGTTAAACAACTGAAACATTCTCAATATGTTTCTAATTTGTCTTTGCATTGCATTTAGAAATAACAAACACGCTCAATTACTGGAATTCACTGTTGTTTCCGCGATATTAACTTGTATATCGGGAAGAATGTATAAACATTTAGCTCAATTAGTCAATGTCCGTATTCCAACATTAAAATCTGCTCGTTCGTGCAACAATAGTTCTATGTGGAATGAAGCAATAATTTGAGATAACGGTAGATATAATGGCTGATTATATATGTTTTGCAGTATGGTGTTTGCCTTGTTATAAAATGTTATTGTATTTGCCAAAATATTCTGATTAAAAGCATCGCACTATATTATCTCTAGAAGCACTTTTTAAATTAGTTTTAAAGCTGCCTATTCACAGTTCAGTGTAGAAATCAATGATTAACAACAGATGTTGTTAATATTAATTGTGTATGCACTACTGCATAATTCTTCTAAATGACAGACCATGGGCATTTGCCGTAACTGTGGACTATCAGTACATTTCAGGACCTGCTGTGTGTGAATTGTTTTACGTTTAATATAACGAATTCTACTTTAAATATATTCTGTCGAAGATCTTCTCTGAAAAGAACATTACATGTCATTCACGTGTTAAAATGTCTTCTACAGTTTTGATCATAAATTGTGTAATAATATTTGCAAACACTTCATATTATTTTCCTTCATACGTGACAAGGCATCTTTAAGATTAAAAACAAATTCGCTGCATAGTTTGGCAATATTATCTCTCGTTTATCACTTCTTCTCTTCAGGCGATATCATGCTATGTAACTAGTATACGTATGATATCCATGTGTATAGAATATTTGCATCGCATTTTTAAATGAGGATTAAACGGGGCGTGGAGTTTAAAGTAATACTATATTGATAAACTTTTAGCGATATATCTTAAACCGTGCGTTCCATGAAACCGTTTTTAACAATAAACAATAGTTTAAGACGGCTACCCACACGCTTTGAAAACCATTAAAGCAACCCGGATAAAAACAAGTGACATCTAAATATACGTATTGAATAGAGCTACTGAGAAATATAATAGATATATTTTGACATTCATGATCGATTTATTTTTTTTAAATTATGATATTTTTCGGCAGCATTTCAATATTTCTGACATTTAATTTGTAAAAACAAAAAGTACACATTCAATCGTAGCTTACCAACCCGCAACAATATCGTTTATATGTCCTTATTGAAACCATGGAATGTAAATACATTGTAAATTTGTTGTATTATGCATTTGTAAACTTCGCGCAGAATTGCAATACTCGGGGTTTATATACAACTCAAAATTTGATAAGAGGCACTGTGACTTTTGTAGCTTGTAAGTGTTTCTTGTTTGGTAAGTTGACAGTCATATTTCAGTTCAAAATTCAAATATTAATCGATTTTAACCAAAAACAACAACAACACACAATACAACTTAATGAATCATAAACTGTTTTGATTGTTAACCTTAACAATTATAATTAGAGACTGTAAAAGTGGTGCTCTTCAGATTTTGAGTAGTTTATATTGTCGCATTTACCCTGAACAAATTATTTAAACCCTTTAATAAAAATAATTTGAGAGTTTATTTTTAATAATATGAATTTAAATAAATATATTATAACATAATAAATTTGAAAAACATAGAACATGTGTGCGGTTCTTTGCCCAGATTAAAGATATAAATGTGATCCTTTTAAGAATATTTTCCCATGAAAATGATAAACACATAATTCTTCCCCTATACAGCAAATTATATCCACAGTTCGATGTAAGGAATTTATTTAATATTTCCTTATTTCTTGTTGAAGCTTGTTGGAGCGAATCTTATAACAATAAAAGTCAAATCTTCGACGGCGACCGATAACATATTTTCATGTTATATTATTATGCCAAATATATCATTTGGGAATTAATTCCAATACAAAAAGATATTTGCATCATTTTTGTATCAATCAATCAAATACGCTAATCAGTAAAGACATCGCAGTGTATCATTGTATGAAGACTAAATATTTTGCATGCAAATCGGTACATAATATATGCTTTTTCTGTAATTACACGGTCCCCAGATTGTTTCATGGTGTTTTCTGGAAAATAAAATAATAACACAGTGTAGAAGATTAACACAATTACAGCGCTTTTATATAGATTTATAGATTTAAGTCAATGAGCTCAATGCACGTTTTTATTAACCTAAAACATATGATTGTGACCAAATTACATATTGACCCACAACGAAGTATGATAAAGTTATAATGTGTGCCCGTAAACAACATTTGTTGTTTTGCTTGTGATAATCTCCGAAGTTATTTCACGTTGTTTATGTGGCGCATCGTATCAGATGTCATCAAAAGATACTGCTTTGTCAGGTCTCTGTTTTAAACATGTCCGATTCTATAAATAACTTTAATTCACGTTGCTAATGTGGCGTATCGTATCATATATCATTTAAAGATACTGCTTTGTCAGGTCACTGCTTTAAACATGTCCGATTCTATAAATAACCTAAATTCACGTTGCTAATGTGGCGTATCGTATCATATATTATTTATAAATACTGCTTTGTCAGGTGACGGTTTTAAACATGTCCAATTCTATAAATAACTTTAATTCACGTTGCTAATGTGGCGTATCGTATCATATATCATTTAAAGATACTGCTTTGTCAGGTTACGGTTTTAAACATGTCCGATTCTATAAATAACTTTAATTCACGTTGCTATAGTCCGATTTTACGCGTTGAGCCGTGAATGTACTTTTGTATTTATAGATTTTTGGAATATTCCACAAAATAGGGATGTTAGATATTCCCATCATGGATCATTATGTTGAAATAGAGTTCTTTCACATTGTTACCTCCCCTTTCTTGAAGTAAACGCATTTTGTCAGAAAAACTCGATACGCTTATATATGTGTCTGTGGAAAATATACAGTAACGTGTAATCCACAATGTATTTGTTTTCATATAAGACTTCCCGATTCAAAGTGGCAACCACGTCTTTGATTGTTTTACGCTTTTCACAGTCAAATCTTGCCGACCAGACGTTTTAAGCCTATTATATTCGGAAATTCTTAAAGTCGAATTTATTATGCTTTATCATAATTATTATTATAATTTATCATTTGCTTTAAGACGACACCGTGATCATATCTGTTCATTCTGTTAGCAATGACACAGTTAAATGCCCCCTCACTTGTCGGTTTAGGATAAAACCAATATTTTCCGCACCTAACGTGGCGTACGACGCATGCGCACAACAATGTGAAAGACCTCTATTGTACAGGCCTATAAGAAAAGATTTCATGGCCGTGGCAGTAACGCTTCTGATTTCTGATAATACGACATAAGGGTTGTGTGTTCGAATCCCATGAAGAGATTTCATTTTTTTCTGTTTTAATGTCATTTTTTCCAATACATTCATGTAGAAACCGAACAAAAATGACATTAAACCGTACAATTTTCGAGTAATCTTTTATCAAGCGGGTTGTCGCGATCGATGCTTACTCAAAACACAGTTTTTGGGCGATGCCAAAACATTGTACAAAGTGGTTTTGAATAATGTAAATTATTAAAGAAAAAAAAGTAACAACAATAGTTTACAGAACGCCATGTTTCACAATTGTCAACGTTCCTTTGGTAAATAGGTGTATGGGGTCAGGGCAAGCTGCTCAACAAAAATATATTGTTAAAAATGGAATGAACATGAACAAAATTGAAAGGGGGTTGCAAAATATAAAGACAGAACAGCTCAATACTATTAAAAATAATATCATATGAACTAAATTTAAATTATAAGAAGGAAATGAAAGACAAAGTACAAAGTTTCTTTAATTGGATTCGAACATGCAATGTTTTGCATCATAGCCCGAGATCTTATCCACTGAGCTATTGCGTCGTGACTAAATATCAGCTGCTTTTAACATGTTTTAATGTCATATAAGTAAAGTAATTTAACGGTATCTCTGTAAAATGACGCACTTTACCTATTTAGTATTATAACAGTGGACTTGTCCGAAAGGTCACAGCTCACGGGTCAAAATTGTACTATAGTGTGGCGTATCCTATTATATATTATTTATAAATACTGCTTTGTCAGGTTACGGTTTTAAACATCTCCAATTATATAAATAACTTTAATTCACGTTGCTAATGTGGCGTATCGTATCATATATCATTTAAAGATACTGCTTTGTCAGGTCACTGTTTTAAACATGTCCGATTCTATAAATAACTTTAATTCACGTTGCTAATGTGGCGTATTGTATCATATATTATTTATAAATACTGCTTTGTCAGGTTACGGTTTTAAACATGTCCAATTCTATAAATAACTTTAATTCACGAAGCTAATGTGGCGTATCGTATCATATATAATTTAAAGATACTGCTTTGTCAGGTCTCTGTTTTTAACATGTCCGATTCTTTAAATAACTTAAGTTCACGTTGCTAATGTGACGTATCGTATCATATATCATTTACAGATACTGCTTTGTCGGGTGACAGTTTTAAAAATGTCCGATTCTATAAATAACTTTAATTCACGTTGCTAATGTGGCGTATCGTATCATATATCATTTAAAGATACTGCTTTGTCAGGTCACTGTTTTAAACATGTCCGATTCTATAAATAACTTTAATTCACGTTGCAAACGTGGCGTATTGTATCATTTATTATTTATAAATACTGCTTTGTCAGGTTAAGGTTTTAAACATGTCCAATTCTATAAATAACTTTAATTCACGAAGCTTATGTGGCGTATCGTATCATATATCATTTAAAGATACTGCTTTGTCAGGTGACGGTTTTAAAAATGTCCGATTCTATAAATAACTTTAATTCACGTTGTTTATGTGGCGTATCGTATCATATATCATTTAAAGATACTGCTTTGTCAGGTCACTGTTTTAAACATGTCCGATTCTATAAATAACTTTAATTCACGTTGCTAATGTGGCGTATCGTATCATATATTATTTATAAATACTGCTTTGTCTGGTGAGGGTTTTAAACATGTGCGAACCTATAAATAACTTTAATTCACGTTGCTTATAAGGCGTATCGTATCATATATTATTTATAAATACTGCTTTGTCAGGTCACTGTTTTAAACATGTCCGATTCTATAAATAATTTTAATTTACGTTGCTAATGTGGCGTATCGTATCATAGATTATTTATAAATACTGCTTTGTCAGGTCACTGTTTTAAACATGTCCGATTCTATAAATAACTTAAATTCACGTTGCTAATGTGGCGTATCGTATCATATATTATTTATAAATACTGCTTTGTCAGGTGCCGGTTTAAATCATGTCAGATTCTATAATTAACTTTATTTGACGTTGCCATTGTCATGTATCATATCTGATGTCACCGGTACAATATTATAAGATACTGCATCGTCATGTGGCGCTTTTGAACTTAATTTATCAGATTCTACTAATAACTTTGTCACGCAACATATACACAATCATGATTGCCATATATAAAACGATGATAACATTGTAAAGTGTATTTCATATGAATGAAACATCGGGTGGCAAAAAGTAGCCATTTATATACCGATAGGTCTTGAAAAGAAGACATGAACACAATAAGCTATCTTATTTCCTGTTGACATTATCTCTAACCTGTCACTGGCATCTGTGGAACTCATTAATCATGTAAACAATAATCACACAAAAATCGATATAAATGTCACCAGTTGTTAAATTGCAACATGTGTCATGATTTGCATTGATGATTGAGGTATACCTGCTTATATCTGACCAATATCTACGGACCCATAGTTTCCATTACGAATTAATCAAGACGCCTTGTACCTGTTTGTTGATATGAGAAAAGTGTGGGGATGGTGTACCTTAGAACCTGGTTTAACCCCCATTGGCGAATTGTTATACTACCAACGTTCCCAGGTGGTTACCCCTCAGGTTTTGAGTTTTCGTTTACTGTTGGTGGTGTCTATTTTGAAATTTGACATCCTTTTCTCTCAACGTTATGGCTGTGTTGTGTCTAATGGACATGGCTTTTCCTGAACAGATATGCATATTTCACTTTTTTTATTTAGTTTGACAAATCCAGGAATACATTTGACCTAACACGTTAAACGGGGTATCATTCTGAACTATTTGTCATTTGGATACAATCTGATTAAAAATCATGTCCTGAAGACCGCTACGCTATGACATTTAGTTAAATTGGATTTGAGTGAAATTGCTTTTGAGGTTGGTGCACCCTAGAACCTGGTTTAAACCCCCAGTGGCAATTTGATTTGCCACTGACCGTTCCAAGGCGGTAACCCCTCGGGTTCTCATTTTTGTTTTTTGTTAGTGGGGTCCTTTTTGAAACTGATTATTTTATTAACCATGCTCTCTCCCCCTCTCTTCTTCTTGACTGTGTGGGGAGGCTGTTGTTTTCTGAATGTGGCAATTCCTGATATGCATATTTCACCTTTTTTTGAATAAACGAAAGGTCATAAAATATTTTTAAACCATTCAGAAACAGATTCTTTAATGTGTCTTGTCATATAAGTTCATAAATAATTAATTTCATATAAAGATTTAAAGATTACAATATGTGCGTTGTAATAATGACCCATGGAAAATTCAGAAGATATAGGTTAGGGTCCATTTTGTCGTTTTTTGACTAATATCTAGTAGTAAAAGACACACGTTCGTCTATTATGTGGCTTGTACAGTGAATACGTATACCTACTGCAATTATGATTTGTTCTTAACGAAACATGATGAGAAAAGAGTATGGACTTTATGAAACTCTGTTGTACAGCGTGCATGCTATCAATTAACCAGTTTTTTGCTGCAACGGTTATTTCCATACTAATCAAATATGTCACACATAAGACATATTATTGACAAGACGTTTCTGTCAAAGATTCATGTACAAAGTTACGCACGTGACTAAGCTTATAGATCTGGCCCTAATGGCCGAAATTGTTGGGTTGGATTTTAAACTGACCTCGAAATTAAAATTTAAAAAACGTAAAACCAGAAATCGCCAAACTCACAAAATAAAGCCTCCCCACGCAGCGAAAAAAGAAGAAAGGTAAAGACAGCATGTTGTTATAAAGACACACAACTTACTAGATTGATTAAGGTTTGACAATGTGTTTTATAAAATGTTGGGTTTAAAATGCAGTTTTGAAAATGATTTTTCTTTATATTCTAATAAAATGAACGAGTAAAAACTAAAAATCTCCAGTTTAATTTCAAATATTTATTGTAGAATATATCAGCAGAACATATTTGAATTATTTTCATGTTAAATCGAAGTTTGTAGCTCATTTAAATAAAGTGTTCCATGTAAATTAGCAAAATTTTCTCCGAATTAGAATAAATATATTGAGTTAAAAATTAAGTTTGGGCGTAAGGTTTTTTGTGATATTGGGTCATGGACATATTACTTCAAACCATCTTTTCGTATTTGTTTTTCTTCCGAAATTAATTGTCGCGACGTGGTTTTACAGGATCAGTTTCCGATGCATTCCAATTCCAAAGCGTCAAATATTCTGATTATAAAATTGATATAATTGGAATTGTAGCTGACTTTCCGGCCGATAAGAAAATATTTCATGATTATGTTGATAAAACCTGTCATATTATTCATTAACGTTGTTGCTTCCCACCTGCGTTTTATTACCGCAAATCAAGTGGAAACACCAAACCTGTTAAAATTTGTTATTTTGAGCTTCACACATAATCTAAATTTATCCGATAGTACGAGGGTTGTTCGGAAAGTTTTGAGAAAGTATGATTTGCTCAGTAACTATTTATTGCTGCGCAGAATATTTAATACAAATTATAGTTTAATATGTAATTTATCCGAGTAAGTACTTTAAAACGTGGTAACGATACTATTATGCATATAATCGTTTCCATAGCAACAACTGTCCACGCATCCTGGCGCACGGCGTATTTTCTTGTTATAATTTTTCTTTCTGAATGAAAAGAGCCCCTAACTGATACACTTTCAATGTCACGAGTTTTGGCATAAGAAATGTGTACTTTGTGAAGGTAGATACTTTGAAAATGAGTAGAAGTTGATTTTTCTACAGTGACTTTAAACTCTGAAAATAACGACAACGTCGGGCGACGTCGTTGCGTGCGCCGGGTCACTGGTAGTGTCCGTGCCTAACGCTTTGAAGCATTCGTATACACGAAGCTATTGTAATAAAATTTTACACCATAATAGATTAGGTACTAAAGTAATACAGAGTAAACTTTTGTTAGATTTTATCTTTTCCAACTTCAAATAT
Source organism: Corbicula japonica (assembly GCA_038501625.1). NCBI lineage: Eukaryota > Metazoa > Mollusca > Bivalvia > Venerida > Cyrenidae > Corbicula > Corbicula japonica. The sequence continues at coordinate 3,236,412 of JAZAYU010000036.1, forward strand.
TGGCCGTGTCTCAAAACTTTCTGAACAACCCTCGTATAGTACTTGGATGGGGACATAAGGCAGATTTTTTACAATTGCTGTAATTTCCTTACATTACAAAACAGTTTCAGCCATGTTCATGTATATATATTCAAACTGTTGCTAGTTTGTGTATAAAATAACTGTATTCACCTTGACCTGATTTGGGAAGTCATGTTAAGTAAAACAACAAAACAAAGTGTACTGCGCTTCCTCTTAACTGAAAAGAAATGTCATTTATATATTTGTAAATATCTGTATTTTCATCTTGTCTCAAAATCTTCTGCATACTAAAATATTAAATATTTGCAACCATTGCTTGGGACGGATCCTACTATATACCTGATTTTTTTTGTATTCTGGTGACCTAAATCCGGATCGGTGAAATTGACAGTAATGGTCACTACTAAAACTGTCCATAAAGCCCCAATCAAACCGAGCCTGTAGTATTTTAGTTGTGTCGCGTTTTCTTTTAATTTTATTAGAACCTATTTGCTATCTCAAAATCTCACAAGGCTCTGAAAAATAACAACTAATAATCATGCTAGACAATGTTGGATGGTAGAAATATGAACGTCTTAAATGCACACAATATGTGATCAAAATTATCTTAAACTTGTCACTAACATCTGTGGAACACATTTATTATAATTATCATTTGGGATAACGTTTAATACAACAAAAAAATGAAAAGAAAAAAAAAGAAAAAAAAGAGAACATGTTAAATGTAAACAGTTATGTTTACCATTTAATCTTGATCTGCACGGACGAGAGTTGTTGCTCTATTACTTTGAAAAATAACTGTGTATGGTGTAAATAATGAGTTGCTCTCAACCCGGTTGTAGGCGACGTGAGTAGGAATATTTGTATACTTCAAAAACGACGATGAAGCTTGATAAATGTAGAAGTATGACATATTTAAATATGAACCTCACTCAGTTTATCGTCGTAAAAGAGCGGAAAGTTCACCGGTTTTGAAACTTACTGGAAATCTTTGAAACTATAAAATACAAAGACTTTTTGTTCGTAGAAAACTGAAGGTTATTAAGTACAATGTACAAGTATAGTTTTTGCAAGGAATAAGGAAGAGCAGGGTACTATTAGACGATCATTTGTACAAAAAAATCTGAGTATACATAATTTACAGGGTAAATCTATAATAAAATTATTACATTAATTTCTTAAGAAAAATAAAACAGTTCATATCAGCAAAACCTACTAACTTCTTCAAATCCCTGAAAGAGGTGGTATGGCCCACGAAGTGATATTTTAACCAAGTATTCTTCAACGGTAATTTCCATATTAATCAAATATGTCAATGACAAGACCTTTTCTGTCAGGGATACCAAATTATGTACGTGACAACGCGTATAGATCGAAACATATTGGTTCAAGCGATCTTTTTGTCTTTCCTTGGAAGCAACTTGTCGCGACTTGGTCTTATCGGATCAGTTTTCGATGCATTCCAATGCAAACGCGTAAAATATGCATTTAAAACTTCTAGGAAAGAATTCTTATCATGAACAATAAATGTAAATGGAATATTCAGCTAACATCTGGAGCGATATGAAAATATTGCAAGCTTGGTTTGATTGAACATGTCAATAAATAGAAAAAGGTATTGTGTTTAAATAAAGTTCAATAAATGCCTCCCACGGCTGCGACATACACTCACCCAAAGTACTAATTAGTTATTAAAAGCGTTAGTTTACAATGTACGAGTGTTTTCTAGCTGGGTAGGTGAAAATTATGAATTATGTTTTGCTGGAAATCATAATTATTAATCTGACACATTTTGTATTTTGATATTTTCTAAGTTTTGCATTAAATGCATTTATATCAAAATGTAAGATAACTCTCAGAAAATATTTCATCAGTCAATCATTTATTTAAAGAGGTAATTCAAAGTCTATCTGAAAGCAAAGCAGTGACCTATAAGAAATATGTTGAATGTAAATTAATTAGCATAATTCACAGATGGCTAAGGTACATGTGAACCGAGAAAGGGGATTTTCATGTACCCTGCAAAATTTGAAAAATTCTCTATTTTTGACAGTTTTTCTTATCATTCAAGAGTATAAAATTCAGTAACTACTGTATTTAATCTCGTATATTTTCATCATTCGTGTAGTTTTTGTCGATCATTTGAATCACCTCATTCAGTTTGCTACGATACCGATACGATTCATTTAACTGATTGAGAAAAGAAAACGCTGAAAGTAAAACGATAGACATAAAGGTCACGGGTACAAAAACAATACAAAACATGGTTATTGGGAATGCTAAGATCTAGAATTTTATTCTCAAAGCAATCTGCTGATCTTTCAAAATACTGGAAATTGACTTGACCAGTTCATGGTAAGAATAAAACACATGGGAGACCAGTGCAAATCTAGATCTAGATCTAGGTCTGCATTTTGATCAGTAATAATTAAATGAGTTTAAAAGTAAAAAGTTTAGATGATAAATAATTGAAAAAATAAGAAATCTGCGCTGCGTCTGCGTCTACACTATTCGCACATGGGACATGTATCTATGGCGTAAACTTCATCATCACCCAATGGACGTCCAGTTACAAAAACTGTCGGACGTCAGTTGTGAAATATGAAATACTTGTGGTAACCTTTGAAAGTCACAGAACATGACAAACATGACAATATTGCTAGCTCGGTTCGATTGAGTCTGTTCATGGGCAGTAATGGAAATGGAAATTACTGCCCACGTAGCCTAGCCACGGGGTGAGCGCAACTCAATATTTACACCAGAAAACAGTACACTAATCCTTCCCAAGCGATAATATTTGTATGCCGGTGAACATGGAGCCTTTAATGCGTTATTTTCAGATTAACACAATTTCATGAACGGCGTAAAGAAGTAATTTAATTTTTGTTTCGCAAACATTTCTATACGCTTTCTGTCGTTATTTGATATAAGATTATTTTTCAATGCAAAAGTTATTATAAACTACAATGGTCTTGAACATGAGATTTTTTACTCTTTCGAATTGGGAATTATGTGGCGGTATGAAGATCAGCCAACTTTGTCAGATTAGTGATTAACCCATTTGGCGAGTCGCCCATAGCATTTGATAACTATTTCATATTTCAGAACAGGATTTATTGAGGCATCTTATTCAAATATCTCCATTTTTTCTCCAGCCAATTGAGATGAAAAACTGTTCGACATTATTACATAGTTCAAGGTAATCATGATCAATATCTCTATTTCCTTACTCGCTTAAGTAATGTTCAATGTAAATTAATATAACACGATCCATTCTTGGATAAGTTCTTCGGGTGAGTCTTAAAAGCCACTCGAGAATGATCTTGGTTTGTTTAACCAGTTTAAAAAAACTTAATGGGTTTGTAACGAAAGTTTATTGTACAGTTAACAACTTTTCTAAGTATACACCTTCGTACTGGGGCATTAATGACTAGATTTTTGTGCTATTGCCCTAAAACTTTAAAAAAAAACATGCATGGATGCTAACTGATTTATAAGTAAAACTTCATTCAAAATGACCAACAACTAACTGTTCAAAATCATTTAGAATACTGACACCCACAGAATACACATTCACAAAATCAGTTAATACATGTAAACGCGGATATTCAACTTATTAAACGAATTACACTTACATATAAATGAACATTTGGAACCTAGAAATATGCTATTCTTCTATTTCTGTTAAATTCATTTCATTCTAATCTTTATGTTTTATAACTGTTTATAGTCCAACCCACTTTTGGGGCAAATCAGTTTGAATGCATAAAATGTAGTCGCCTATCTTTAAGTTTTCCAATATGCCTATTAAATTCGACCAATTTTTCTAATAAAACAGTAAGTATTTATTGCATTTTATAAAAAGTTTTATAGCAATAGCTCAGTTATCAAGCCAGTAATGCCCCAGTATGAAGGTGTATACTTAAAAATGTTGTTAAGTGTAGTAATACTAAGCGCTTATTATGTAGTATGTTTATTTAAAAAATACTTAAACGAAAGGCCTCAGCTAAAGATAAGTAGAAATCATATCACTGGTAATCAATGAACTTAATATTAAATATGTTCATGAATCAGAAGACAAAGGTTTCATGGTATAATGCAAACACAATAAACTATTTGATGAAATTTATGATGGATGATGTAAATATAGAACCTAAATTTAAATCAAAAGAGGCATTAGAAGTAGCTGGTTCTTAACTCAAGACAGTTTACTAAGGTACAAATTTATGTATTTTCGAAACATTTGATAAGGTAACTTTGAAAGCAATCGAGAACGATAAATATGAAAATATTTAGGCTTGGTTTGATTGAGCCTGTTTATAGGCAGTAATGGAAATGCATATTGCTGGCCATGCCGCATAGCCCCGGGTTGAGCGCAACGCAATATTTATACCTGAAAACAATAGGAGAAATATCTCAGCCACAACCACACACATCCAAAAAGCAAAAAAATAAAGTGACAGAACCAATATTTAATTACAACAACTAAAAGGGAATATGCCCAACAAAAAATATATTAACCAAAACTGTTCAAATTCAGAAGTTTTTGTTTTGACTTTGACATTTTAAAATATAATTTCCTATATTTTCATGCTTACTGATCCTTATTTAAGATGATACCAACAACAAAATTTACAAATATAGTTCATTATAATTGTAGTAATTTGTGTTTACTTTATTAATTATTTTGAGCACTATCAAATTACTAATTACGCATTTCGCAGCACAAGAATCATATAGCCATAAGGCCAGAGAAAGTAAATTATTAGATTCTCATCCGGATTTTGGGAAAAGGGGGCGGGTGGACACTTTTTAATTTTTATTTTTTATTAACGAAAAAACTGAGAACAGAAGTAAAAACTTACTTAAAGTTTTGAGAAAATGGCATTTATAGTTACCAGAACCTTTGGTGTACAATATTCGTCCATCTTTTCAATTTTTTCAAAAAATCTTGATAACAACTTACAGAAGTTGCAGGTTGGTGCATATTCTTGCTTGAAAAGCCATACCAGTCTTTAATAGTGACATTATCACCTTCGGTGAGCTTTGAAATGATCATGAACATTTTATTTTTATATTGTCGGCTATGTTTTTTCCCATATATAGGATGGTCTAAAACCCGTTCTGTCCGGAACAGAATATGGTTCGATTTTTTACCAATAAATTTTTTTGGGGCGGGTGGTTTTGGACAGGGGCGGGCGGGGATGAGAATCTAAAATATTTTTTTTCTATTGCCTAATGTAACAAAATCACTAATTTGTTGTGATAAAAATAGAATTCCCTCCATTTACATGTCTATATTAAATTTTATCGTTTATCGCAATGAAAATCTAGCCTTGCTTTATCCAATAGCATTGTATATGTTAAATGTGGAATTAAGACAAATATTTAAGCATTATTGTATGTTCCTAACATTACAAAACTGTTTAAGCCATGTCACGTGTATCGGTTACAGCTGTTGCCAATTGTTGTGTAAAAATAATAGAATTCAATTAATATATGACTTGCTTTGAGAATTCATAAATAAATGAAAACAAACGGTTTACCGCGATTATTCTTGACCGAAAAAGGGTCTAAACACCCATTGGCGATTGGTTTGCCACTGACCTTTCCAAGGCGCTAACCCCTCAGGTTCTCATTTTCGAAAATTTTTAGATGTCTTTTTAAACTATTGATTCTATTTTCCAACAAATAAGGATGTCGTCAAACACTCAATATTTGAGTCCCACGAAATTAAGAACCGACAAAATTGATTTTTAACTGCAAACTACGAAATGTTTTGCCCACCGATATCCCTAGAAGTTTTAGATGCATAGTACTTGAACAACTAACATGGTCAAGTGTCTGAGTATACAAATGTACTAATGGGAGATTGATGATTTGATATCAATCTGTTTCGGAACTATCAGTGTTGTTTAAATGTAAATGTCACATATTATCAAAAAAGAAGCTTTGTTGTTTTACATGTACCCTGTCACATATGTTCAAAAACGAGGCTATGTTGTGTTGCATGTACGTGTCACATACTATCAAAGCGAGAATGTATTTTCTAAATATGATTTCTGATGCATATTTAAGTACGAAAAACGAACTATTAATGCCATCGAACACGAAATTTTCAAAATATTGCAGGCTCCATTAGGTTGAGTCCGTTTATGGACAACACTTGCATACACAACTGTCTGAGTCGCCCAGTCCGAATTTCTAAGCGCAACCCAATATTTACACAGCCAGCATTAACTGAATTTAGGGGGATACTTTTAAAACCCACACAGAACTACAGTTATATTTAAATGGTTGAAAAGGGAACTTTGAAAGCCGCAGAACATAAGTATTTTATAGTTTTAAGAAAATCTTTTTTTTCAAAACACACTAATGGATTTACATTTACAAATTATAAATAGAAGGTGATGCGATGCTCAGTACTTGCAACACATATATTACACTTTCAAGCTGACCTGCAGTTTTTGCCATATTCAATACATCGTCGAAATGAATACAAACAAAAATTGAAAATATAATTATCATTTAATTTTATTCATAGCAACTTCAAAAATTATTTTGTGCGCAAATTGACAAATAAATAATATTATTTTACTCAAAAGTAATGTTAAAATGGGACAGATCACTGGAAAAATGTGTCTTCTGAGAACTGATGTCAATCCTCGAAATGAAATCATGTTGGTCAGGAGATAATGATTGTTTGTTTTTTCGGATTAAAGTGTTCATTATACAGTCATAATGTGCAGCGAACGTTTATATTCGTTATGAGAGAATAACTGAAGATAATTGAGTTTACTCCAAATATAGTAACAACAGAATGACAAATAATTTCACCGAAGATAAACTTTCCCTTTAGCAATTATTATTTAACTGTTAGTAAACCATTATTTAAACAAATGATAACCATAAAGGCAACTGCTTAAATAAAATAACTGGCTAACGTTCAAGATAAGCCTTGTTTCGAATTTGCCAGGTCTATAGATACCTTCTTTATAATAATTTCTATTTTTGGTGTTTGGTGTACTTATTTCCTTGGAATTTGTGGGCAGATCAATGTACAAATTCAACACCACAACCAAAAAATGATTAGACTAGAACATAAAGTTTAACGTAGTTACACATGGAAGAACCCAAACAACAATTACGAAAATGTATGTTCACAATTATTTTTATAAGTGCATCCACATTAATGAAGATCTATAAGAATTCAGAGAAAATACTTACCATTATATGATGTACAAAATAAAATAAATCCAATAAGATTATTAATGAACGATTCAAACCGAATCATTTCTGAATCAAATTCTCACTGCAATGTACGATGTGTTTTTCAAAATCAACTTTGTCACTTCACACTTGGTCCGCTAAAAATATTTATTTCGAACGACAGTTATTAGAAGACTAGTTGAGTTAAATATCCGTAAACGCATTTTATTCAGCTAATACCCTGACCTTTCAACACATTCATGGAACAAATGACACGTACTGTTCAACAGAAATCCCAAATATCGATATAGAGAGCAAAAGACACAATGTCATGAGAACCGTTTGTGGAGCAACGAACGTTTCCAAAGTATACGATTCAATAAAATCATACGCTTGAAGTAAATCAATGACGTGAACAGTACCAATTGTTCTCCCATTACTAAGTACTGAAAAGAACGAATACCATTCACTTATATAACTGAAGCTAGTTTATTCAATTCCGAAACTGGGCCGGTTAAGTAGGTGTAGAAGATAATTACAGGAAGTAGAAACACATACGGGACACTTCATGAGAAGTGGTGTTTTCGGCGACCTTACTTGAAAAACAAATTCAATCATTTATTTTTTTTTCATAACAAGTAAGATTTTGTTACATTTTTAATATAGTTTTAATTTTACAGCAAAAAATGTATAACTACAATTAATGTCTGGATACAAGTAAGTCTGTGTGTTATAGTCGTTAGTTAGTTTGTCTCTTGGTTGGTTGTAGTTCTTGGTTGGTTGTGGTTGGTTGTACATCCATTTTATTAAAGTTATTTAAAACACCTAACAACTGAAAATTTATTTTCATGCCAAATTCTACAAGCGAAAATAAATGTAATCTATCATGGATATTGACTGTAAGTTGCAAAATTTTGCAAACTGAACAGTTACAGAATAGAAGTTCGCTATTAGGATTTACTCCCACGAGATTCGTCATACAGATCTTTTCTGTATTAATCAAGTCTCAGATGCAGACCGTCCCGGCACAATTTGTCATTGTGCTGAAAAGTTGAACGATCATCGGACGAGTCGACCGCTAGAGACAGTATTCTCTTTAGTTTGTAAAATGTATGAAATACTTTGCAAAATAATTTTGTGTTCAATCTTAAACAGGTACAATATCATAAAATAAAAAGTTATAAAAATAAAATAAAAATTATACCATAACATAATATAACAACTTATATTAATAATATTCTTGTCCATAGCATGTGTTAACATATGTTAAAAAAGTTAGAACAGTCAACGCATTTTTGTCAGTATCATATTACTCATTCAGGATTTTTCTAATGGTGTTTTGTGTTGCTCAGAATTTATTAATGGCTATTGATTTGTTCTTCAAATGAAATAAATTGAAAATAAAATACAAAGGGAATGTATCATCAATCTATGAGTTTTTTTCAAATAAAATATTTGCTTCTCTTCCTCAACATTTGTTAGTTTTATGCATTACTATTTTACAATTTTGCACAACAAACTCATCTCGAAAACCAATTTACATGCGTTTTATCCCTGTTTAAAATTCAATTTCTAAACTAGCTCATACTATTGACATCTAGCATAATTAGAGAGAGAGTGTACTTACCGTTACAAGAGGTACGAAACAGAATAAACCCAATAAAACTATCAATGACGTCGCAGACACGAAACATGTCGGATGAATTGCCCACTTAATATTATATAAATGTTCAGTTATTTTATTTATATTTCTTGACTTGATTTGAATACGCTACACTTGATCTTTACTGAAGCACTGGAGCTTTGACTACTTTAATCATTGAAAGAATATCTTGAGCTGAAATGTTCACTTAAAATGCATATGCATTGTTTTTATCTACCTTATTACGCTAGAAAGAAGAAAGATGTGACGAAATGCCGATTATTAATATATAGAGCACAATATTATCAGAACCTTTTCAGAACGACGAAATTTTCTTGATTGTAAGATTCAATACAATCAACGATGCTAGTAACTAAATGACGTCCACAATAAACCTGTGGTGGAATATTTCTGCCGCGAGATAGCTAGGCAGCTATCGTGATACTTAAAAAAAATCTTGATAAAATTTCATTTTCTGAAAAGATTGTAATAAACATCTTCAGTTGCCTGAAAAAAACAACATTTAGATAATTTTAAGTGTTATCTAGTTAAAAAGTGCTCTAGTTCCCAAACCTGCGAAGTTTAGCTAGATAGCTAACTCGAAAATTTCAGATAGTTGCATAATAATAATTTCAAGCGTTTCTTAAACTTTTATAATAATAACTCGATGTTGCCGTGGCAGTTTCAAGCATGTTCGCAAAAGTTTGAGCAAATTGTCTTTTCAGTAAAATATAATTTATTGAAACGGTTACGGTTTCCTTGAAAATTTAGAATTTTAATGCGAGAGATACCTAGCTATCGCGCGGCAGAAATATGCCACCATATCAATCATTTCTCCGAATGCATGAAAGATGTTGATGCATAGTTTACTTTTTGAGAAAAACGAAAAGTAAAGATGAGAAAAGCCTACAAACTTTCTTAAAATCCCTGGGGTTGTACGAGAACGTTATATTTGAACACGGTACATAGTTATACATGTATTTGTGTAATATTTAGAAGCGCTCAACCCTGGGCTTAGCTGCGTTGAAAGTCATTAGCATTTCCATTACTGCCCATGAACATTATCAATCGAACCGAGCCCGCGATATGTTGATATTTGTCGAGTTCGGTTGCTTCGAAGTTGTTATCAATATATTTAAACATATATTGAACATATAAATATATGTTTAAAATACAGATAAAGAAAAACTAAATTTGACCAAATATTGCTTTGATCTTCAGATGAAATAAATTGAAACAATGTATTATCAATCCGTGAGCGTTGGTTAAAAACAATCTGCTCATCTTCCTCAACATTTGTCAGTTTCATGCATTACAATTTTACAATATTATTTCGCGTAACAAAATTATATCTAAGACCAATAACCGTTCTTAAAGTCCTGTTTGAAATTAAATGCCTAAACCATAAATTGAGAAAATGTACTTACCGTTACAGAAGGCATAAAAAAAGAGTCTTATAAAATTATCAATGACGCCACCCGCCTGAAACATGTCGGACGAAATTGCCACTTCTACAAACATACAGTCATTTTTAAAAAATTCTCTATTTACACTCTACATTTGGTCTTTACTGAAGACTGGTATGTTGGCTACACTAATTATTGAGTATTGAAATTTTAACTTCCAACTCAGATCATCAACTTATTTATTTGGCTTACATGATACATGTACTAATTGTGAGTGTCACTAGCAGTGCCCATTTATTTAGCTAGTGACAAAATGTCAGTTTCGTAAACATTCCCATTAACACACTGTCAGTAATTTGCTATAAGATTTTTTGTCAGTGCAAATTGTAATAAACTACATGGGCTTTAAATGAATTTTTTTTCTCTTTCAAAAACAACATTTATTGGAAATTATGTGGCGGAATAAAGATCAGCTAAGTTTTTAAGATTGGTGATTAACTCATTTGGCAAGTCGCCCATCGCATTTGATATCTATTTCATATTTCAGAACATGATTTATTGAGGGATCTTACTCAATTATCTTCTTTTTTCTCTCGTCACTGAGATGAAAGCTGTTCTACATTATTACATAGTTCAAGGTAGCCTGGTTCAAAATCTGTTTTTCTTTGTAATTTTATTTCTTTCATAAGTAATATTTTATGAAACTTAGTATATCGTATATGCATAATATGGCAATGAATATCTTTGAAAATCATAGAAAACTCAGCCTACCTTAACACATCCAAGCATGAAACAAGAATAGAACAATACCAATATATATAAATACAAAAATCAAAAATTGAATAACTTGGGGATGTTTTGAACAAAGAAAATATATGCAAAACTGTTCGCTTTCAAACAATTTGTGAAGTTAACGTAAAATGTCAGATAATTCCTATATTTTAATCCCGTTGCTCAGTGTTTAATATGATACGAAAATCATAAAATACAAACAAATATTGTACAACTGTTGTTGTTTTTTACTTCCCATCCCTTAATTTGAGCATCATTAAATTACTAATTACGCATTTTGTGGTAAAATAAAATTATATTGCCATAATATGTAACAAAATCACCCGTTGTTATGATAAAATTACAATGCCGTCCATTTACATGTCAACATTTATCACAATGAAAATCTAGCCTAACTTTATCTGATAGCCTTGCATTTGTTGGATGTGAAAATAGGGCAGATTTTTAAGTATTATTGTATGTTCCTGACATCGCAAAACTTTTTAAGTCATGAACATGTGTGTCTATTTCAGCTGTTGCCTTTTATTGTGTAAAATAATAGTATTCGCCTCTGACTTGATTTGAGATTAATAGAGAAATGTCATGTGTACGTTCTTGATATAATTTTCGTTTTGACACACAATTTTCTTTACAGTTTAAAACAATGGTGCTATCTACATGTATTATAGCTATTGAATAGCTTCCAAGTAATCTCCACTTATCTTTAACTTGGTCTTGACCATTTGCAATTTGCTTTCTTTATAAAGCATCACTTGTTTCAATACATTAAAAAAAGAAAATCATAAAACGATAACGAACATGGATGTCGCCAACTCTCAAAACTTGAGTTCCACGAAAAAAAGAACCCAATGGCATGAAATTGAAGTCAAACGGCAAACAACGAAATGTTTTGCCAACGAACATCCAATTTGAAAGTAGTTTTAGATTCATTGTATTCAATCGATAAATGGTCAAATGTGTAAAATAACGGGAGATGGTTGATTTGATATTAAGCTGTTTCGAAATTGTCAGTGTTGTTTTACATTTAAATGTCACATATTTTCAAAACGAGGTTGTGTTGTATTATATGTACATGTCACATATTAACATGTCACATATTTACATAAGCAAACATGTGTTTTCTGAATATTAATAGATGAAAACGGAACTTGAATTTCCATGGAATACGACAGTTATCAAACGTTAGATGGAGCTTGATGATGAGCAACAGATGCAGATCAGGCACCTAACGCCAGCATTAATACATGTAATAGGTATCGTTCCCAGCCTTAGAAGTGTTAATTGATAAATAATTAAAGTACGGGATTAGTTTTACACCCCCAAAGAACTATATTAACATATGAAAAAAGGAACATTGAAAAAAGTAAAATATGCATATCAGGAATTGCCACATTCACAAGACACAGCCGTTCCACACAGACACGACAAACAATTAACAAAAAGTTCCATCCTTTCCAAACGAAACCATTTGAATTTCATGTATAAATAATGAAAAGAAGAAGTGATGTTATGTTCAATCAGTATTTGCAACACACTAGCTGATATGCGTTATATTTACTAGGATTCAATACATTGTCAAAACGAATACAAAAATAATTTGAAGTGAAAATAAACTCTTAAGTTTAATCATAGTAGCTTCATATATGTTTATTCGTAAAATTTATAACTTGGTAATTACCTTTTCTACACAATATAATAATAATCTCAAAGGCATGTCTAAATGGGAAAAGTCACGGGAAAATTCGTCTTCGGAACGCTGACGTCAATTCTCGAAAGAACGTCATTATATTGCACAGACGACAATGCTCATTATTTATTTCTTAGCACAAAGAACACTATACAGTTAAAATGTGCAACAAACTAATCTTTTAGTTACGAGGCAAAACAAATGGTTAGTTTTCTCCAAATAAACTAATGAATAAACTGTCAACAATGTCACCGAAGATTTCCCGTTAGGAACTACTAGATCTATTTAACAATACAGTTATAGTAAACCCATTTTTGAATCAAATTAATCAAAGGTTCACCGCTAAAATCAAGTAACTGGCAAACGTTCTCGATGAGCCTAGTTTCGAATTAGGATGAACCGAGTTTCAAATTTTGATGAGAATACATGTAGTTTCGGATTAGCCAGGTCTATACCTTTTGTATAATAATTGCTATTCTTGGAGTAATAATTTCAGTGGATGTTGTAGGCAGATCAATCTATGAATTCAAAACCACGACAAAATAGAATTTTCAAAATAAACGTAGTTAAGAACCCACGAAAATATATATAAAATTCGACACTGTTTGTCGTAAATTATAAGTAAATCTACATTAAAATTTTATTAATATACGTTATAATTCAGAGAAAATACTTACCATTATACGATGTACAAAATAAAATAAATCCAATGAAATTATTGATGATAGATTCAAACCGAATCATGTCTCAATCAAATTGTCACTGAAATGTACGTGTACTTTGTTTTTCTTGTATTTTCTCATATATGGCTTGACCACTTAACACTTCAACTGCTAAAATACTTTTGCCAACACAAGTTATAAGAAAAATAATTTGAGTTGAATCCTCCCCGTAAACGCATTATTTTCAGCTAATACTTTGACCTTTCAACACATTCATGGAACAAATGACACATACTTTTCAGAATTCACGATTATCGATATGGACAGCAAATTTAAAGACACAATGTCATGAGAACCGTTTGCGGAGCAAAGAACGTTTCCATATTGTACGATTCAATCGAATCACACGCTTGAAGTAACGTAATGACGTGAACAGTACCAGTTGTTCCCCAATTACTAAGTACACTAAGGATTGAAAACCATTCGCTTATACAATTTAAGCTAGGTAATATTATATTTGTGTAACTGGGCTGGTAATATGAGGTGTGGAAGATAATAACAGAAAATAGAACCGCATATGGGACGCGTCTTTGGAAAAAGTGCCTTTGATGATAGAGTTCGGCATTATTTGAAAAACAAACAATTACACATAAAGTCTATATAATTGTACATATAAAATAATGTTTAAGAAATTTATCTCAAGGTCTAAATTTGTCCAAATATTGTTTTACACTAACCATCAATCTGTAAATTTTTGTTCAAATAAAATTATTTCATCTTGTACAACTTTTGTCAGTTTCATGCATTACAATTTACAATGTTGCATAACAAACTTATCTCCTAAACAAAATTACATGCATTTAAGCCCTGTTTAATATTCATTGTCTAAAAATGTTCAGAAAATAATCATTTTCACATAGAGAGAAGGTACTTACCGTTACAGATTAGAAATAGAGAAAGTTCAATAAAACTATCAATGACGTCACCCACCCGAAACATGTCGTACGAATTGGCATCTTATTTGCAGTTATTGTTTTGTTCTAGTTTGATTTGAACACTCTACACTTGACCTTTACTGATCAGTTTTCTTTAAAATGCATAATGAAGAAGAACAGGGATTCGAAAATTCGAATTAAGAGTGAATTTTTTATAAAGTGTATAACTGACTTGTGATTGTGATTGCACTGCTTCTTTCAACTTCTACGGTGACCTTATTACACTACAATCAAGAAAGATGTGGCAGAAATGCCGATTATTAATATTGAGAGCGAAATACACCATATCATCAGAACCGTTTGCAGAACAACGAATTTGTCCTGACTTAAGATTCAATGCAATCAACGTTGCCAGTAATTAAATGGCGCCTACAGTTCAATCATTTCTCCAAATGCATGAAGGATGTTGAAGCAATCGCTAATGAAGCTGAAGAAAAGGTAAGCTTTGCAGTTGTGTCGCATTACGAATGTTTTATCAAGTAAAAGTCATGTTAATAGAAACATAAGAATAAACACATGCATATTAATGTACTTTTAATATGAACGGAAACAATTAAACAAATCTCGGTTGATTTAACATTTAAAAGCTTTTGTTAATGACGTTTATCGTGCGAAAGTAAAGTGTGTCTGTTATACAAACATAAAAATAAAGACATAATTTTAATATTAACTGGAACAATTAAATAAAGTTAATGAAATGCGATGTGTTTAAGTAAAGTGTGTCTGAATAAACCCGTTTCCTTCAACAGAAATACATGTAGTATAAATAACAATATAATTAGATATTGATATAAGATAACGTTATCAAATTCACCCACCATTTTTATTTCGCATAATATAACAAATACGAGTTATAGTTTGTGAACTCTTTTTTATAACGTTTTCACATATATCATTTTTAAAATGTATAGATAAACCCAAAGCATTACACATACGGCGGCAAAGCATTACACATACGGCGCAAAGCATTACACATACAGCGGCAAAGCATTTCACATACGGCGGCAACGCCTGGCCAACCATACAAGAGACAGACCAGAAAATAAAACAGTGTGATAAACAGTTTTCATTGTTAATTATTTTGGAAAGGGCAATGGACCGTAAAGTTATAGTAAAAAATAGTGAAATATGCATGTCAGGGATGGCCACATCCAGCAGACCCAGCCCCCACACACAACTAAACAGTAAAGAGGAAAAGAGAGCATGGTGTTACAATAATCAGTTTCAATATTGACGCCACAAACAATTAACGAAAGTGAGAACCCGAGGGAGCAAAACAAATTGCCACAGGGTGAACAAACTTTGATTTATTGGCACCATCCCTTGGGATATTTTTTAAATTTATTCGAACTATACTCGTATTTCATACTAAAACTGTGGTACTGCACCTACCCACAGACAATGTCAGTCTGTGTAGAATTTCGGAGTTGCATCGTGAATAAAGTCTGTTATCGTCAGTTTGACTAATTTGTCTGATCTGGAAAGCCAACCCTGGGGAATAACGTTGTTTAGTTTGATCGCTTGCAATGACAGTTAATCTCTGTGACAAAGTCCCATGATTCAACATAGAAACTAGACAGAAAGCTTTTGCAGGGGTACAATATTAAACTTTTGGTTTGATGCCATGGGTTTGCTACCTCATTCAATGACAAACTGATTGACTTTTCCGCTTAACGTTAAATGAATCCAATGTAATAAATAACCATGTGCATACGTGGGCAAAGAAGTTGCCTAAAATAGCGGGTGTATTTAAGGAGTTTCTCCTTTCGTAATTTCACTGCCATCGATTAAAATAAAAAAAAACACCTAAATACCATTTATTGGGGCAAAGTTTTATTAAACTACATTTTGCAGTTAGAGAGATTTTTAAATTAATTATATTATATTGGAGACATTGCACTTACGATGGAGTAACACTTAAAATTGTATACAATTAAATTATACCCAAACAAGTACAAGCAATGTACTAGTATGTATTAGTATTAGCTTTTGCATATGTTTAAAAAAAGTTACATATTACATTATTCCCAGGAGATTTTTTCTTCATACTAATCTCATCAGTCTAAATCACTTCTAAAACACATACCGTGTCTCGAACAATATGTCAAAAGCGTTGAAAAAAATGTATGTTTGTAAATCTTTAGATCTTCGTTTTCTGAATATGTATTTGCTTATTATGTTCATCTTATATTCTTATAATGTTTCTACGCGATTCATGTATATATAAAAATAAAGAGTATCAATTGAGTTGTTTGTATTAATCTACTGGGGCGAGCGTGAGGGATGTAAGCCCAAAACCTTGATTTGAACCCCCCACCCCCTCACGACTACTGACTTTTTAGTGTAAATTTTTGGTGTCTTATTATAGAGTGACCAGTTTGTAAACCCATTGAGGATGCTGTGTTAACTGAGAATGGCTATTCTGATATCCACCGTTTGAAATTATGCATAGGTTGCAATATTACTTATTCTTAGCTATTATACAACACAGTTTTTGTATAATACGTTTCTATTTTTAAAAATTAATTTATCATAATCAATTTAATTTATTATATTAATATGTATAAAAATAAAATTGCTACTTTATTAAATAGTTACTGTTCGTCTGTTTTAACCATACAATTGTGTTAACCATGGAACATTAAAAGTAAATCTGAAGTGTATGCTTTATTAAGCTACAGTTCATGAGGGATGTTTTGTTGGCCTAAGAACCTTGAACATAACGACGAATAAACAAATTGTAATAAATGAAGAGTAAACATATTTGTTCGTTTGTTGTTGTTTTATAAATCCACTATCCGCAGAGAAATTCAGACCAATTAACAATTTGCTAATTTAAAACCTATTTTTGCATATAATTTAACCGATATTTCGACTGTCACACATCTCTGCTTGTCTGACCTACTTTATATAACTTATAGAATATTTAATTCGATGAAAAGAATCAGAGAACCTATTAATCAGACTGTCTGGACTATTATTGAAACCGGTCTGGCAACTGTCGCCCTGATTCATCAAACCCATTTATATATTTCTTCATTTCTGTATCAGTTAACGTCCTTTGATTGTCGTTAAGCACGATACTTGTGCTTGTAACAAAAATCTCTGGAATGTTTGTCTGTACCAGTAATGAGGCCAGGCCTGAAGGTTATAAAACTGAGAAGGTAAAAAGTCTTGTTTCCATTCTCAGTTTTATAACCTTTGAAATAGTCTTATCTGGCTGGTTTTAAGACTGAACTTAAAAAAGTGTAGTCTTTTGATATTGTTCACAGCATGGTTATATTTTCTGGCTTATTTTCTTTGTTATTATGATACGTAATATTGATATTTCATTCCGAGGTCAAAAATGTTAATATGTTTTTCAGTTCCACTCATGTTTTCTCGTTTATGGCAAACGCTTTTGCATTTACGATAGACTATACGCTGCTGATCATGACAAATTAATAATTCGAAAATACCGAACTGAAGGTTACATTTTCAGCCTTATTTGGACAACATCGTTAACGATGGATAAAATGTGCATTGTTTGCTTGTATATATAGTGCAGTGCACTCAACGATAGGCTAGGCGACATGGGCACTTCCTTTACATACCAACAGTCTCGTTCAAACAGTGCATGCAGTACGTTCATATTATTTTTCGTACTGTAGATCTGGTCTTATTCGCGTTAGCTTTATTTTCGCTAATATTCGCGAATCGCGTATATCGCGCATTAATAAATGTCGCGAGTTTTGTATATCCGAATATATGTATATCCGAAAAAGGCAACTTACAATGGAACTGTTAATCACTTCAAACGCCACATATAATACCTTTTACGACGACGCGAAATCATAAATACGCGAAATAATAAAATAACTACTTTTTTGACAAAAATCGCGCAATTTTGACTTCGCGAAAATAAAGCTTTTTACAGTATTTAGTAGATTTCGCCGTTCCTTTTATTTTATCTAGTTATAATTCGATCTTTTCCTAAATCTTACTATTTGGAAGGGCGAAATATTTCAGGTGTCAATTAAAAAGGAAAATCGTATTTCTATTTTTTTTAGTTTTAGTCATTGAAATTAATTAATCGAATGCTTGCATAATACCAACAAGTTATTACTATAAATGTGTTAACATCTCTTTTTTTCTGAGGCAACAGGAATGAATAGTTGTTATGTTGTTTAATGTCAGCACATAAAAAACTGCAGAAAAGTTTAGTTAAAAACATACAAAGAGTTAAAAATGCAAATCGAGAATGTCCACACCCAGTAGACACAGCCTCATGACATACTGTAGTCAAAAAGTAGACAGTAGAGACAGCATTGTTATATAATGATCAATTTTAAAAAAGACTCCACAAACAACGAAAATGAAAACCCGAGGGGTTACCGCCTTGAAACGGTCAGTGGCAAAACAAATTGCCACTGGGGGTTTCAAACAGGTTCTACGGTTGACCAAACTTAAATGAATGTACAAGAACCACCACACCGTGCATTAAAATGTTCTTAGAAATTCTTAATTGTGAGGAAAACCAATAATCTTTAAAAATTAAAATCGAAATAGGAAGTTATATGTATAAACTGCAGCTGAACAACCTTAATTATCTTTTTTCCATTAATCATTGAAGGACAATGCATTACAAGAGCTGTGACAGAAGACATCACGTTCGACTATTCAATTCTTCAGAAATAAATGCAAATTTAAAATTTATTATTGTTTTAGCAACATGTTAGGTATCTCGCACCAAACGTTTTACAATGCATTGTTTAAGTTTTAATCACAGACTAAGACATAAAAAAGAATTAATTACAAATAAAGTGTTAGTTTGTTTGAAAACAAATAAAAAGTGACCAATAAGATCTTACGTTGTGTTTATAGTTTTAAGTAAAACTTCTTGTAACTAGTGCGATATAACATCAGCAAAGTTTAATGTGCAAGAATTTCTCTAATAAAGCTATTAGAAGAGAGACAATAAACAGAATCGTGTTTCTTCTAAGATTTTGCATCTTTATACCATTTGTTTGTGCTCGTCGTTTGGTACATGCAGGATGGATACGACCGATAAAACATAACTCGTCACAAATTGTTTTGCCACTGACCATTCAAAGGCGGTAACTCAACGGGTTCTCCCTTTCGTTAAATGTTTGTGGCGTCTTTTTTGAAACTGATCACTGTTTATCTTTGCCCTCCTTTTCTCTCTACTTTTGGCTGTGTTGGGAGGCTGTGTCTGCTGGATGCGGCCTTGTGGCCTGATAGACTTCCTTCACTCTCATCCATCTGTGGACTGAGATATGCCCGTATGATTTTTCTCGGTTAATGTATCGTCGTAAACCAATATATTCTGGTTGGTTTAAAACAATTCTGACATTTGTGCTCATAAAATACGAAATCTGAAGAAAGTTCTACTGCCTACTTTATTGGTCATTATCGGATTTACATTTCACAACTTGTTCGCTTTTCTAGAGCATGTAATTACGTATAAAACGTTTATGGATATTTCCGTACACGCTAGTAACTAGCGAGATTTTCGTACTAAGCGAAAACCCTATTTACAGCAAATTTGAATATGCATATTTAGAAAAAAATACACAAACCCATTCTTAACACACAGCCAAAATGAAGATCAACAGCACAAAAATAGCAATAAACAGTGTAAAACGAAACTTTTAAGTGGAATTTCATTTGAATGGCACATAAACGGTTCAATGTAGCATATTAAAACATTTCATTCGGAAGCATTTTAACGAAACTTGATGAAATACAAATTTTGATCGTAGACAATCCAATAAATTTACCAGAACTGTGTGAAAGTTTCGTAACAGAAATTGTTTGTTTAAATGAGATTCGACTTAATGGATATAAACACGAACGAAACAATAGATCGTTTTAGACATGGTGGGACATTAATTGGGATTCAAGATAAATACAAATTACCCCAGACTAAATCTCGATTTGATGTCTTAACAAGACAACGTCAAACTGCAACATTTCCGAGGTCGTTCTGCTCTGCCCGCCCAGAGATTGATAGCTATGATGTTTTACAAATTTTATCTTGATTTCAAAACGGTATGTTTCATCATACTGAAACTCTATAGATAAATAAAAATGTTTAATCTTATATCCGTAATATCCGTTAAATATATTGACGCATGACGTATTTATTACAGTTGTCCCAGAACCTTTCTCGTTTAGGGCAAACCCATTCTTTTACCTGGGGACCATATGCCACTGAACATGGAATAGTATTAATCTAAAATACCACTTTACCATTTTAATAGTTTGGCCAGTTTTGAGATGGGTGGTTTCAATATCCCAGCCAATGATAATTCGGATATTGTTCAATCACCCCAAGGATATACTTCCTGCTTTTTAAATTTTGCCTTTGGCGTTGTCTGTGATATGCAGGATCTTTATTCTAAGATCACATGTCAAAATTCTATTCTGTTTTGTTCCGCCCATTTTTTCTCGTCTAAGGCAAATCCATTCTTTTATCTGGGGACCATACGCCACTGAACATGGAATGGTATTAATCTGAAAATTCTGCATTGAAGATTCCATGTTCACCGCCATATGCATACCATTGTTTAGGATGGATCAAAATTGTACTGTTTAGTCTTAATTGTACTGTTAATCAAACCGAGTCGGCAATATTTCCATATTTGTCGTGTTCGTCCCTTTTCATCAATTTCAAACAGCCACCATATAAATATGTTTCTGAGATGTTTCCAGTGATTCATTAAAAAACCCATTTTATTAGATGAAATAGAAATTTTAAAAGCCCTGTAAACGACAAATATAAAAAATGCTGGTTCGGTTTGATTAAGCATGTTCATGAGCAGAAATGAAAATGTATATTACTGATCATGCCGCCTAGCCGCTGGTTTATCGCAACTCAATATTTACATAAATATGAGTATCGTGCTCTCAAAGGGTTATATAAATTGCAACAACACTGATTGAATGTTCGGGGAGACTTTTTACGGCCTTCACATGTTACGAACAATTTTGTTGTATTAGTAAAATAGATGAAAAAGAACTTTGAAAGCTACTGATCACAACAAATATCAAAATATTGCAAGATCAGTGTGATTGATCCTTATCATACATTGACGTATATGTTTGCCTAGTTTTAAGTTCTTCTTCAATAAATTATATACACTTTCTTGTATTTCTTGACGAGTAAAAATAACTAACTACACTTACTTACCATTATAGGAAGTACAGAACAGAATAACTCCAATGACCGAATCGATAAAGTTTCCAGTAAGAGTCATGGTTTAACTTCACGTGCCGCTGTCAATTCTATTGCGAAACCGTTCTGTTGTCTGGTAGTCACATGTACATAAAACACTTGATTAAATGTCGTTACTAATAACATACGTCTCAGCAGTTATATTTTCAGCGTAAGTTTGACAGTTAACATCTTTTCCACCATGTATTATTCCTGGTGTCGAAAGCAAACTACCCTGCACAGTACAAAAATAGTAATCACAAAATGTTATTTATATCCTTATTGTAAGATTCAATCAATTAAAGGAAACTAACACTTATTAAATGTTTTATACGCCGAGTATTTCACTGTAAAAAAGAAGTATTCCACTGTAAATTTAAGTGTTTTACTGTAAATTCGAGTATTGTACCGTAAAACAGAGTACATAATTGTAAAACTTAATATTTCACTGTACAACCGAGTACATGTTTTTCACTGAGGAATCGCAAGTTCGCTAAAATGTATTTCCTATAAAATAGTATGTTTTCTCCTTACAATACTCTAGTATTCATATTATACTATAGGCTTGAAATATTAGAGAACGTTTCCAAGAATAGAACTAGAGATCAAGAACTTGCTTAAATAATATACTATCCATGGAATTACGATACTTGTATAACGCTTTTACAGACGAATGGTGACTACTTAGAATTTGTAACACCAAGTATCACGTCTCTCGCGCGCAGCTGGACTAATTTGTTGTAAACAGAAATAAATATTAATATATCAGTAAGAACACTCGATATGTGATGCCGGAATTTTGGATTGTGGTTGTATCAAAAAACAAGGTCTTGCAATTATGTAAACTAGCTGTTGCAAAAGAATGAAACGTTCGATAGGTGTTACCGGAATTTTTGAATTTGGATGGTCATGCAATGATTATAATTAGGTGTTGCAAATGTTCGATAAATAAACGTGAATAAAATTTCGCCAACAGAATTGTCTTGAATACAGATGTTGTTGTTTTTTGTTTAGTTTTCAATCACACCTCTGAGCTTTATCTCATATGGAACAATTATTCACTGTATTGAAATCTCTCACATTAAATTTTAATAAACCATTAAACTTTCATTTACAGTAAACTTGTCTGCTAATTTAACAATTTCGGGAAAAAATAAACATTTCTGGTTCGTTACATCATACGACAAGTCTATCGTGTTTGTTCGTTTACGTAAAAGATATCTTTTTAAAAGACGAGAACTCCCACAGATTTACTGCATTATCTTAAAAATGGGAGGAAATTGTTTAGATTTGTTTACAAAAGGATGAAAAGGGAACAATTACTTTTAAAGCCACTGAACAGGACACATATGAAAACGCTTTGGAAGCTTAGTTGTAAGTGGGTGGTTAAAGGCATTTTCCAACGCAGAAACCTCAAACTTGACAAAGGAATTTGGCTGGCCCAGGAAAGTTTTTCCTTGTTTATTGTAACTAACTATGATAGTTTCTTACGTCCTTTGAAGGTTAAAACCTTCGATAGCTTGTAAGTATTAAAACATTATTTATCAATGAATAGGACTGGCTTAAATAAACTCCATGATCATCCTTCCTGCATTGAAAAACGAACGCGAATTATGTTTAGGAAAAGAATACTGAATGTGTTTCCTAAATAATGAGGTATATCCATCAATTATCCTCTGTAAACTGGACAGAGTGACGTTTACTGTCATGAAATTTATTCATAACCCTCTCTCACAATCACTCCAGAAATAGACACAATCTCAGAAAAGATTTGGCAAGCTAATACACATGCAAATGTTTAAATAGATATGTGGGAATTTTGTATGTAGGAAACTATTCTATTAAGAAAGTGTTTAGCTTTCTTCTTCATTTATGTTACAGTAATAAATTAAATTTGAATGTTATTACAAAAGAATGAACGAATTTAAAGAGAAATAAAAGTCTCAGTATTAGATCAGGAAAGATTCTGGGTTAAGACCGGAAGTGTTTTTTTTCTGTAACGCCCGACATAGACGTGATGTTGACGTGTCGAACTGACTATTCACTAATATAGCAGCATATTCGTCCTGCAAATACTTGGTCTGTGCGTGACAGATAAGAAACAACTGATCCAATGTCTCTTGAGTAATCTCCTGACCAGGTTCGATAGTTGATAACAATTTAGCAGTTGTCTCACTGTAGATACCTGCTACACTTGGTCAATATGTTCAAAATAGGCTTGTCGGATCGCTTGATCCCCTGACGAGATTCGTAAAGTTTGAGCTCAGTAGGTAGCTTGATTCTTGCTAAAGAGTCCTTTAACGCACTGAAATCTTCTTGGGTATCAGTCCACTTCCCGGCGGCGTTCTGAGGCTAAAGAACGGGACCGGGTGCTGACTGGCGGGTGCACAAAATCCATAAACCCCTCCGCAATCTGCGATGTACGGCACCCTGCAGAAGCACTCTGCACTTTCCTAAACTCCTACTCTAATTTTCTGTCGAATCTATCTAGTTTCTCACGAACCTCCGCAACAAAAAGTTTAAATTCTTCTTCCATTCCAAGAATATGTCCTCTCCCGAGAGTGTACAAGATGAGAACGCCGTGACGTCATACAGCTGGTATGCTGTATGACGTCACCAAGACTAAAGTATGGTCATTTTGTCTCGCAACTACTATTTAAATACGGTATATAAAGAATCGAGCTGCAAAAATAACTACATCTCTATTCCCATCCAAGCCCACAAAACCAATTCTATTGATAACATTTTATCACAAGCATGTCACACCATGTTTGTAAACTTCCAAACTTGAAACATATTTGTATTTACCATGAAATCTTTAGCGGAGTGGATAAAGCATCTTTAATATCGTGAGATAAGGCTGAGCAAGGAAAAGCACTTATTTTTATAAATATTAAATGTGCAGCTATGAACAAGTTTATTTAAACATTACAACATCACTTTTAAATTATTATAAACAAACAGTTCTGTTTTTTGAAAGATAAAATGCGTTATAATATTATAAAATAGTTTTAAATTTTATAATTATAGAAGAAAAAGGAACTTTGATTCATACGAAAGTATTTAAGACTTTGTTTAATTGTAGTAATGGGCAGTAATGGATATTCATAAAACTGTGCAAGTCGCCTATCCCCGAATTAAGCGCAACTGAATATTTACACAAGTACACAGTACACGTTTGATCAATCCCAAACGATGTTTTGCACGTGACCATGATCATATAACCTTCAACCCATCAGATTAACACCATTTCGTGATCAGCGGTTTATGGTCCCTAGATAAATGAATGGATTTGCCCTAAACGAGACAACAATTGGCGAACTGAATAGGATAGAATTCCAACAGGGGATCCGAATATTAATAAATTTTAAGTAATTTTAGAAGTACCAAAACGATAATCAGCATCGTGCTCAACTACCGTCAAAGGACGCAACTGATTGATTGTACGGGGAGACATTTATACATCCGCAACACGGAAAAACAATGCTACTGCAATATTAAAATAGATGAAAAGATAACTTTGAAAGCCACCAGTAGAAATGTTTCTTATAAGGAGCTTCTCCACGTCTGAAAACGAGACAATTATAACAAATTATTTTCAGTTACAAGTGTTCTCTTCATGACATGACGTTTACTGTTTGAAAATAATCGCGCTTTTTGGTCGGGAAAATCATGATATAAACGTTTCCTAGCCTACGATATTTTCATATTAATTTTGTCGTTGTTTGGTGGCTTTCCAATATCTCTTTTTATCTTTTCCTATATATGATGTATTTTTCCACGTAAAAGACACGATATTAATATAAGATACTATTTTCTATGTTAAACAATTCATAATTAGCTATTATTTATGAATGTTTTAAGTATAGCTTATCAATTTCTGTTGATTTATGGTACAATAAGACGTAAAATGGTTTCATGCATGATAATCTTCTGACCGAATAATGACAAAACTGAAAACAACTGTGGAATCAAATGTATTGTTCAACTGCGTTATTTTGACCACTGATATGAGAATATATCGATATTATTATGATAAAACATAGGGAATATTTTAGATCAGTACTGTTAAAATACTGTTTAAGGTCATTGTATCTCTAGCTAAGGTATAAGGTATACATACACATACCTCGAAATCTACTACTATTTAACATTTAAATATAAAATAAATGATCAACAAAAAGCCAGTGTTAATTACCTTTCTTTTTAATCGCGTCATTCCAGCTAGTTATATTTTAAACATTTTCCTAAGACCTTTTAACATATCAAATCAAATATATAAAATATGATATGTTAAAATAATCGGCAAGTTAGGTCGGTGCACAGGCTTAAACCTTCGGTGGCAAAATGTATTCCCATTGAAAAGTCCAAAGCACTTTGTTTGTGGTTGTTACCTTAAAATTGATCGAGTTCTCAACCAATGCTCTCTTGTCCTCTCAACCTTTTAAGTCTGTGGGGAGGCTGTATTTTCTGAATGTAACTAAAATTCTGATGTCATATTAAGAGAACATCACTTGAACAAATCTTTTACCTTGTTAATTTTTAAAGAAAACGGTTGAGAAATTATGCACATTAAAAATTTAGCGTTCATTAACATTTCGCCTATTGCAATGAACCGTTCGAGGCCATATACACTAATGTTTGTTCTTGTCTGGTCTTTGTTGTACCTTATCGGTTATTATTCATACTAGGCATTACCGTTCTAAGCCTTAATATTTGTTCTGTGTAAAACGTTCTGTATTATTTTTTGTATTTGTGGCTACCCTTCTCCATTTTCTCTCTTGATGGGAGGGTTTGGGCTAATTCACCACCACAACTTGTACGTGTACTTGTTTGTTCATATTGACAACCCTAGAGCCTGGTTTTAACACCCAATGGCAGTTTTTTTCATGACTTCCACATTTACTGCAATATCTTGTATGCGGTAAACCCTCGTGTTCTCACTTGCGTTATTGGTGGTGTCTTATTTAAAAATGATCATTTTGTGAACCCATGCTCTTTTTCATTTAAGTCATTTGGGGGCTGTGTGGCGAGATTGCGGTCATTTGGGGGCTGTGTGGCGAGATTGCGTTTTCTCTGTCATTTGGGGGCTGTGTGGCGAGATTGCGTTTTCTCTGTCGTTTGGGGGCTGTGTGGCGAGATTGCGTTTTCTCTGTCGTTTGGGGGCTGTGTGGCGAGATTGCGTTTTCTCTGTCATTTGGGGGCTGTGTGGCGAGATTGCGTTTTCTCTGTCGTTTGGGGGCTGTGTGGCGAGATTGCGTTTTCTCTGTCATTTGGGGGCTGTGTGGCGAGATTGCGTTTTCTCTGTCATTTGGGGGCTGTGTGGCGAGATTGCGTTTTCTCTGTCATTTGGGGGCTGTGTGGCGAGATTGCGTTTTCTCTGTCATTTGGGGGCTGTGTGGCGAGATTGCGTTTTCTCTGTCATTTGGGGGCTGTGTGGCGAGATTGCGTTTTCTCTGTCATTTGGGGGCTGTGTGGCGAGATTGCGCTTTCTCTGTCATTTGGGGGCTGTGTGGCGAGATTGCGCTTTCTCTGTCATTTGGGGGCTGTGTGGCGAGATTGCGCTTTCTCTGTCATTTGGGGGCTGTGTGGCGAGATTGCGCTTTCTCTGTCATTTGGGGGCTGTGTGGCGAGATCGCGTTTTCTCTGTCATTTGGGGGCTGTGTGGCGAGATTGCGTTTTCTCTGTCATTTGGGGGCTGTGTGGCGAGATTGCGCTTTCTCTGTCATTTGGGGGCTGTGTGGCGAGATTGCGTTTTTTGTCATTTGGGGGCTGTGTGGCGAGATTGCGTTTTCTCTGTCATTTGGGGGCTGTGTGGCGAGATTGCGTTTTCTCTGTCATTTGGGGGCTGTGTGGCGAGATTGCGCTTTCTGTCATTTGGGGGCTGTGTGGCGAGATTGCGTTTTCTCTGTCATTTGGGGGCTGTGTGGCGAGATTGCGCTTTCTGTCATTTGGGGGCTGTGTGGCGAGATTGCGTTTTCTCTGTCGTTTGGGGGCTGTGTGGCAAGAGATTGCGTTTTCTCTGTCATTTGGGGGCTGTGTGGCGAGATTGCGTTTTTTCTGTCATTTGGGGGCTGTGTGGCGAGATTGCGCTTTCTCTGTCATTTGGGGGCTGTGTGGCGAGATTGCGTTTTCTCTGTCATTTGGGGGCTGTGTGGCATGATTGCGCTTTCTCTGTCATTTGGGGGCTGTGTGGCGAGATTGCGCTTTCTCTGTCATTTGGGGGCTGTGTGGCGAGATTGCGTTTTCTCCGTCATTTGGGGGTTGTGTGGCGAGATTGCGTTTTCTCTGTCATTTGGGGGCTGTGTGGCGAGATTGCGTTTTCTCTGTCATTTGGGGGCTGTGTGGCGAGATTGCGTTTTCTCTGTCATTTGGGGGCTGTGTGGCGAGATTGCGTTTTCTTTGTCATTTGGGGGTTGTGTGGCGAGATTGCGCTTTCTCTGTCATTTGGGGGCTGTGTGGCGAGATTGCGTTTTCTCTGTCATTTGGGGGCTGTGTGGCGAGATTGCGTTTTCTGGTAATGGCTTTTCCTGATATTTCACTTTTCCAGTAATTTGTGCCGTTACAAAGGTATTACATTATCGTATCTTATGTCGTAATATTAAATGAAAACAGTACTAAATATTAGTCCATCAATGTGGAAAAACTCTAATTCTATATATTAATATCATTCTCGCTCAGTTCTCAGGATACCAATTAAAATGCAAATCTCTTGTCAATATTGGTCCGAGGAGGGCTCTTTTAGGTATCATATGAGCACAATGCATAGAAGATCTTTAAAAAACAAGTTGAAATTGCGTGTTAACCGAGTATTATTTTGGAACTTTCAGAATGCTGACGAAAAAAGCCACCAACACACCATGTGATAAGAGTTCTTTCTCAACATAGAATGTATTCTATTATATGTTGCCCAAATGAAGAGATGTCTTAAGTGTTAACAAAATGTTTTTAATTTTGGTCTTTCTTTGTTTCTATAATCTAATTTAAAGTTGAGAGAGAGCAAATTGTTGTTGAGGGTGTAACTATACTTAGGGGGTCAAAGCATTTTTAACAATATACTTACTCATGCACCAACCTCACACTGTTTGTTTTGTTTCAGATGAACATTTCTTTAAGGAACACGGTTTGCTAAATCATATCAAACGCTTATTGTTCACACAATTTAACATATAACATAACGGCTGATTGAAGTGCAAAGGAAGTGAAAAATGTTGTCATCCTTTTTTCTGACAGAAGCTAAGTTTTGAATGCCTCCCGCTAAATTATAATATTGTCAAACGGCGCAATTATAAAAACCTCGGTATAAATCGATGGAAATACTTTATTTTATAATTGCAGGAAGGAAAACACCGTGAAATTATGAATCAATTTAATGTTACATGCTTCCAATTTCCTGTTTGTGAAATCAGATGTGGAAGAAGACAATTGCCACAGTTGCATGCAAATTGTCAGAAATGTGTCTGCCATTTCATAATCTGAATATAAACGTTCATAGTAATATACTGAACATTCAATAAATGCAATCTGAATAATGTTGGCGTTGTATCCTAATGCTTACATCTTTTTTATGCTATGTCTACTTTTGAGTGATAGGGATGGTCTCAAAAGTATCGCTCAATTTGTCAACACATAATAGGGATGGTCTCAAAAGTATCGCAAAATTTGTCAAGACATATAATTTTCTGATAAATTGTGTGATTGAAAACGGTCATGATGATGTCCGGCAAAAGAAAACTGAATGCATTTCTAAAGAATAAGGTATAACAACAAATGCATAATGCATTTTTCACGTGGCTAGAGTGACTTTAATTGTCATGACATTTTATGTTTAATAAATGCTAGAGCGCAATAAGATCACAAATGGACGTAATCTGGAAATAATGGGGAACTGCCAAAACTAATATACCTGTACATTTACTCGTATAACTAGTTATGTAGTATAAATGGGGAAATATGTGTAACACAAAATGTTAATGTAATTCATTCATTATTGCTTATCACTTATTTTTTGTGAAACAAATTTAATTGATATTGTTCATAATACAAAAAAAAACAACAAATGTTTCTTACCATCGTTCAAGTATATCTTAAGGCGGCGAAGAATGTTAACCCGCCGTTTCCAATTCCATTTCCTTAAATCAAAGTGACTAACGTGATAGCGCTTCGGTGAAATTCAATCACATATTTGAGGTACATCCATCGGTTTGTAAATCAGTGGAAAAGATAATGAATCGTAGATCTTTTGATAATTATGAATTATTTGATAAATTTGAAATTTGTGACCATGTATTTGGTACTCTTTAGTGATATATAATCACGTTTTATTTTAAAAATACAGACAACCTACTTGCTCAATGATTTAGAGTGCAAAACCTTTTTTTCATTAAATTAATTTTGTGAATTTCAAAATAAGTATTAAAAGGTCCCATTAACTGTAATTGTTTAAATATGTGTTTACCTGACTTTCTGAATTTGGTTAATATGAAGTTTTACAATAAACGAAATGCTTCATTACACTTTGGATGAAATATTGTAAAATATTAATATTGACATTAAGATAAACAGCCTAAATATGATACTATTTTTATGAAAATAGTGTAAAAACAAATTTTATAATTGCAATTCATCTGAATTCTCTTAAAAGGTTCAATGTAGTTTGATTAAATATCCGATTCGGAAGCATTTTATCGAAACTTGATGAAAAACAAGTCTTGTTCCTAGACTTCCCCATAAATATCTCAAGTCTGTGTGAACGTTTCGTAACAGAAACTATTTGTTTATAAATGATACTCGACTTAATGGATATAAACACGAACGAAACAATAGATCTTTTTAGACTTGGGGGACTTTTAATTGTGGCATAACAGTTACAGTACATTGTAGCCGCAGACTAGAACTCTTAAGTGTAGACTAACATGTATAATCGAATGTTTTCTTCAGTTTAAATAGTTTATTATTGTTAACTTAAGCATGTTTAGTGTAAATCGAAAAATCAATTTCATCAAAAGTAAATTCAACTTTGTTTGTAAAAACGCAAATTAGAGTGGATTTTGGGAATAAAGATTTAATTAAAACCTGTATACACTTCTGATAATTTCACGTCAATTGACGTAAATCGTGTAAGACGTCACACAACAACTTCAATGACGTCGAACTGCTTCAGCCACCCAGAGATGGATAGATTTGATATTTTTTCAATTTGTTGTATTTATAAAATAGAAAAAAATTGAAAGCCACTAAACACAACATACTCGTATATCAAAATTTTGCAGGCTCGGTTTTATTGAGCTAGTTACATGTAAAACGCTCACGTACATGTTTGCCTACTAGATGTAAGTTATTCTATATCATACAAGCAAATAAAAATTTAATAAAATAGCTTACACACATTTTATAGCATTTCTTGACAAGGTAAATGACTCAGTACTTACCATTATACGAAGTAAAGAACAAAATAACTCCAACGACAGAATCAATCAAGTTTCCAGTAACAGTCATGTCTTAACTGCACGTGTCGTTGTCAATTCTATTTCATAACCGTTATGTTGTTTGATAGACGAGGAAACTACCGGTTACCTTACAATAAAACACTTGATCTTGTCAAATATATCAATGTCTCTACTGAATTTACTTCTCAACAGTAATATTTCCAGAGAAAGCATGACATTTTAACAATTGCGTCATCTTTCACTATGCCAATCCTAATGTCAAAACCAGAATACATTTCATAAAATAAATAAGAAAAAGTAACAGAACAATTCTTATCTAAATCGCGATTGTAGAATTCAGTCAATTACACGAAACTACATGTAGCAAAGTCATTGTTTTGTTACACCCTGGACAAATCCGCTCCACTGATCAAACATCTAATGTAATAAATATTTGCTTTCAAAAACGCACTATTTCACTGAATATTTCACTTTAAAAGCGTGTACTTTACTTACATAACCGAGTATTTCACTGTAAAACGGACTATTTTACATGTGCTTTAAACCCGAGTATTTCACTGTAAAACCGAGTTCATGTATTTCACCGACGTACCGCAAGTTCATGAAATGTCTGTGAAATATATTTCCAATGCAAGAATATCCTTGACTCCATACATTACTCTAGCAAACCATGTAATATTATATGCTTGAAATATTAGGAAACGTTTCTGAGAATAGAACTGGAACTTGGTTAAATTAGATACTTTCCATGGAAATACGATACGTCGTATAATGTTTTCACAGACGATTTGTGACTTCTAAGAATGTGTAACACCATGAATCACGTACTTTACGCATAGTTGGACTAATTTGTTGTAAACAGAAATAATCTAAATATATCAATACAAGTACTCAATATGTGATACCTTGCTTGTTATATTTGGATTAGTCTAGTGTTAAAAAGAAGACCATGTAATTATGATAAATAGTTGTTGCATAAATATTATGGTTGATAAATAAACATGAACAAACGAAATTGACGATATGTCATGCCGGTCTTGTTTGGAATAGGGTGGTGTTAAAACAAGGTCATAAAATTATTATAATAAGGTGTAACAAAAAAATTCGCCAACGACATTGTCTTGCACACAGATGTTACAGTTGTTTTTGTCTTATTTTCGATTTGAGATTTATCTCATCTAGAACAATTATTCACTGTGTTGAAATCTCCCACATTAAATTTTATAAATCGCCAGACTTTCTTTTACAGGAAACGTCTATCTTGTCAGCTAAGTTTACAGTTTCAGGAAATAAACATTTCTTGTTCGTTACATTTTACGACGTGTTTTATCGTGTTAGTGCATAAACGTAAGAGATACACAAAAGTAACTGTTTTAATGAGAACTCACACAGTGTTGCTGTAATATCTTCGAAATTCGAAAAAGTGGTTTAGATTCAGTTATGAACAATTTACTAAAAGGATTGAAGGAGAACTTGGAAAGCCAGCAAACACGACAAATACAAAACAATTGCAGAGTCGGTTTGATTTAGTCTGTTCATGGGAAGTAATGGAAATGCATATTACTTCCCACGCCGCCTAACCCCGGGTTGAGCGCAACTCATTATTAACACCAGTAAACAGTACAATTTTGATCTATCCCAAAGAAGCGAAATATAACTTGTGTTCACTCTTCTCTTTATTCTGCAACGAGCCATTGTTGATGATAACAATAACTCGGTTTTTATAACGTAATCAGGTGCGAATCAAAATATCAATAATTCATTTTTAATTTAACAGTGAAATAGATACTGATTTAAAAAATCAATTGATGTCGAAGAAAAATACTTATATATCGGATTAAGTCACATTCAGAATACACGTCTCCATGCATTTCCAGAGACGTAAAAAGGTAGATTGATTTATAAAACAAAAAATTTCAAGAAAACAATTAACGACAAAGAAAACCAGCCAATTTACCGACTTGGAAATATTTTGTTACTGGTTGGTTAATAAATTTATTGTGACGCAAACACCTCTCACTAGACCCCACCCCATCCCAATCACCTCTCACTAGACCCCACCCCATCCCAACCACCTCTCACTAGACCCCACCCCATCCCAACCACCTCTCACTAGACCCCACCCCATCCCAACCACCTCTCACTAGACCCCACCCCATCCCAACCACCTCTCACTAGACCCCACCCCATCCCAACCCCTACCTCCATCCTTCCCAGATTTTCAAGAAAACATCCGTAATTATGTTCATTCATTTTCATTTAAAAAACACAGTACCGTCGCATACTGGACAATATTGTTAAACAGTATTAAAATTGCCTTCAGTGTAGGCCTAAAATTGTTGACCGTCATAAACTAAGTGTATCATTTAATCTTAGACACTATTTCTATGCTAACAAGGCAGATTATTTAAGATTGCTATTACTGTGACCTTTAGGCATAGAAATGACAAACTATTATTTGTTCCGACTTGAGATGACATTTCCGATCGGATAACAGTGCAGTCTTCTGCAAATACATATTAACTATTTCCTTTATTGCATTGGTAGTTTTGTATTGATTGCTTAAGATTGTTTCTACGTTTGCATGTCTCTTCATTTTAAAGTCAAATAGTCAGCAAATACTTATTAATGACAATATTTCGACATTATAATGATTCTGGCGTTTGAGAAAAATACAATTTCGGTTTCAAACGTTAAAATAAAATAAACTGTCCCACTTCACACAAGACTAATTCACACAATTTACTTCAATTACAACCACTATAATTGCAAATACTAGTATTGTGATTTTACTACTTCTTATAATGTTTTTGAGTATTCATTTAATTTTTAATTATTTGAACTATGTCTTCAACCATTCTCTCCATTGATACAGCTTATATTTCCTGTGCGACCAGAGTAGATCCAGATCAATCGGCAAACCTGTGCAGTCGGATCTAGATTGACACCATTTGCTTTTATACTTATCACACTATTTCTGACCATATGATTATTACTGTGTAGATTATGCACTGATGTGCAGGCTGATCTAGATCTGCATTCGTCGCATATGTGAAATAATCCGTACCCGTGGATTTAAGGGGTGAATGTGTAAATTCATGATAGGGAAGCGACAAATTGCGCCATTCCAAACAACAATAGTCCATAACATAGTTATCAAATAAGATAAGCCATATATAACAACATTCAATTTAACAAAATCAAATCTAAATAACCTGTGTAAAATGCAAACGACTATTTCGATTGGGATGTTCATCAAGGTATTGAAGTTAAAAGTTGTTAGTCATGTTTTCTTCTCATGAATAAAAAAATCATACCAATTACGGTCCCTGTATTTGAACATGCGACTGTTGGATCTCATTGTTCTAAAGAATAAACTAATTAATAACACATTGTCTTACGGGACAGCGTTATAATTTACGCGTTCATTGTTGGCATTAAATAATCGAACTGGCAAAAATCAGTAACAGAATTTATTCACGAGTATTTTATAAGAAAAAAGTCTCTGACTTGCCAATAAATTAATTTAAATTTTCTTGAAACAAAACAATCCGAAAAAGGACGTAATATAATCAATTGTTGCTCTTGTAAAATTCATAATATGTGAAATGGAAACTATCGCAATCTTCGTTAAATCTCGCATTGATTATGTTTGATTTTGTGAAACAGATATCAGTTTTTCCTCAAATTCTAAATATGTTTATAGTTGGCATTAATAAAAACATTCTGTAAATTAGATATCTTTCTGAATCATTGATTTGAGTTTCTGATATATACTTAACGGTGTAATAAATCTACGAACACATGTTTTTGGTTATTATGTAACTAGTACCTTGCCAGTCAAATTTGACTGAAGACACATCCAAATGTAATACTTATTTATCTACCATATGCAAAACTTGTGCTTTAGTGTTTGTGATAACTGTCTAGATTAAATTGACCTTTCGTATATATTGTAACATATATATTTCCCATTTATACTTCAAAGCAAGATAAACTATTAGATTTGGCAGCTCCACAATCTCTTTCCAGAATGTGTCCATTTCAGAATCTCTTTCCAGATTGTGTCCATTTCAGATCTGATTCCGCTTTAGGACAAGCGAATACAAACTATGACAATAAAATCACTCTAGACATCTTTACGAAACGCATTCAGCTTCCTTTTACGGAACATCGTTACGAGCGCTCTTTGCAGAAATGTCAATCGTAAAATTTCATCAGGCGAATTCTTTGCCTTGAAAAATACAGCGATACGTTTGAGACCATCCCGACACGCAGAAGTATAGCAGGATAAAAATGTTATCACTAAGATACAACTCCAACATTATTCAGATTGCATTTATTGAATGTTCAATATATTGCTATGAACGTTTATATTCAGATTGTGAAATTGCAGACAAATTTCTAACAATTTGCATGCAACTGTGGTAATTGCCTTCTTTCACATCTGATTTCACAAACAGGAAATTGGAAGTATCAAACATTAAACTGATTCATAATTTCACGGTGTGTTTCTTCTGGCAATAATGTATTTTCATCGAATAATAACCAGGAAATATTAATTGCACTGCTTGACAATATAAAAATTTAGCAGGAGGTATGCACAATTTTGATTTTGTCTGAAGACATTTGCCAAGATTGATCGCTTCCTTTTCAATTCAATCAGCCGTTATGTAATTTATAAAAATAACGGATTTGCAAGTTCAATTCCTATGAGATTTGTTCATTGGAACATCCTAAAACCTGTTTAATCCCATAGTAACAAAAATGCTTTAAATAACACCCTCAGGAACAAAATTGCTGTCTGTCTGTCTGTCTGTCTGTCTGTCTCTCTCTCTCTCTCTCTCTCTCTCTCTCTCTCTCTCTCTCTCTCTCTCTCTCTCTCTCTCTCTCTCTCTCTCTCTCTCTCTCTCTCTCTCTCTCTCTCTCTCTCTCTAATAATGTTATCCAGAAAGGATATCTTGGAAAATAAATATGAGCTCATATAAAGTTATATATATATTTTGAATTTCCTTTATAGATGGACTATTTACTCTTGTTTTCATTCATTATAGCGATATTATATACAATAATGTTATACCTTTGTAATCGCACAATTTACTAGAACTTAATAGTAAATTATCAGGGAAAGCCATTCTCAAATAACACAGCCTTCCACACACAACCCAAACAGCAGAAAGGTGAAAAGTGCAATGCTAGTAATGTTTATAAAAATATTTCAATTGTTCGTATTAGTCTTAACTTCCCTGATTTGAATAATTTCTAATGTCATTGGTCAAGATAATACAATTGAACAAAACATTAGATTTCACAGTTGTTTTCAGTTTTGTCATTATTCGGTCAGAAGATTGCCATGAATGAAACCGTTTTACGACTTGTGGTACCATAAATCATCTGAAATGGATAAGTTATGCTCAAAACATTCATAAATAAACGCTTATTATAAATTGTTTAACATAGAAAGTAGTATCTTAATATATTAATAGGTTGTCTTTCTCGTGGAAAAAATACAGCATCTATAGAAATAGATAAAAGAGAACTTTAAAAACCAACGAACAACGACAAATATGAAAATAATAATGCTGGCTAGGGAAAAGCAAACGTTTATGATGATGTTTCGTATGACTTGGGAATGATATATTTTCGAAAAGAGTGAATGTCTTACAGAGAACTCTTGTCATTGACGATCATAGGTTTCTTTTTCAAAGATGGCAGTTTGAGTGGTCTCTTTTTCAAACTTCGAAAAACTCGTATTAAGGAACATTACAATTGTTTTGTATAACTATTGCAATCGTTACATTGGATGATAAAAATAAACTTTTACTCCATATTTACGGGTTTTATCAATCGTGCGACCAGCGTAGATGCAGATCAACCAGCACATCCATGCCTTCTGATCTGGATTAACACTGGTCTCTTCTTGGCCAGAAATAACCTCTTAATAAACCTGAAAGTGATCCAGATCAGACGGCTCGTACGATCTGCCGGCTGATCTGGATCGTCACTGTTCGTCCATGTTATTAAATGTGTGTCCATGGAATAAATGGTTAATCCCCAAGTCTCTTCTTAACATACACAAACACATGAACGTGCCAACCAAACATAATAAGAGTTTTACTTATAATTAAAAATCGTCGAAAACGGTCCTTTCCATAAATAATGAAATATTGTTTCAAAGGATTTGACAGGTTAACCGATTAATTGCATTAAATGGTTAACAGGTTCAGATTTTCCGATTAGGTTAATCATATAGAGATTTAAAAAAGTAAAACTCTCATTAAAACTTGAAGTCGTTACTCAAACATCCAAATAATAAAAGGTTTTGCATACTTGTAACGATGGTTACAACCATCGCATTTTACACAAATCGTGTTAAGTTCTTCTCAATCTCTCCCTTTCTTACATTAGAGATCTGTTTAAACATTTGCATGTGTATTAGCTCGCCAAATCTTTTCTGAGATTGTGTCTATTTCTGGAGTGATAGTGAGAGAGGGTTATGAATAAATTTCATGACAGTAAACGTCACTCTGTCCAGTGTACAGAGGATAATTGATGGATATACCTCATTATTTAGGAAACACATTCAGTATTCTTTTTCCTGAACATCATTCGCATTCGTTTTTCAATACACAAAGGAAGAACGTGGAGTTTATTTAAGCCAGTCCTATTCATTGATAAATAAAGTGATGATATTTCAAGTAAAAGCATGTAGTTTATAAGCCAGTCCTATTCATTGACAAATAAAATGCTATTACTTCAAGTTCTACATGGTATCGCACTTTCTTTAAACCGATTGCAATAAGTGTCATAATGATGTCTGGCCTCAAGATAATGACGCTGAAAATGGAAACTAGTCTCAAATCTCAAGGTCCTGAATGAATGAAATGGAGACTTGTCTTTCTGATGCTTGATATGTGAGACTTGTCTCTAGTCTCAGTCTATCGGAGATAACAATTAGACAGTTATCGATCAAATTTTGAACACTCCAAATCTCAAACCATCTAACTAGTGTTCATTCCTAATGATAACAATACACAAAAAAGAAGTTGTCTGTAATGATTAAATGGTCTAAGAAAAAATCGTTGAATCGAATATTAGTATACTTAGTATTAAAAAGGATTGCATATTGCGATTGCGTGACAACTTACTATTATTATATCAATTACCGATTGCTTACCAGAAAAAAAATCATGAGGAAACTGTAGCAACTGTAAAATAATATGTGAGAAAAGTGAGTTTTAGACATCAAGGTTTATCATGTGTTAAATAGAGAAGACAAACTATTTTTATGAATTTATTTGTTCCTAGAATCCAAGGTACAGATTAAGCCTGTTTGTGTGCAGTAATGAAAATGCATATTACAGACCATGCCGCTAAACAAAGGTTGAGCGTTACTTAATTTTGTTTACAAATTTATGTACCGTGCTTAACGACTTTCAAAGATTGAAACTGATAACTGCACTGCTTAAAATATCAAATGTTTTCATTTCCTTTTATGTCTAACAGTGCGCTGAACTTTGGGAAAACAATGTCGTCGATTTTTAGCTGATCAAAGGGAAAATCAATTTGAGTAATTAGGTAACAAATATACAAATGCACAAGAGACTTGATAAAATAAGCGAAATTATTTTTGAAGCTCTGATACTTAATCTTTATTTGCATGGGTATAAGGCTAATAATTAAACGAAAGCTTTTAGAGTGACAACAAAATTTAATTTATATAGTGAATATCTTTTCTGCAGTAGAAGCGCTGATTCTCATCTTAAAAATATAAACTTTACTGAAATACAACCGATTAATACATTCTCCTAAAATATGTATACTTTCAGTTATTTTAATTATTTTCTGGTTTTATGTTTTATCTGGGGGACTATACGCTGCTGGATATGGAATGGTATCAATCTCCTAAACACTGACTTGGTTCCCTCTGCCCCTTTATCGATCCTTCAGCCTGCTTTGCTTATCTTAACTACCGTCACCAACTTAATCCCGTCAGCCCCTTTGTCGATCCTTCAGCTTGCATTTCGAATTTTCACTACCGCCATTATCTCCATCATCAGCTTTTCAACATGCACAAGGTCTTCACATAGCTTAAATATAAATACATATATATATAAATACTTTGAGACTAAGATTATTATTATAATTATTATTGTTATTATTATTATTATTAATATTACTTTATTATTTTTATTATTATTATTATTATTATTATTATTATTTTTATTATTATTATTTTAATTATCATTATAATTATTGTTATTATTATCGTGATTATTATTTGTTAATAATTCTTCTTATTATTATTATTATTATTATTATTATTATTATTATTATTATTATTATTATTATTATTATTATTATTATATTACTCGCAATTCTTCCACCAATGGAGACTTTCTCTTATATTGACTTCAAAATGAATAGGAACGAAATTCAACTTTCCAACATTTGCGCTGATTACATTTAAAAGTGATTACAAAGTTCTAATTGGTCATCAATTGCATATGTTTACAAGGTATGCTAGTTTCGTTTCTTCTCTTTGTCGAGTGAATCTGTGAAAAGAATTGTTTTAACTTTGAATCAATAATTAAAGGTTTTTTATCTTTACTGATTCTTTTCTAAATGAATACTGCACTATTTACTTTCACCGCAAGGTAAAATTAAAATAGTTTTAATTGAAACAGATTTAAAGAAAACTTTGAAAGCCATCGGACACGACAAATACGAAAATATTTCAGGCTCGGTTTGATTGAGCCTGTTCATGGGCAATAATGGAAATGAATATTACTGCCCACGCCGCCTAGCCCCGGGTTGAGCGCAACTCAATATTTACACCAAGAAACAGTGTATTTCTGAAGAAAAATTACGGACAAAAAGTGACCAATTAGAACCTGGGTGAGTATTTGTCCGAAACAAACTAATACTGTTCACAATGTGTTTTGTGAATGTTTGAATATAAACTGTTTAAAATAGTTTACTTTTGTAAGTTCTAGTAAGCATACGTTAGAAAAAATACAATCTTTTCGGTCTTGCGGTATGACATGCACTGCTGTAAACAAGTTTTAATGCAAACATTTTGCGATACTAGTCATAACAAGTATGGCTTACACAGAATAATCATGAAATCTCTTGATTAAATACCAATCCTTTAGCATTGGAAGCATCCCACTTCATTATTTTCCTATTACTTTGAGTGCAATCCTAGTCTTAAGAAATCGAAACTATCATCTGAATGCTAATTTTTGGATTCTTTCATTCATAAAAACTGTAATCTTTGCTACGCGTATGGTATGGAAGCGGAATAGCATCAGACAAATAACTGGTATTGAAACCATACGATCTTTAATTTAATGAAAACAAAAGAGATAATATTTGAAAACGTTTCTAATAAGTACGAAAACATGTTCTTAGTCCGAAGATACTCGAAGTAATAATTTTTTTTAATATTTACTTGTAACACTGATATAAATGGAAAATAAAAAATATCATTAGAAAAATACACAGTGTTATCGAAACTATCTACTAAATGCTAATTTTGAATTCTTTTATTCATGAAAACTGTATCTTTGCTACTCATATGGTATAGAAGAGGAATAACATTAAAGATGCCTGATTAATAAGAAAAAATTCAAAAGTTTTCAAATTTCAAAATTTCTCTTTTTACAGTAAAAGACCTGTAAACAAAGTAAATGGGGCGTAAAAATTCTACACAGTCAAAGTACAAGTGACTATTTTCCAAACCGAAGTTGTTATAGCGTTACTAACGCAGTAAATTCACTCACAAGAGTTCCTAAAATATACTAATTAGTGTGGTGAAATTCGCTCCTATTCAGTCATTTTATGCATTACGTAGTAAAATTAATAATAACCACTTTTGACGCATTGACGTATTCTCCTTGAACTGTGAATACACATCTTTAATGGAATAACTGGAGCAGTGTTATAAAGACTCTGGACGTTGAAATTAATTTGAAGGGGGAATGAGGAGAGAAAATCGGGCAGAAAGGGAAGAAGGAAGACGGTAGGGGAGAAGGGGAAGGAGAAAATGGGAAGAGACAGAAGAGAAAGAAAAGACCTTTCTACTCCCCACTTCCCTCTTAACGAAGGCTACCACATACACGCGCCATGCCAAAACTGTTTCTCGAAAGGAACACAAATTGTTCCCCGAAGGAACTGCCCTCTTGAAGAAGGATCGAATGAAAATTGATGTGGCCTTTTATTTAAAAACAATTTGTTTGTAAAGTCATAAATCAGTTTTACAACTTCTCTTGGTCTTTTTTTAAAAGTGCAATTTTGTAAATTATATTTTGGAGAAAAATAAATATAATAAAGTAGAACACTTAATTACACTTGTTTGGTTTACTTGAAATGATATTAGAGGTAGGTAATTCATAAAATGATATTCTGTATTTAAAGTATAAGGCACAAACACCAAAAACTCCTAATATTTTTTCAGAATAAGTGTGTCATTTCATCTGGGCTTTGTCAATTAAATAAATTCTTTTAAGACCCATTAACAAATATTTTGGTAAAATATTATTAACGAAACACACATTTAATTTCGTTATTAGACAGTTTATCAAACCAGACGTTTCACACAGGCATCAAATCATATTATAAAAGCTAATCAAAGTGTTAATAACTCTTTGTGCAGTGGTAGAGCTTCGGAATCTCGTTCTGGCAGCTGTGGGTTCGAATCAACTACCTGATTTTTTTTCAATTTACTCAATCTTCCTCTTCATTAATTGCTAAAATTCATCACGGCAATTTTTCATACATGTATGAACACAGCTGGATAAGGATAAGAGGCGAAGTTGTAATAAAGATAAAAAGGCAGAATATTCTTTATTGTTCGCCGTCAAAACAAAATGTATAT
Source organism: Corbicula japonica (assembly GCA_038501625.1). Classification (NCBI taxonomy): domain Eukaryota; kingdom Metazoa; phylum Mollusca; class Bivalvia; order Venerida; family Cyrenidae; genus Corbicula; species Corbicula japonica. The sequence goes on from JAZAYU010000036.1 coordinate 3,278,370, forward strand.
TATAATAATATGCTATAATAATTATAAACTATATAAACTAAAAATATACTTCGAACAAAATGCTGTATAACACATGAAAACTCCAGAACTATAAATACAAAAATATCTGCCATTAACTGTGAAGATATTCAAGTATAAAATTGTTAAAAAAACAGTCAAAATACCCTTATCAATATTCATAACATCAAACTAAAATCAGAAAATTAATAGCGTTTAGCCAGACCGACTACACATAACAATGTTTAGCATCTTTTTCTCTCTCTTAGTGTCAAATGTTTAGTACTATTTCACAGTTCTTGACACTGATACGGCCACATATAGAAGCAATATGTGTACGGTCTAAAACTGTGCGCTATAAAAGCGATTATTTATTATTAAAGGGATAGCTATCACACAGTAGCACTCCGCTGTGTTTTGATTTTGCTCTCTAATCATAGCGTGAAATCTGCGTAAATAAAACCCGCGCGAAATATAAAAATAGTACGGTACTTAAATGTCCAGCATTACACAGCATTTATCAAGACTGTAACCTGCTTGCCCTGTTACGGAACGACCGTCGTCTAGTCGTCTGTGAGTGGAGCGGCAGATGTCTGACAGGAAATTGCCCGTTCTAACTCTCCGTCGTTGAAGAACTATTTTTGTGTTTATTACCCTCTGATATTCAAACTAGTTGTAAAATGTCTGGTATAAGAACTTTAAGACAACAAGCACAGCAAAAACAAACCGTCAATTAAGGGCACTAGTGTCTCTTGTCCTTGATTATCTACTATATTTTTCCCATTATGTACACTAGTCAAAAGTTCTAAGTGCACACTTGATAAATGTTAATTTTTCCAATAATTTGATTGAATCTTTCAAAAAAGTGTAAATTACAATGAAGAAGAATCAATATTCTATTAAAGCACACCAAAAATTTTAAGTCTTCTTAACCAGATTAAAAAATAATAACATTTTAGCTCACTTGATCTCAGAAAGCAATTCTCAAGTTAATTATCATTGCATCGGCTATCATTTGTGATCGTTTTCTCATCTCTGTATAATTTAAATTTCATGCAAATTTAAAGGAAATACTGTAGTTTGCCATTCCATTGCACTGAAATAGCTTTCTGTAGCTTTGTAATGGTCTGCTGGGCACGATGAGCCAACACACTCAACTTTATTTTATCCATAACGTTTCTACAGGATTTCAAGGAGAAAATTCCATTTTTCACACAATGTTTTGTGCCAAAAGCTTTTGAATTGTCTAGCAGTTTGGGATGATACAATTTTCTATGATAGATGTGTAACAGCCTTTCCAAACGAAAAAAATGTATTCATTTCGATAAAATTGACCAGTTTTCGGATACGCCTTTTGACCGAATATGCGTCGTTTTCGAATAATTCGATTTTGAATTTTATTGGATTTCTATAAATTTTAGTTTTAATTTTTTATTTATTGGACACTTATCCAACAAATGATACACTAATTTTTTCGATTTTACGTTGTTTTACGTAAATATTTAATGACGTAATTGAGTAACATCAGCGTTCAACGTAAGCAACGTAATCAATCTAGAAAATAATATCGTTTGATTTTATTCTTAAATTAAAAAAATATGCAAAAATAAGGTATTTCTTTTGCATTTACGAAAACCGTCAAGATTTTTTTACAACAAATTTGAAGTTGTGCCTGTGAAAAGAATTTTGACGGCAATGTCGTTGTCTGCTGACGTCAACCGTTCCATGGTTACCATTTGTTGGTGTGTTTTTCGTATATGTCTTGAGTCGGTGAACATGTGAAAAACAAAAACGATTGTAAAAAAATAAATTTCGCTTGCCGCACGGGGATAATGCATAAAAAACGTATGCCGACGTGGATGACGTAAAACGTAAAACATTTGCACGGTTTTCAAAAAATTATTGTTGTTTGATCATTATTAACATTAAGTCAAACTTTCATTCAATTTGAATAAGTTTACTTTAAGATATTCAAAATTGAAAAGTGTGCACTTGGAACTTTTGACCAGTGTATTTATTTTTTTATGTTTGTACTTGAGATCTTTGGCTTGTGGCCCCGACTACACCTCCTTACTCGGCAATCCAGTCCAAAACATAGGCCACCTGTCATATTTCATCAATTAATTACTCTGGTATCACTACATTTTGCACGGGTTTTAGTTTCGCGTATATTGCGCCAATGTAAATGCGCGAATTTAAAATCCTGCGAAATTACAACATGTAATAATATTTCTGAAAATAAAATACAATAATTATTGAACGAATTAATGCCCCAATTAAAACATCATTTAAGGCTTATGCGCGAAAGTTTGTCCCTCCAAAATTAAATGATACCACAGTGATAAGACCACAATTCCAAGGTCACTTTCTACAGTCCTTCCTAAAAATTGGGTCCAAACCTCCTTTTCTTTAAGTTGTTATTTCAGCGTTTTTGTATACTGTTCATACTGTTTGATTTTCACTGTTAGTTGAGCTAAGCGTTTCCCCACAAATCTCTCTAAATAGAATTTCCAGAAACACTCAGATCGGTTCAGCGTCGGGTCAGATGCAAGATTTCCAGAAAGGGTTTCCGTTTGGGACAGTCTAAGGAAAGTCACATTTTCAACTTTCTTGCCTTACCCCCAATTAATATTAATATTGCTTCCCAAAGGAGGGTTCGAGAAGTTTCGCTGAACCCCCTCTGGATCCATCCCAGCAGTCGGTGATGCGTTACTGTAGGAAATGTGGTTTAGGTTTGTTGTGGGGTATGTACGGTCTCCGTCGATTATATGTAACTCTTTAGAAATAGACTCTAAGGGCACTGGCTCTGAGAGATTTGAGGGAAAACGCTTAGCTCATCTAACAGTGAAAATCAAACAGTATTAAGTTAAAATTACAACTTAAAGAAAAGGAGAAGTGTGGACCCATCTTTTAGGAAGGACTGTAGAAAGTGACCTTGGTATTGTGATCTTATCATTGTGGTATCATTTAATTTCGCGGGGACGATTTTTCGCGCATAAGACTCAAATGATGTATTCATGGGGACATTCATTTTGCTCAACTATATTTCATTTTCAAAAATATTATGACAAGTTGTAATTTCGCTGGAGTTTATTAAATTCGCGCATTTACATTGGCGCGAAATACGCGAAACTAAAACCTGTGCGAAATACGGTGATACCAGAGTAATAAATTGATGAAAAATGACAGGTGGTCTACGTTTTGGGCTGGACTGCCGAGTAAAAAGGTTTTTATCGCATTATTTAAGTATAAGGGGCCTCAAACAAAAGATTTCAACTACCATAATAAAAGGACAAATGAACAATGGGTACATACAATAGAAGGCCAAGAAAAGAGATACAAGTGTACGTAGTTTACAAGTTTTTTTCTGTGATTGCAAGGTTAAAGTTCTAATCTCTCTCTCTCTCTCTCCCTCCCTCTCTCTCTCTCTCTCTCTCTCTCTCTCTCTCTCTCTCTCTCTCTCTCTCTCTCTCTCTCTCTCTCTCTCTCTGTTTATGTTTTTGTATTTTCGTTTCGCTGAGAAAAGTATAAATTTTAAAGTAAATATTTGATGTATTAACGAAATTGAAAACAAAAACAAAAAAATAACACAAACTTTTCAATGACGGAGGGTTCATATGAGAAATTGCCGTTATTTATTTCAGCAATGAAAAAAAAAAGAGCAAGATTGGGTAAATTTTTTAAAATCTGGTAGATGACTCGAACCCGCAGCTGCCGGAACGAGAGCCGGAAGCTCTACCACTTCACCACGACCGATGTTTGTAACAACTTGATTAGTTTTTATGATATGATTGATGACAGGCATGAAACGTCTGGTTTGATAAATTGTCTAATATCGAAATTGAATGTTTTTAGTTAGTTTTAATTTACTAAAACATTTTATATGAGCCCCAAAAGGAGTGATTTAAACAATGACCGAATGGTATGCCACAATTATTCTGAAGAAGTTATTTGGAGTTTTTGCTGTTTTTGACTTAAACTTTCAATGCAGAATATCATTTAAGAATTACCTACCTTTAATTTGAAAAACCTTTCAAGTACACCGAATAAGTGTGAAAATGTGTTCTATTTTATTTTATTTTATTTTTCCCCCAAAATATATTTTACAAAATTGCACTTTTGAAAAAGACCAAGAGAAGTTATTAAACTTAATTATGGATTTACAAACGAATTGTTTTGATATAAAAGGCCATATTAATTTTCACTTGGTCCTTCTTCAAGAAGGCGGTTCCTTTCGGGGAACAATTTGTGTTCCTTTCGGGGAACAGTTTTGGCTTGGCGCGTGTATGTGGTCGCACGGCTGAGCAAACTTTCCTTTAGCATTCCCTTTAATACAAGCACCTGTCTATTTTTGTCATAGTCCCTTTCTTTTAGTATGGATTTTCTCCCTAATTTTCCTTCCTTTTGTTGCAAATTTCTCTTATCGTGTCCCTTCTTCACTTAACCGCCCTCATGTTGTCCCTATCTCCCCTGCTTTCCTCCTGCCCTCCTTTCAAGAAGGAAAATGGGGAGGGGAAAGTTGCTTATTCTCTCTCTTCTGTCCCTCATCTCATCCCTTCTTCCCACTCCTACTTCTTCCTACTCCATTCCCGTTTTCCCTCCCTTCTTTCTTTTTCTTCCCTCTTACCGCATCTCTTCTTCCCTCCCTTCTTCTTTCTTCTCCCATCTCTTCATCCCTCTTATCCCATCTCTTCTCCCTTCTTCACCTCCTCCCCTCCCTTCTTTCCTCTTATCCCATCTCTCCTTCCTTCCCACCCGTCTCCTCTTTTCTCCTCTTCCCTCTTTTCACATCCCTTTATCCTCTCTTCTTCCCTGTTCTCTTCTTCCATCTTCTTTCCTCCCTTCTTCCATCCCTCATAACCCTTTCCCATCTCTCCTCCTCCCCGTTCTTCCCTTCTCTTTTTCCTTCTCTCCTCCATTCTTACACTTCGTTCTTCCCCTTCTTTCCTTATCCTCCTTCTTCCCCTCACCCTTTTCCCCTCCTCTCCCTTCCTCCATTTCATTTTCTCATGCCGTTTAGAACTAGGAGAGAGAGGTACAAGAGAGAGTATGGGGAGGGGTCCGCTTACTTGTCCTAGATTCCCTCACCCTCTTTTCCCGTGTTCCTCGTGTTTCTTCTTCCTTTTCCCTGTTTCCTCTTGTACTTTCTGTATTTCCATCCCTTATCCCTCTTTCCATTCTTCCCTCTTGTCCCTTAATTACTCAATTTCCCCTCCTTCCATTCACCTTGCAATCTATTGTCACTTATTTTCTTCTCTTCTGTTGTCCTTCATCTTGTAACTCCTTCCTCTCCCTTACCCTCATATCCCCCTCGTCTCCTTCCATTCCTGTCTTATCTTTCTTATTCTACATTCCCCTTTGTCTTGCCTTTCCCTTTTTTCTATCTTTCCCCCCTTTCTCTTGTCCCCAATTTTCTCTCCTCCCTCTTGACCCTCCTTGGTTAAATGAATGTTATAGATTTTACCAAGAACCCGCGAATAGTGCATAATTATATGTGTCCAGAAACGTGATACTAAGAACCCAAAAAATATTATAGCAGTGCTAGACATTTTGAGAAGTGACGTATTTTGATCCTGGTATTGCTCGATCAAACAAAGCCAGTAATGTTTTGGTATTTGTCCTGTTCTTTTATTTTAATAGTTCTCATAAAATTACTTTTGTTTTAATATTTTGACCAGTTTTGTTATGGATAGTTTTAATATTCCAAGTTCCAGCAACTATTGAATTGGATAATTTTCAATAATTGTTCTATCTGAAAATCATTGTGAGTTTTTTGCTTTTTATTTATTTAACAGTGAAAATTTTACTGCAATTGAACTTATTAAATATATATAAACTATGTATAGAAGCGCATATGCCCAGAGAAACGGCTCACTTAGGTAGTGGCCTATACAGTTATAATTTTGGCATCTTATCTGATTTATAACCCTGTAAAATCACCTGTACGGTCAGTCTCTCAGCATGGAAGCTCATTAGCTAATACCAGGATAACACCAGATGTAAATATTTCTTGTAGAGCATAATGTGCTGCATTTAGTATTGAGATTCTTTGCAGTATCATTAATTTGTAAAACGTTTATTTTTGTTTTGATTGAAGCTATTTATTCTATAAGGATGCTCACCAGAAAAGACTATGGGTAAGTCATCAATTATTATATTCATTAGTACATGGTGTTATTAATCAGGGGGTCCAACGTATTTGGTTACCAAGAAAGGTTACCAACATGATATTTTACAGCGATCTGCAAGCCTGGTGATAAACCCTTCTACAGTTGATCATTATGCTTACCTCTTTGGTTGCACGACGGTGGCAGGGGTTTAAGAGTTTATGAAGGTTTATGGGGAAATCTTTTCTTAAAAGAACCTAGAAGCTCGTTTTGTTTCTTTTATCCCTGTCATCGTGTTCTTGCTGATTTTACTCCAGGAGCTCTGGTCTCGGTAATATCATTGAGTACCCGCCCTTTGGCTTTGCAATGCTATTAGCTTCTCATGTTTTATATGTTTGTGTGCTTTTGCATGCAACATTGTTGAGCCGATAAGTGGGTTGGAGTTTTTTCACCAAGACAACTTGTACTTGTTTTGTGTTATGAGAACCTGTTGGGGCAAGTGTGAGGTTGGTTTATACATTCAATAACTTTTTTGTTAAGGCCTCTACAAACATAGGTTGAAAAACCGAGTGGAGCTTACACATCTGGCCTCCGGGTAGGCGTATTTATATTTCGATATCAGTGATATAAACCTACTTACCAAGTCAAAATATCTCCAGAAATGCACAAATAACGAAATATTCCGCCATTTTGTTCCGCACAGAACATGTCCCTCACTTACTTTTCCGCAAAAACAAAATACGTTGGACCCCCTGTTAATGCGTTTTAATATGTTATAAATAATGTCAGCATAACGGAAGAATGGACCACATATAAATTACATTTTCATGTAGTATTTATATTCATGAATAAAACTTTGTTTTTCTTCCGTTTAAGTTTCAGTATAATTCTATGGATCTCTCTCTCTCTCTTTCTGTCTCTCCTCAAAATATTTAAACAATTAATTTCTTTACATGTCCTCCTTAAAGAAAAATGAAATTTGCACGTAGATTTCACATCTTCACGGATGAAAGCTCAGAAGATCATTTTGTATATGCGCTGTGCTGAAAAGAAACAACAAGTCTGAAACGATTCAATGTTATTCGGAGCTTGAAAAAATATAATTTCAGTCCAGAGTGTCATTTCACTAGTTTAGCTGATCTCCCTGAAGTTCAAACAAGAACCACATAGCGTCAACTAGATGACACACCGCAACGAGGTGCAAACTGCAAGAAGTTTTTAGCCTCGACACCACAATCAAAGACAAAATAAATGAAGAAAAAGGTTACTAATTTTTGTCCAAAGTGTGTAAATATCATTTACTATTAAAATTCATTATTACTGAATAATGGTCTACTGTATTTTTTTGTGTTCTATAAAATTAAAAGTATTGTTTTATTGATTGGTATTAGTATTTAGAAAAGACAAAACACTTTATAGAAAATTTTTATAACATTTTGTTGAAGTCTGGGTAATACATTTTCAAACAACCACACAACATTTTGAAAATTTCTGACCGAATTATGGTCAAATTTGACGAAATTCCTGTTTGAACCACTGACAAATCATGGTTTTGTGTGACAATAATGCTTGTACTTGCAACTTTTTATATCACGAATGAAATGCACAATGAAAGACTAAAAGGCAGTTGATTTTGATTAAATAACTTGTCTATATGTGCATTTGAGTTAAAAAAAATAATTAATTGAAAATATATTGCTTTTATTGTAAATATGGGTATACATTGTAATAACTTAATCAGATGCTTATGATTTAAAATATTTTAATTGTATTGCATTTATGTAAAAAAAATAACAACTGATCTTTAACTTTTGAAACAATCTGATTAAAATGGTCTCCTGAAAACTGCTATGCTATTACATTTTTTAGATCTGACTTTAGTGAGATTGCTTTAGAAAGTGCGGAGCATTTTAAAAGCAGTTTCGTTGTGTATTTTATTGCATTATCTTCCAATAAGCTTAACTCTTTCTCCACATTTATACGCCTACATGGCATGGGTGAACAGTGTAGATCTAGATCAACTGACACATATGTGGCTTCTGATCAGGATCTACACTGTTCCCATTTTAATTCATTAGGTCATTTCTGACCAAAATGTGAACAGTGCAGATCCTGATCAGATGACACAGATGTGCTAGCTGATCTGGATCTACACTGTTTGCTCACGCAATGTAATTATTTTTTCTAACATTTGAGTCTACTTTTTAATTGTTTACGTCTAGGTTCAAGACTTAAATATGTAAACGACAGTCATAGCTTTTTGTAAATGATGTTTTTTTTTATTATACTATCGTAGTTTTTAAATATTATTTTATGTAATTTAGACTGGGAGGACACATTGATGCAATTCACATATTTTCATTAGAAAAAAATATATATGTGTTTTTGAAATAACACTATTATTCATTTCACTAGCTTATTGTATGCTCAATAAGAAACATGCATCATTATCAACAGAAATAAATCTGTGAAATTCAGTGTGTCTTGTTATTTGGATTGATCAAGGTCAATTCATGTATTCCTTGCACTAATGATAAACATCTGGACAGAGAGTATCAGGCTGCAGTTAATGCACGTAAATTATTTTGATAACCCCAGTTAACAGTATAGAAATTTGATGGTTTCCAAGAAGGCTAGGGCTTATTCGCCAGGGTGTATATGTTTATTCAACATAGGCAATCCACGTTTTTTACTAACAACTGACATGTCTTCCATAAGAGTTTCTTCATTTTGTTAAGTTATTATATATCTTTAATGCCTGGAATAAAACTGGAATTCCTGTTACAATGAACATTATGGGTTTGTTTTATTTTGATTATGTTTACGCTCCGCTGGCTTCCAGCACTTTCAGTGCTTTGATTCGATTTTTGGGAAGTTAGAATGGAATGGGTTAATTTGTTTTACACAAATATTCAGTCATGTTTAACTATTAACGGTTATCTTTCTGATTTGTTCTATATACATAGGGGTTGTAGACAAAGGGACCTTCTTTCCCCTTAGTTGTTCATTTTCGTATTTGTGAAGGATTTCTTGCACTGTCATTTAAAAACAATAAGAATATAAAAGGTATTAAAATAAGAACACCCGAACTTTTAATATCACAGTAGGCGGACGATACATCTCGATGGTTCAGCAAAGTCTCTTAGTAATGCAATACAAACATTAAAATTGTATGCTGATATTTCATGCTTAAATGTAAATGTGGATAAAACAAAGCTGTCTTGGTAGGTTCTATGAAACAAAGTAACATGGTTATATGTCCTGAATTAGGAATTAATATTTAATATTTGTTTAGAATTAATATTTAAGTAATATTGTTTCAATAAATTATACCTCCAAGGTTGAAGTAATTAAACAGCTAGTTAACGTTTGGTCTAAAAGACTTCTTTCCCCGAGTGGTAAAATAAAAATTAAATCATTTAATATTTGGATTACCAAATCCACCAAATGAAGTGATATAGAATATTCAAAATTTGTTTTGTGAATTTATATGGAATGATGATCCTGACAAAGCAACTAGGACTATAATGACACAGGACTATGAAAATGGTGGTCTTAGAATTGTACATCTGGAAAATTTTATCAACGCCCTGAAACTTACGTTGATAAGACGATTTTTACAAAAGAACTCTAAATAATTTGAACTTGTTCAAGAGATTTGTCCTTTCATTTCAACCTTTAAATATTATGGTGCTGATTTTGTTTATAAAAAAATTAAAGATATTCACAATAATTTCTTGAGCAATATTTGGAAAGCGTACCTTTCTATTGCATGTACAAAAGCTGTTATTTCTTGGAAAGAATTCCTGTCAAGTTCAAAATCGGTAGAAAATCATTTTGCGACTATAATTATATTCAGAAGGGCATTTATTTTGTGAATGACTTTGTCAACAATAGTGGCAGATTCTATTCATTTGACGAATTCCGTGCATTAAGTTCAGTGACTACCAATTCCCTTCAATATATGAAAATATAGAATGGAAAAATATTTCTAAGATTCCATTTAAAACTACAGAAGACCCAAAACTGCAGTGGTTCAATTTAGAATTAACCATTCGGTTTTGGGAACAAAAAGTAGAATCTATGTCAGCCGAAATGGGACATGCAGAAAACAATTTATGCTCCTTTTGTAACCTATTACCAGAGGCATTGTTACACCTCTTTTGGGAATGCAATATTGTATCAAATGTTTGGCAGAATATTTAGATTTGGGTGAAAAGGAAATGTAATTTACAAACGCCGAACTTAACAAAATCAGAAACTATCTTTGGAAGTAAAACCATCCAGACTGTCCTTAACAAAATACTTCTTATCGCTTAACTCTACAAATACCAATGCAAAATGAAATATACTGAACCTAATGTTGAGGTTTTCAAAAACCAAGTAAGATTTTTGTTCAAAACAGAAATGACTGTAGCTTATAAATCTTTCACTTTGGAAAATTTTTTAAAAATATTAAGTCCTTACAAAACCTTAGTACAGACACAAGACAGGTAAGTGAGGCATTATTTCTTTTCTTCGGTTATAGCCACCAGCTTCCCTTTTCTGATTTAAGTATTACCTTAGGCTCGATTCTGATTTACATAATTGTTACGTTTAAAAGCGAAAGGATTTAATATTGGAAATGGGAAAATATAAATGCTTTAGATATCATTGAGTAATTTGGTTTGATTACTCATTTCTATATTTTATATTATAGACAGTTTAATTGTAAGTATTAGTTTATAAAAGTATTTTGCTCAGCAGATCCTCAATTGTCTATACTTGTAAAATACAATGAGCAACTGTAGCAGGCACATCAGAAAGCAAAATTTAATTGAAGGACACTTAACAAATAGTTAACTTAATAATCCTTTTGAGTTTTACTTTTGAAAATTTTACTCTAACATATAATCTGAATCAATATATTGATATGTTCGATGTGTACTTTTGTTATTTTAAGACATGTGATTTTGAGATATGCATTAACATGTATTTTGTACTTTGACATTAATTTGCTTTACTGGAAAAAGAAGTAACAAAAAACAACATTACATACTCTAAGACATTTCCAATCGTTATTATAAAAAAGAACTCTCTGGAGTTTGAGAAAGAATTCGAATTTGTAGCGGGAATATATGTCGCGATACGAAGCTAATCATTATTTGGGGAGAAGCTGTGTAAGCCGCCAAAGAGCACTCGCCATGCAAGCGAGGGTTCCCCGGTTCGAGTCCCGGTCTGTCTGCATATCTTTCTCACCTTGTGGATTTTCCACTATTGACGTTATTATGAGCGTGGGATCATGTTATGCAGGAGAATTTATGAGAAAAATTCAGTTTGCAAGAAAAGTATAAATATTGTGTATAATTTTGCTGTCAGTGCGGTCTAATTAATCTTCATAGTAGCTTGTTCCTGGATTATGAAGATTTATTATCATGCTCAACACCATCATTCAAGTCTAACCAGAGGTCAGATTTTGGCTCTCCTAGATATACATCCTCGCCCGAACCAAGCAGCCTATGAATAAGAAGAAGTTGCGAGTTCTAGTCATCAATTTCAAAAGTATTATTTCCAAGAAAGAGGCTTTTGGGGCTCTTCTCGACCAGATCTACCTTGACATTATCCGAGCCAGCGAAACATGGCTAAACCCCAGTATCGCAGAACGGGAATTTCTCCTAGAGAACTACGGATTTGTAGCCCAAAGTGATCGTCCTAACACACATGGTGGAGTTACCATTACAGCCAAACACGACACAGAAGGTAGAGAGGTCCTTAACAGTACCACATCAGAGTTTGTTGCTGCATCTTTCAACACCACCAGCCTGAAGAAACCGTTAATAATTGGTTGTTTCTATAGACCAACGGATAACAACATGCTGTATACTAATGATCTCTGCCAGGAAATGAAAAACCTGTATGCCAAGTTTAAAGACAATGTCATCTGGTTGGGTGGAGATGCTAACCTCCCAGATATCGACTGGTTAACAGATAACACCAAGAACAATCAGTTCTGGATTTCCATCAACCAATCATTTATTGACACTTTCAATGACATTGGCACTGAACAGTTAGTACATTTTCCAATACGCAACGAAAACATCCTGGACATTTTTTGTACCAAACCGCCCAACACTGGTTGACAGATGCTACCCCATTCCTGGCATAAGTGACCATGACACTGTTCTTATAGATTCTAATCTGATACCGAAACGCCAAAAACCAATCCAACGTAAAATATTCTTAAGGAAAAAAGCCAACTGCCATGAGTGAAGAGTTAAGCAGTTTTTCATCATCATTTACTGCTGAACACAGTACAACAACACCTATCAACACTTTATGGATCTATCTTTAAAAACAAATGCACAGCTGTTATTGAGATATTTGTACCATCTAAACTTACATCTACTAGATTTAACCAGCCTTGGATGAACCGCCCTATCAAACTTCTTGCAAGACAGAAAAAGAGAGCGTACAAGAAAGCACGGAAAACCAAACAATCTAAGGATTGGGAAACATTCAGACACATTCAGAAAGCAAATCAGAAACAGTACCGCAACGTCAGGAATGAGTATGTGCGTAACATGGTCAGTGGGGAGGGCGCTAAATACAAGAAACTCTACTTCTATACAAAGAGCATGAAGACTGATAGCTCTGGGGTTGCACCTTTGAAGAAAGACGGGATCAGCTATTCAGAAACCAGCACCAAAGCTGAGATACTGAACTCCCAATTCTCCTCCGTCTTCACCCACGAGGACACCAAGTACATGCCAGACATGGGCCCTGATCTCCCAACAGTTTTACCTCCACCGGTGTTTCACGTGGTAAGAGTCAGGAAGCTCGCAGAGGACCTCAATCCGCACAAGGCAGCAGGACCGGATCAGATATCATCCAAGTTTCTCAAAGAGATGGCACCTTCCATAGTCCAAGTCCTAACTCTCATCTTCCAAGCCTCCCACGACCAGATCCAGGTACCTGATGACTGGAAAAATGCACTAGTAACCCCTATTTTCAAAAAGGAGACAAGAGCAATCCGGCTTACTACAGCCCAGTCTCACTTACATCCATCTGCTGCAAGCTAATGGAGTACGTGGTACACAGCCACATTATGAAGTTTTCTCGATAACAACAGCCTACTCACCAACCAACAACATGGTTTTCGGAAGAGAAGGTCATGCGAGTCGCAGCTGATAACAACTGTCCAGGATCTTGCAGCAGGTCTCAATAATAGACAACAAATTGATGCAATACTATAAGACTTTTCCAAAGCTTTCGACAAAATACCCCACCAACGACTTTCAGCCAAATTGAGCCACTATGGGATCATAGGGAAGACTTTGGGGTAGATTGACAGTTTTCTTGCCAACAGACAACAACAAGTAGTACTTGATGGGAAAACCTCAAACCAAGCTCCTGTTAATTCCGGAGTCCCCCAAGGTACCGTGCTAGGACCATTTCTATTCTTGATCTACATCAATGACATGCCTGGTAGGGTCTCATCCACAGCACGCCTCTTTGCAGATGACTGTCTAATCTACAGGACCATTAACTCGGTCAAAGACATCAAAGACATCAAGGCACTTCAAGCCGACCTGGACCACCTTCAAGAATGGGAGCGTGACTGGCAGATGGTTTTCAACACCGACAAGTGTGAAATGGTACGCATCACCAAACTGCATCGATGTGCAATGGTCATTGCCTACAGATACTCCTTCTTCCCATCCGGCATACGCATATGGAACAGTCTGCCTGAGATGACCATATCTGCCCCATCTCTGGAAGTCTTCAAGACCAGGATGGGAGCGCCAATGCCATAACTCTTGAGCAGCATGTTTTTATCCTGTTTTAAACCTTTTTTACCGCGCCTCCCCCTGCGCATGTACATATTCACAATGTGCGATGTTGCTCCAGAAGAAGAAGAAGATAATGGACTCATTTTAAATTTAAAATAACTATTTATTCACTGCGACAGTCTACTTTTACTTTCCGTTTATTTAACATGCATCAGTAAGTAAGTTGTTTATTTCGTCTCTGATTTTTCAATGGCTAATAATTTCTAATAGTAAATTTTGGGTTCGCGGGTTTTGGTCATTCGATCCTTGGTAGTCGTGTCATAACTTCGGTCAATTTGAACTTCACTTTTCATGCATGTTATACAACATATTATTCCGCAACAATTTGATTATGACACCTTGAAAATTATCTATGTGAATCAAATGACCCCTTGAAAACTATCAGTGGGGTAAACTGACCCCCGATTTTCAAAAGCTATTTAAATCCCAAACTCCTCGCAGCGATAAAATTTATGTTTCTGTAAGGGGGAGTAACCACTGCGAGGAGTTAGTTGAAATCCCTGCAGCAATCTGTTGTCTTTTCGGTTATTAAATATCTTGAGAATGATTTCCACATCATCTTCCGGTGATGCAAGATGATTTCCAAAACAGTAGCATTCGCTGTTTCAGTCATCGCTGTGTCTTATTTATACAGTAAATGGAATTTTAATGGATGGCAATCGCTAGATGACTTGGAAGAAAGTGTCATCAAGTCTTGGAACTCTTCAATCATTGAGCCACACCGGAAATTTCAGCGAATAAGTGTTGGGTACGAATTGTTCATCCTCCGACTAATTCGACCATAAACTGATAAATAAAAGTAGTATTGCATCACAGTTTTCAATCTGAAGACATGTAAAGATCAAATGAAAAGTATCAGCTTTTCAGAAGTTAATTGGTTTAATCCCCCAATCTCATTTATGTAACTCACTAACTGTCACTTGGATTAGATTGAAAATGAGTCGGTTTCAAGGCTAGACCTCTTATTTTAACCCTTCTCTTTATGTTATTTCTGAGCAAGAAGTGGACAGTGTAGATCTGAGCTGATGGCACAGTCTTATGTGCCTGCTGATGTGGATCTACACTGTTCACTCTTGCCATAAAAGTCATTTTATTGATGTTAAGGAACAAAAAGTGCACTTGATACATTTTCAGGATCAACTGTAACCTAGATCTTATTGTGCATGGCACAGAACTTCTCCGTGCTCTAGGCAGAAAACCAGGTGAATCACTGGACAGTGTTACCTTAGGCTCGATCGATGATCTTACTAACACCTTTACATACTATTTCAAAAAAGGATCTGCTGCAGAAAGAACATTCACTGATAAAGAGATCTACAAAAAAATAATAGAGAAAGCTGAAGGGCTGGTATCTAAAGAGGTAACTTTTCAATACTTATAATGCAGATTTATAAATGTAAAATTAGGGATTAAACGATGATTGATTATAATCGAAAATCGATCGTTTTTGGATCAATTTTCGATGATCAATTACAAAGTTTAATAATTGATCATCGGTTTGCTGTTCTTTAAGCAGCTCACAAGGGAGATCACTGTATCAGAACAAAAAACAGTGTTTGATATATGACATAGATCAGTGTTATTTTGGTTTTAAATAAGCTTTGGAATGTTCTCCCACTTAGTTCAAGAAAAACACTCCTGTACCTGCAGCCTACACCCTATGCTCATATCAGATACGGTTAGTAATTTACAAATTACAATACATGAACCCTGTGGGCTAGAAGTGTGGTTCATGTAAATGCTAATTCATACCAGAAAATACACCGATATCCTTTTGTAAAACAGTAGTTCTATACAGTGCCCTCATTTCATAATGCATACCTGTCATATTTCTGGAAAGCATTCCAGGGGATTTGGTTCAAAATTCCAGGGGATTCTGATATAATTCCAGGGGATTTTTTAACACGGCTAATCAAGCGGAATTTACTAGAAACTAAACTAAGATGCAATATTAAATATATTTATCCTCATTTATTTAAACAATATTTTTATTATGTTTTTTTGTAACAGGGTGACAGCACATAATAAAACTATATAAAACAAATACTATATGAACAGTCCGACAAACTCTGATGTGCATAGCGCAGACTAACATCAGTTAGAACAATTATTTAAGTTAACTAACATGAACTTGGATGTTATTAACTTGCTGCAGATGCTGAGTTCGAACGCTCAACATATGGTCTCTGCAGCCAAACCAGACCAGCAGTCAGTCTGGATCTTTCTTAGTATGCTAAGGAGGTTTGTTTAGGAAAGTCTTTGTGTATTTACATTATAATTTCTATTTTCTGTTCAAAATCCCCCATGAAAATTAAATATTGCTGCCCAAAAATTGTGTTCGAGCAACACTACTGAAGTCCATCTGGATCTGTCTCTGAATATATCAAATGTTGCAGCTTGGCTATTATATTTTTATTACAAGGATGCAAGAATCGGCTTGACTGGTCATTTCTTCCTACTTTGTAATTAAAAAAAAATATTTGCAAACTTGCCAACTTCTTTGTTGGCCGAAAGACGAATAATTTGTATCCGAAAGTGTCCCATTATCCGGATACACACATATTTTGGACATCATGAAAAAACCTTCAATCCTTAAACAAGTCCGCTAATTGTACATAAAACAGACAGTATACTTGTGATTTCATTCACACCTATGCAAAAAATCAATTATCCAGTAAACAATCCTGTTAAGTGTCAATTCTCACTAAATAATCAATAATCCTCTCGGTGACACTAATTAGATGAATTCTCGGAACGTTTTGACACAACCGTTAGGAGTCCGAGATACGTAGCGATGTATCCGTCGTTTAGACAAATGTCTGATGAGAGCGACAAAAATGCATTTTTATGCCGTTTTTCGTAACTTGTTAATTCCGGGGGATTTTCGTCTCCCGCTGGGGGGCCAGGGGATGGCTCTAAATTCCGGGGGATTTTTCCCCCCACCGGGGGATATGGCAGGTATGGTAATGGTAGGGACTGAATTTTGACCCCATTCCTGTCCTCAATTAATTTCTTCTTATTTTTCAAACAAATTCCCCTCTAAAGAATTTCTTATGTTTTTTGCATGCCTTAACTTAAGCAGAAGATTCTTAACAATATCATTTTGAAATATGCTTTTTTGCAAAATATACAAAAAATATGCATTTTAATAACAAATTATGAGTATTTTTGTTGCTAGAATATTAATAAAGAATTCCTATAAGCAAATTCTTCTTTAGTAAAGCATGTACATTGTTATTGTAAATGCTTCGATTATATAATCGATGATTGATCGAATGGGGTTGTTCGATTATTTCCGATGATCGATTATGATTTTTGTCCGATTATGAAACCCTATGTAAAATCATGTATTAGCCAACTATGAAAGAGAATTTTTAATAATAATACCCTGTGTTGAATATAAATGTTAAGGATAATAAATGTGGTCTTTGCAAATGTGATCTATCATTTACATGTATGATCACTGGCTAATTTGTTTTTTAAGTCAGTCAGTCGCTTTTTCTTAGGTATATTTCTTAAGAAAAAAGTGATTATCAAAAGAACGGCTAAAATTGATAGAAATGTCATCAGGTAAATTAATTTAGCTGTTTATGTGTTAACCGTTTACTCCATTTATTATACTGGTTTTATCACGTGTGTCCAGTGTGGATCTGTGCCGTTTGATCGGGATCTACACAGTTCTCATCTTGAGTTGTGTAGATCCTGATAAGACTACACTGTTCATCCATGCAATATCTACATAATTATGAATGGAGAAAAGGGGTAAAGAATCTGTTCTTTTTATTTCAGCATTACATTGGTGGAAATGCTGCACTTATGGCAGTTAAAGTAGCTGAGCTTTTCCCGGAGAAAAAGGTAATTTCTTTTTGCTTTTCATTGAATTATAGAATTTTCTCGGTGGAATAAAAGTGGTATTTCACTGTTTTCAAACAGTGGAATATCATTTTTATTTTCACTGATTTTTTCACGTACCCAAAGTTTCAAACGCACATAACATACCAAATGAGAATGTTTAGAAAACGGGTTGAAGGATATTTGACGTCATGACGTCACATCATCATGATGTCACATCATAAGCAGTTTTGACGCAGTTCTGTCAAATTCACGGAAATTTTGCACTTAACGCAGAGTTCATAATCTGATAGTCATGATGTTATGCTGATCATCTTAACCAAAAAATTGTGTAACTTCAATTACTTAATTTTGAAGAGTCAGCTTAGACTCAGCTTTTAGTTTACACAATTAATAATTTAATACAATTTATACCATTTTTTCAGAATATCTCAAAATGACCCAAAGCTCATAATTAAGTGATGTAAAAAGTTGAAAACACAATTTTGCTTGCTTCAAAAAGAAAAAAATTAATATCAGAATCAGAGAATCAGTTGAAATTCTTGGGCATATATTTAACAGCTAATGGACCTGTGAAATTTTGGAGAAAGCTGCTAGATTTGAAAGAAATTTTAAGGGACTTTATTTCCCTTTTCTCACCTTGGTGATCATCGTAGATCCTGTTCTGCTGACTCATCCACTTCAACTGATCAGGATCTACAGTGTTAGCTTCTTGTTATGATATCCCTTTCCTTGATATATACACATTTTTACGCATGTGCTACCAGTGTAGATCCAGATCAGCCGGCACATCTGCGCCATCTGATCATGATCTGCACTGGTCGCATTTCGGTGAGAAATAACCTAATGAATCAAAAAGCCAACAGTTTAAATCCTGATCAGACGGCACGGATGTGCCGGCTGATCTGGATCTAAACTGTTCGCCCTAGCAATAAAGGTGTATCTATACAGGAAAGGGATATACTATAACCTAATAAATCTAAACGTGAACAGTGTTAAACCTGATCAGAGAGCACAAATGTGCCAGCTGATAAGAATCTACACACTTCACCCATGTTATAATATTTTGTGTCTTGGGGATAAAAGTTGTGTCATTGGTGTAAAAGGTTAATTGAAATTCTGGAGTCACCTAAAGCTTTGTTTTTCCATTTCAGGTCCAGTTAATAGGTCCAATCGGTCCCAAATTAAAATCTCTTTTACCAGCTTCCATTCACGTTCCACAAGGTAGCATCATACAGACAGATGAAGTACATCTAATTATGGAATACGGCCGTGACGAAAAATGGGAAACTATAACATCCCCAGTAGCGAATAGATTTATCACCAGTTATGATGAATCAAATTCTAAATTAACAATGCTCGATAGTTTTTTTCAAAATTTAAACACAATAGATCCAGATTTAGTTTTAATGAGTGGTTTGCATCTTTTGGACCATCAGAGTGAAAGTTATGTGGCCGAGAAGTTGGAAGCGGTAAAAACTGGTTTACAGAAAATTAAACCGGAAATCCCGGTGCATTTAGAGCTTGCAAGTATGGCTAATGGGCATGTGGTTCAACAAATTCTTGAAAAGGTAACCCTTTTTATGCCCCCGAAGGGAGGCATATAGTAATCGGACCGTCCGTCCTTCCGTCCGTCCGTCCGTCCGTCCGTCCGTCCGAAATAATCTTGTCCTCGCTTCTCCTCTGAAACCGCTTGAGGGATTTCTTTCAAACTTCACAGGAATGTTTGTCACCAAGCCTAGTTGTGCATATCGTCAGGAATTTCTGCTCCGATTATTTTTGGCTGAGTTATGGCCCTTTGAAGCAAAATCTTGTCCTCGCTTCTTCTCCCAAACCGCTTGAGGGATTTCATTGAAACTTCACAGGAGTGTTTGTCACCAAGCATAGATGTGCATATCCGAAGGAATTTCTGATCGGATTATTTTTGGCTGAGTTATGGACCTTTTTACCTAACCCTAAACCCTAACCCTAAACCCTAACCCTAACCCTAACGTAAACTGAAATCGCTTGAGGGATTTCATTGAAACTTCACAGGAGTGTTTGTCACCAAGACTTGTTATGCATATCCAAAGGAATTTCTGATCGGATTATTTTTGGCTGAGTTATGGGCCTTTTTACCTAACCCTAACCCTAAACCCTAACCCTAAGGTAAATTTTGTTAACGCAATAAAGGTAACATTTTTTTTGTCCGATTGTCATGAAATTTGGTCAGGATGATTGTCCCAATGATTTCTTGGACGAGTTTTAATATGGGTCATCAGGGTCCAAAAACTAGGTCACTGTTACTAAAAATAGAATTTTCTTGTTAACACTCTAGCGGTCACATTTTTGCTCCGATTGTCATGAAACTTGGTCTGGATGTTTGTCCCAATGAATTCTCGGACGAGTTCGAATAAGGTTCATCCTGGTCCAAAAACTAGGTCACTGTTACTATAAATAGAATTTTCTTGTTAAAACTCTAGCGGTCACATTTTTGCTAGAATTATCATGAAACTTGGTCAGGATATTTGTCCCATTTATTTCTAGGCCGAGTATGAATATGGGTCACCTGATCCCAAAAACTAGGTCACTGTTACTATAAATAGAATTTTTTTGTTAACACTCTAGCAGTCACATTTTTGCTCCAATTATCATGAAACTTGGTCAGGATATTTGTCCCATTTATTTCTAGGCCGAGTTTGAATATGGGTCACCTGGGTCCAAAAACTAGGTAACTGTTACTATAAATAGAATTTTCTTGTTAACACTCTAGCGGTCACATTTTTGTTCTGATTGTCATGACACTTGGTCAGGATGTTTGTCCCAATGATTTCTCGGACGAGTTTGAATATGGGTCATCTGGGTCCCAAAACTAGGTCACTGTTACTTAAAATAGAATTTTCTTGTTAACACTCTAGAGGTCACATTTTTGCTCCGATTGTCATGAAACTTCGTCAGGATGTTTGTCCTAATGATTTGTCAGACAAGTTCGAATATGGGTCATCTGGGTCCAAAAACTAGATCACTGTTACTAAAAATAGAATTTTCTTGTTTACACTATAGTGGTCACAATTTTACTCTCAGATTGTAAAGAAACTTGGTCAGGACATATGTCCCAGTTATTAATTGGTTGAGTTTGAATATGGGTCACCTGGGTTCAAAAACTAGGTCACTGTTACTATAAATAGAAAAATCTTGTCCATGCTGTAAATTTGTTATTTCTCATTGGATTTTAAAATAACTTGGCTCAAATGTTTACCATGACAAGGTGTACTTTCGCGTACAATACCCATGCCTGTTGGTCCAAGGTCAAGGTCACTGTTACTAAAAATAACATTTTCTTGTCTTGGCTGTTAATTCCTAATGAATAAAGTGATTTCAAAATAACTTTACAAAAATATTCACCATGACAAAGGGATGTGTTGCTTACAATACCCATGCCTGTAGGTCAAAGGTCAAGGTCACTGTTACGAAAAATAGCATTTTCTTTTCCAAGCTGTAGATTTGTTGTTTCTTATTGGATTTTAAAATAACTTGATGTAAATGTTCACCATATCGAGACGTTGCACTCAGGTGAGTGATAAAGGGCCATCATGGACCTCTTGTTCATATTAATATTTAACTTTATTTAACTATATATTTACTACAGACTTGAAACATAATTATGATCCTTTCATCTTTCACATTATATGCATGCAGTATGCTTCGTCTTCCACAAGCATATTTTTCATTACATATGTTTATTTATTACATATGTATACCTATTTGATTTCAAGCTGCATTTCGGGGGCATATGTCAATTCCAGTGACAGCTCTTGTTCAATTTAAAGTTATTTATCATTTGCTTGCCCTTAAGTTGTTTTCTGTGTAATGCACCCATTACAAATATTTTTTTATGCGAACAATAAGTAAGAGGCATACAGAGTCAGGGCTTTTAATCCTTATATAACAAAAGCCTATATAAGTCTGCTTCCCAATCCAAAAATGTAATTTTTTCCCAACTGTGGCAGAGACTCTTCTCAAAATGCTAGGTAAGATGTCAAAAATGGATCAAAATCCTCAGGGGGAAGTTTGAAAATTGAGGTCCGAAAAATTAAGTGCTTTAAAAAAATGAATTTAAGTTGACAATCCTTATTACTATTGATTATAGTATTCAAAATTATACACCAGTACCTATCTTTCAATGAATTTTGTTTTTCAGAAGTTAACAATTATAAAGCATAAATTTCCCAATTTGAAAGGCCAGGGCCTCCGAAATTTTCTGATGAAAAGCCCTGAGAGTTGCACTTGTCCCTTCATATGTCTGTACGTATGTATGTTATCCACATCTTGTAGCATCAACTCCTTATTAACTATTGGGTGGATTTCATTCAAACTTGCACTGATGATCAAGCAGGATGTGAAGATGATCGTACAGAAAAGATTTTTCCTGCGTTCATTTTTAACGGAGTTACATATATGGCACTTCGTTAATTTCAGTAATAAAATTTTGTTGCATCAGCTCCTCACTAACTGTCAGCCGGATTTCTTTTAAATTCCACAGATGATCAAGCAGGATGTGTAGAAAGTCGTAAGGGTAAAGATTTTTCCTGCTACCTTTTTTACCAGAGTTATGGCCTTTGTTAATTTCAGTAATACAATTTATTAACTCATCATTAACTATTGGGCCTATTTCTTTCAAACTTCCCCTCCCTGATTCACTTCAGCAGCCTTATATCCCAAGGCAATCAGTATATATCCAGATCAGCCTGCTCATCAGTGCAATCTGATCAGATGTCCAGGTTTACATGTATTGGGATTTACAAGCTGGTTTTTTGGTTAGAAATAATCAACCAAATCTAAGATCAAACAATTCCAACAATTCCATTCCATATCAGCCTGAATAGATGTGCAGACTAATCTGGATTTACTCGGATTGCACTTAGGATATTTATATGCATGGAGTAAAAGTTAAGTTACATTATCTTATAACTTATTCATTTACATTTATACTCAACACACTTAATTAACAACTTGGCGTTTTCAGGTGGTTCCTGAAGTTTCCTCCCTGGGACTAAATGAGCAAGAGTTGTCTTTCTCAGCCCATGTAGCCGGCGGTCCACATTCAGATGACTATAATTCCAGAACGGGTCAACCAGAAATCCACAAGATCGGCGATATGATTCTATGGTTACTAAAGAACTATGGGTATTCCAAAAAGAATCCCACATCGAAATTGACACGCGTACATTTCCATTCACTGACATTCCATATGGTTGGTTCCCTATCCAATGCGTGGCATAATACAGAATCTTCAGTGGCAGCTGGAACCAGAATGGCAGGGAGACAAGCTTGTGATGTAAAAAGGTTGTCGCCCCCTGATATAGAATTACGAATTCCACAAACATTTAAATTATTCTCAGGGGACATAGAGCGACATTTTGATGAGAACAATCCAGTCGTGTCCTGGAATAAAGGAGGCTTTCATTTTGTGTTTAGTCCGGTTTTAGTGTGCAAAGCACCGTTAAAGACAGTCGGCTTAGGCGATGCTATATCAGCAACTGGGTTAATGTATTCCGAGTTTGATATCTCCTACAGAAAGTGATGTTAACTTATTTTGTTTAAGAGTCCTTTTAGTTTGTCTATTTAACCCTTAACGTTTTTACTCCATATGTATGCCTCTTATCACATGGGATACCAGTGTAGATCCAAATATATTTGCTAATATATGCTTTTTCTACACTGTTCACTTCTTGTTCAGAAATAACATTCTGAATCTAATGTGAACTGTTTAGATCCTGATCAGTTGGCAGGGCATTTGTATGGCAATTTTAGGGGCCCATTATGGGCCCCATTCCCCTCTCAAAAAAGTATGTCTTTTTCCCCTATCTCAGAAAAAAATTCCCCTCCAAAATTTAAAATAAAGTTAAAATGAACTCTCGAAGATGAAGGTAACAAATAAATAGATTTATTTGTAAGTCTAAAGTCACAAAATATACTTACTCTTATAATCAGTGGTGGAATGAGTAAGTGTGAAACTTCAAAGTCAAAACATGCATAATATAACTTATAATTCCCCTTTTTTGTCTTTTTGTCCTAACACGACACAAAATTCCCCTTCAAAAGGGTATGGGTACCTGTCCCCAAAAGTTGGCTAGTGCCCTGCAGAGTATAAAACCCGTATCTATTGAGTAAAGGGTTAAACAAAAAAGAAACACATTTTATTTTATGCTTTTCAGTGAATTATATAATTTTTCCAGTGTTAACTAGTGTTTTAATCGCTTTTAAAAGATGCTGTATTTTGGAGCATTCCCAGAAAAGATGATAAATAGTTTCTTGTTCATGATGACACATATTACAAAATCCACTAGAAAGTTTCATTAAATGTAATTTATGTTCCGTGTAAATGGTATTATGCAGAAATTTCCATTGAAATTGTTTTGCTTTATTTGACGCATAGCTGCTGTATATAACTCCAGGTTTTGTTCCAGCTGATTGTATCTAATGTAAGTTTTATATCCCATTTTTCTGCAGTTTTTAATCAAGCGCGGTTGTTTTTGATACAGTAAAGTGAAAGGATGTCTTTTGATCGTAATTTTTTAGGTTGAATAAATGTGCCGTTTCTGGTGGTGAATTTTAGAGATGATCTTAATAGATTTGTTTTGTATGAAATCACTAATGTTCTATTGAGGATCTCTGTATGTTGAGTTGGAATAGCTGTTTTTAGCTTTGACCATTGAACGAGATAGTTATTTCTAAAACCTAGTTTCCGGATCAGTGTGTATATGAGATGAAATTACCTGAAAGTTCGTCCCAGATATCTAGAATTTTACTGATTCCAGCTTTGAGGAAACTTTTATAGAATAATGGCTTCCCATTTATCATGATTGAATGGTTTCCGAATAGTTGACAGTTAAGAATTTCCTCCCTCGTGGTGGGTTCGAAGTTGCGCAATAATTCAGACCAGCTTTTTAATGCTTCAGAGTAAAATTTACTTTTAATTGATGTAATATGTGATTTAAAAAATTTCTAACAGTTACATATAAAATATTCAAGGTTGTAAATACTGTCTAATTTCTGAAGATAATATTTGCCGATAAGATTCCACGTTTGTGCTTCGGAGTAAATTATTTTATAAATCATCTTGACATGCATGGCTTTTTGTAATTCTTCTATAGAGTATAGATTAAAACCCCCTTAAGAATTATTCCTGATACTTAAGGCCATTAGTTCTGCCTGAATTATGTATAGTTTAGGTGCAATCGGACAACCTTGTTTTACTGAACGTGAGATTCTGAAGAAATCGGACAGAAACCCATTCGTTTGTATAGCAGTTTCAGAGTTAAGTAGTAGCATGTTAATCCAGTTTACAAATTTGAAACCGAAACCGAAAGATTTTAAGCATAACTCTATCCATTTACTATTCGCATCGGTCAAATGCCATTGTTTGATCTAGAAAAATTATTATACCATCTTTATTTTCGTTATGTATTATGTATTTTCACTCATGGCTTTGTGGACGTGAAAATTATACGAATTCCGGAGATCACTTGTGAAATATATTTCTACCTTACACTGGTAGAAACAAATATCCTCTATTCGCTAAAGTTCACAGAGTCTTATGGATGTTGATTTATAAAAATGGCAAAAGAACTTGTATGGATTTTGATTTTACATTTGCCAGTAAATCACTCAATTTTCTTGATGAAACAAAGGCGACATTTCACTGTTTTGAATTGGTGAAATAACAGTTTTGTGTTCACTTTTTTGTGTTGGTACCTAAACACACTTAATATTCCCATTGAGAATGTTTAGAAATCAGATTCAAGTTTGGGTATATGACATCATGACATAACTTCATAAACTTTTTGGGTTCATTTTTATATGAATTTTATGTCAAAATCATGCAAATTATGCATTAAAAGCATAAGAAAAACAACAGAAAATTGTATTTTTACAAGGGACAAAAAGAAATGTATTTCATTTGCCAACACTTGTGGACAAACATCATTTTTAGCTCGACTATTCGAAGAATATGTCGAGCTATTGTACTCACTTGGGCGTCGGCGTCGCCGTCGGCGTCGGCGTCG
Source organism: Corbicula japonica (assembly GCA_038501625.1). NCBI lineage: Eukaryota > Metazoa > Mollusca > Bivalvia > Venerida > Cyrenidae > Corbicula > Corbicula japonica. Next base: position 3,304,203 of record JAZAYU010000036.1, read on the forward strand.
GCGTCCCGCTTTGGTTAAAGTTTACGTGCAACCTACCTATATCTTAAAAACTACTATAGCTACAGCTTTCAAACTTGGCACACTTGTTCATCATCATGTCCTGAGTGTGTTTGCCAAGAACCATAACTCTAACTTTCATTTTGATCAAATTATGGCCCTTTTTTGACTTAAAATTTCAGGTTAAAGTTTGCGTGCAAGCTACTGTACAAACTCATAACTTCAATACTACCTATACTACAGCTTTAAAACTTGGCACACTTGTTCATCATCATGTCCCGTGTGTGTATGCCAAGAACCATAACTCTAACTTTCATTTTGATCAAATTATGGCCCTTTTTCGACTTAGAATTTCAGGTTAAAGTTTGCGTGCAAGCTACTGTACAGACTCATAACTTCAATACTACTTATACTACAGCTTTGAAACATTCAACACTTGTTAATCATCATATCCCAAGTGTGTATGCCAAGAACCATAACTCTAACTTTCATTTTTATCAAATTATGCCCCTTTTTCGACTTAGAATTTCAGGTTAAAGTTTGCGTGCAAGCTACTGTACAAATCCATAACTTCCATACTACTCATACTACAGCTTTGAAACTTTCAACACTTCTTCATCATCATAATTCAAGTTTGTCTGCCAAGAACCATACTTCTAATTTTCATTTTGTACAAATTATGGCCCTTTTTCGACATAGAATTTCAGGTTAAAGTTTGCGTGCAAGCTAGTTACTTTCATACTTCTTTTACTATAGCTTTGAAACTTAAGACACTTGTTTACCATCATGACCCTGACTATTTATTCCAAGATCCATAACTCTTTCTTTCATGATAATCAAATTATGGCCCTTTTTCGACTTAGAATTTCAGGTAAAAGTTTGTGTGCAAGCTACTGTACAAACCCATAACTTCCATACTACTTATACTATAGCTTTGAAACTTTCAACACTTGTTCATCATCATAATTCAAGTTTGTATGCCAAGAACCATAACTCTAATTTCCATTTTGTTTAAATTATGGCCCTTTTTTGACTTAGAATTTCAGGTTAAAGTTTGCGTGCAAGGTAGTTACTTAAATACTTCTTGTACTATAGCTTTGAAACTTAACACACTTGTTTACCATCATGACCCTGACTATGTGTGCAAAGAACCATAACTCTTTCTTTAATTTTTAATCAAATTATGGCCCTTTTTCGACTTAGAATTTCAGGTTAAAGTTTGCGTGCTAGATAGTTACTTTCATACTTCTCGTACTATAGCTTTGAAACTTAAGACACTTGTTTACCATCATGACCCTGACTATGTATGCCAAGAACCATAACTCTTTCTTTCATTTTTAATCAAATTATGCCCCTTTTTTGACTTAGAATTTCAGGTTAAAGTTTGCGTGCAAGCTAGTTACTTTCATACTTCTTGTACTATAGCTTTGAAACTTATCCATCATCATGACCCTGACTATGTATGCCAAGAACCATAACTTTGATTTTTTTCAAATTACTGCCCTTTTTAGACTTAAAAATTAAGGTTTAAAACTTTGTATACCTTTATTTTATCTTACATCAGGTTTATTTTCAAAGGCCCATAACTCATCCTTGCTTTTTTATATTTGATTTTTGCCCTTTTCACTTGAAATTAGAATTAAGACTTATAAATAATTGTTAAAGGTTCAGTGTTTTTCATATGTAATGCTATAGAAAATGTTTAAAACAGACGTACTTAACATACTTTGGTTGAAAGTGTTGAGTAATTGTGGGGTGGGTGGGGGCATAGACTATACTATACTATACTATACTATACTATACTATACTATACTATACTATACTATACTATACTATACTATACTATACTATACTATACTATACTATACCATACCATACCATACCATACCATACCATACCATACCATACCATACCATACCATACCATACCATACCATACCATACCATACCATACCATACCATACCATACTATACTGACTATGACTATGACTATGACTATACTATACTATACTATACTATACTATACTATACTATACTATTACTATTACTATTACTATTACTATACTATACTATACTATACTATACTATACTATACTATACTATACTATACTATACTATACTATACTATACTATACTATACTATTACTATACTATACTATTACTATGTACTTAACATACTTTGGTTGAAAGTGTTGAGTAATTGTGGGGTGGGTAGGGGCATAGACTATACTATACTATACTATACTATACTATACTATACTATACTTTACTATACTATACTATACTATACCATACCATACCATACCATACCATACCATACCATACCATACCATACCATACCATACTATTACTATATTATTACTATACTATACTATACTATACTATTACTATACTATTACTATACTTTTACTATACTATTACTATACTATTACTATACTATTACTATTACTATACTATTACTATACTATACTATTACTATACTATTACTATACTATTACTATACTATACTATACTATACTATACTATACTATACTATACTATACTATACTATACTATTACTATTACTATTACTATTACTATTACTATACTATACTATACTATACTATACTATACTATACTATACTATACTATACCATACCATACCATACCATACCATACCATACCATACCATACCATACCATACTATACTATTACTATACTATACTATACTATTACTATTACTATTACCATTACTACACCAGCAACACCAACACCACCACCAACAACATCAACACCACCACCAACAACAACATCAACAACAAACACCACCACTACCACCACCAACAACAACACCAACAATGACAACACCAGCAACCAGCATACCATACTGTACTAAACCACGCCACACCACTATAGGTGGGCAGGGATAGTAAGTTGATGGGTGTGGGATCAGTGGTTTATGGGCTGGGTTGTGTAAACCCTAAAAAAATCAACAAGAATATAATTATTAAGTGTAATTTATTGATTTCCTAACTTGGATAAAGAAACCTTTGTTCATGTGTGTTTGTTGGAAGCGTCATAAACTCCTGAATCACTCCCCAGTTTAAATGAAGCCCAGTTACAATGTGCTTAATAATTCTGACTTTTCGAATAGTCGAGCTTGCAGTCGTTTCCGACTGGCTCTTGTTTAATGACAAACTCTGCTGCCATGGTTGTTTAATATTCTAAAATAGTCTTGCTCATTCGAAACAAGTGTTTTATTTATGTTTATGAATATAAATGCATTTACAAAGCTTTTAACTCCTAAGTATATAATATTCATCTTTAAATATAATAATGTGTTATGGAAAAAGGTTTAGGTGGTATTTTTTTCATAGACTTATGTTTTAGTTCTTACCAATTTTGGAAGAACTTACAGTTTCATATTCATTTCTGACATTAAGTTATATGTGATTTTTTTAACATTTTGATGTTATTATAAAATTTTACTCCAAAGTGCATAAGTGACTTCTGCTCAACATTCTATGACATTATTTCTAGGATCAATGTCAATTTTCCGAAGACAATATTTCCTGCGAGATGCCTCAAAATAATAAACCTTAAATTAAAACAAAATTTTTTTGTTGAATTTAATCTGTTTTATGATTAACTCTTTACCCAAGTCAAATAAACCTCAATTTAAAATGGAAATTTATCATTACATCAAAATTATTTAAAATCTGTTCAATATCTAACTCTTTACCCCATGGGATGTAACTGATCAGTGTAGATCCAGATCAACCCACATGTCTATGCAGTGGATCTTCTCTTTAGATCTGTTTATAGATTCATTATATAATTTCTGACAAAAGAAGCACAAATGTGCTTGCTGATCTGGATCTACACTGGTCACACAAGTCAGGTGATAAAAGTTGTATCCATGGACATGGAGTAAATTATCAAAGTAGTGTGGTTGATTAGTATTAGTTGACCCTTTCATCCATATATACACATTTTTAAACATGTGCAACCAGTGTAGATCCAGATCAGCCGGTACATCCATGCTGTCTGACCAGGATCTGCACTGGTCGCATTTCAGTCGGAAATAACCAAACGAATCATAAAACAAACAGCGCAGGTCCTGATCAGACGGCACGGATGTGTCGGCTGATCTGGATCTACACTGTTCGCCCGCGCTATAAAGGTCTGTCTATGGAGGAAGTATTAGTTAGTGAATATATAATCAGATTTATGGTGATTGTAATGGTATTCATGTTAGTCTGAACCTTTTTTTGGAAAAAATATGTCATTAGAGATCTTTTTACAATTTTTGGTGTTTGCTAATTTTTAGAAAGATGTTTAGAAAAGCATTTAGAAAAGCAGTTTATATTTCATTTCTTACTGAACTTAATGTTATTGTGTTACAAATTTCTGACTTACACTTTATATTTATTGCTATGTAATTTACAGTAATCAATTACACTGTAATTATAACATGTATGAGATCAAGTTCCAGAGCGGGTTTTGGTGTTGTCGATTAAACCCTTTTTATGGGGGTGGCAACACTGTTTAATTTTCTTAGGGATTTTGGCCAAAAAGATGGGAATTATCATGTAATATTCTTAGACTTCACCGAATGAACCCTCTTTCTAAATATACAGCATGTGACACTTATTTATGATGATTATAATAATAGGCTAGATTGCACTTTAGCGGGCGCAGGTCGGCCATGTTGTTGTTTACAATGTCGGCCATTTTGAATCTCCTGTCTAACTCCTGTCAAAAAGCCTAGCGCCGTTTGAGCGATAAAAAGCAGGGGTGTGGGGGCGGCAGCCTCCATAAAAAACAATTACTAGACTCAGTCATGTGAATAATCGCGTAAATTAGCGCCCGCTAAAGTGCAGTACTTCCAATAATATTGTAAGCTAATTTAAACTGGACTTTTTTTGATTTTCTAACATATGTATTCAATGGCAGAAATTTAAAATTAATCATGTTAATAAGAAAAAAAAACTTTTCTGTCTTACATTTTTAAAATTAAATGAAAAGACACTGTTCTAGTGCTTACACATGTGATGGCAGAGCCTCGTTTTTCCAGTTCAACTGACACTCATGCACGATACATGGATATCTACATGTTTAAAAGCCTTCCCCAGAAGTTTGCCAAATTGTAATTTGCCAAGACATCATTTTAGCAACTAAAATGTTTACAGCTTGTGTGCCATACAGCTATTAAAGTGATTTGTTATGCATAATTTTGTACTGCAGCTAAAGTTTTCTAATTCTTCCAAAGTTTTCAAGTCATGTTTTTGTTATGTTCTTAATAATGAGGGTTACCAAATATGCAAACATTTGTTTAAATGGTAAGAAAACATATTGTTGTTGCATGAAATGTGTTTTACAAAATTATATGTTATGTTGTGTCAGGAAATCCAAGTTCAAGACAGTATTTGTTTTTTGTACATGTATTTAAACCAGGTTTCTTCCTCAGATCTTTCAAGCACACAAGAATGTTGTATTCAAAGTTTAAAAAGTAGTATAATTATGCTAAAAAATTTAATATGTGTGTGTATTAACATTTTGTTTTCATTCCTCATTCCTTTGCTTTTTAAAGACAGTTAATGATAAATGCAACTTAGTTGAAAAAGCCCATTTGAACCTTTACTCTATGGAATATATAGTTTTTGTCCCATGGGCAACCAGGGTAGATCCAGATCAGCCATCACATCTATGCCATCTGATCTGAATCTACGCTGGTCACTCTGGGATACATGAAGATATTTCTGACAGAGAAGTGGACAGTTTAGATCTAGATCATACTGTACAAATGTGCTGACTGATCTGGATCTACATTTTTCCCAGCACTATAAGAGGCGTACATTTTTTGTCAAGCTTGAATTTTTCCTGGGGAAGACCATTATATTTATTTGTTAAATAATTAGTCACAATGTATGACTGTGTTCAATTGACTGGGTACAGGGATTTAATATGTAGTGTTGCTCAAATTACTTTGACAATGTGTATGAGTATTTATATGTATTTATATTATGTTATCCAGCGAATTACAGTGTTTTCTTGGTGAAATAAAATAAGTATTTTCAATGTTTTGAAACTGGAATAGTATTTTTTTTCAATGCTTGCTAAACTTATTATCTCCCTTTTCAATTTTGACAAATATAAAAAAAAGATAATTTATTTGTTTTACTTACATATGGAAATTATTTCGATTGCAAACACCAAAAACAGATATTTTCACTCGAAGCTATGATACTTGTGAAAATTTCAGTTTTTGGTGTTCACTGTTTGAATTGTTTCACTTAACCCTTTCCTCCAAAGACACACCTTTATTGTGAGGGCAAACAGTTTAGATCCAGATCAGCCGGCACATCCGTGCCGTCTGATCAAGATCTGCACTGTTTGCTTTTTTTCATTAGGTTATTTCTGATCAAAATATTACCAGTGCAGATCCTTGCAGACAGCACGGATGTGCCGACAGATCTTGATCTTTACTGGTAGCACAATCGTAGAAAGGCATATATATGGAGGAAAGAGTTAAACAAACAAATATCTGCTATATGATAGCGAATTCATTTGGTTGCTTATGTTAACTTTAGGTAATATCATTTTAGAATAGTTGATGTTTCTGTTGAATTAGGTCAGAGGACAGTAAATAGAAAAGGCTGTCATGGCTTGGACAATTTTGTCTAGGGACGATTTAGGCTAACTTTATTTTCAAAGATTCATTGGCCAAAACTATAGAGAATAAAAATAAATTTTTGTTTTCATAAATGTAAAAGGACTTTAATTACATGTATATACTTTAAAATAAAAATGATTTTTTAAAACACTGAAGACCAAATCTTATAATGTAAGTCTATGGGAAACTTTTCAGTGGTCTTTGACCTAAACCCTTCAGTATGTAGACAGATCTTGTATCACGGATGACCAGTGTAGATCTGCCTACACCTCCATATGTTCTGATCTGGATATATAGTGTTTGCATTTTTGGTCAGAAATAATCTGAGTAATAATAACAGTATGCATCTGCAGGTTCGCATTTTTCGAGTTGGGTATGTAAACAATATCGTGTGAGACCGATAAACAATATCGCATGTCGACCAGTGTAGATCCATTTTACAACCGTTACAATATTTTTACGCCATTCATAAATTTTCTACCCCATTCATAACTTTACTATCGCGTTAACTGTTTTTATTTCTACTTTTATGTAAGCCACATTCTTGAGTAAAATTTTGTTGTTTAGTTGGGTTCTTTTTTAGTGAGAAGGGTATATAACAAAAGGAAGATTATGACAGTATGCAGTCTGTAGGTTCGTATTATTTCTCGTTGAGTATGTAAACAACATCACGCTCAACCTTCGGTCTTGCGCAATATTGTTTACATTCACAACTGGAAAATTTCGAACCTCCAGAATGCGTATTGTAATTTTTTTTTGTCAAAAAATATCCCATTTATATTATAGTTGACAGAGTAGATCTTGGGTGGAATGGAAGGTTTAGTTAACCGTTACCTCCATAGACAAAACTTTATTGTGTGGGCGAACAGTGTAGATCCAGATCAGCTGGTACATCTGTGCTATCTGATCAGAATCTGCACTGTTCACTTTTTGATTTGTTAGGTTATTTCTGACCAAAATGCAACCAGTGCAGATCCTGATCAGACGGCATGAATGTGCCGGCTGATCTGGATCTACACTGGTCACAAATGCATAACAATGCGTATATATGGAGGAAAGGGTTAATACTCGGTCTGGTTGTCCATGTGATAGACGCTGTACCCGATGTACTTAAAGGTAAAGAAAACACCAAGCATACCTGACAGTGCTCCAAAATCTCTGTCACATATTTTCAATTTGAATGGGAACCTTTCACACATAAGAAAATATTTTTGTCCCCCTCCCTCTCACAATCCCCCATCACAACATTGAGACATATTCTGTTGGACCAAATTGCTTCCATCTGCTTATAAATAAAGTTGCACCTTCATTTTCTGAAGTTTGAACCCCTAAAAGTTAACCCTTTACTCCATACATTATAAATACACCTTTATTTCATGGTTGAACAGTGTAGATCCAGATCAGTCAACACATCTGTGCCATCTGATCAGGATCTGCAAGGCCCGCTATTAAATTCATTAGGTTTTCTGACGATATGTAACCAGTGCAGATCCAGATCAGATGGCACTGGATGTACACAATCATGTTAAAACATGTATATACATGTATTTAATGGAGTAAAGGGCCAAGCCATTGTGAATGTGGGTTTTGAAGTGGTATGGGCTTTTTTCTCAAAGGAAAACTTTTTTGAACATTTTATTTGTTACTAATACTATTGTTTGAATGAATCTATATTTATAATATTGTTTTCTCGTTACTAATTTGTGACTTTGTTACAGGTTTTGACTATACATGTATTAGAATAAGCCTTTCTTTAAGATGATAATAAATGATGCTGTGTACTGCAGTGTTCTGTGAGTGATGTTTTATTTAACTTTTTGTGTCGCCTGCGATAGCAGGTAGACACATAGGGATCCTATTGTCCGGCGACGTCGTCGTCGTTGTCGGCAGTGCCGTCGTCCGGTAGTCCCCCAACTTTAATATGAAACTTAATGTTGCCAATTACTTTAAAAGTATTTGTCCTATTAACTTAATACTTGGAATATATCATCTGCATGAACAACGCCATCTGTGACTACAAGTATGATAACTCCTGTTTCAGTATTTTTTTAGTTATGCCCCTTTCAAATGACTTTAATATGGAACTTTAATATGAAATTTAATGTTGCCAATATCTTTGAAAGTACTTGTCCTATTCACTTCATACTTCAAATGTATCATCAGCATGAACAACGCCATCTGTGACTACAAGTATGATAACTCCTGTTTCAGTATTTTTTTAGTTATGCCCCTTTCAAATGACTTTAATATGGAACTTTAATATGAAACTTAATGTTGCCTATAACTTTGAAAGTACTTGTCCTATTTACTTAATACTTGGAATATATCATCTGCATGAACAACGCCATCTGTGATAATAAGAATGATAACTCTTGTTTCATTATTTTTTGAGTTATGCCCCCTTGAAATGACTTTAATATGAAACTTAATGTTGCCTATAACTTTGAAAGTACTTGTCCTATTCACTTCATACTTGAAATGTTTCATCAGCATGAACAACGCCATCTGTGACACCAAGAATGATAACTCCAGTTTTAATATTTTATGAATTATGTCCCTTACACATGAAACTTAAACAGGAAATTTAATGTTGCCTATAACTTTGAAAGTAATTGTCCTATTCACTTCATACTTTGAATATATCATCAGCATGAACAACGCCATCTGTGACAGCAAGAATGATAACTCCAGTTTCAATATCTTTTTAGTTGTGCCCCTTTCAAATAACACTTTTAACATGAAATTTAATGTTGCTCATAACTTTGAAAGTACTTGTCCTATATAATTAAACATAGGCCCACATTTCAACTTTTTGCCAGCAGGCGACACATGTGTTCCGCGGAACACAACATTCTAGTATAGTTATTGAGTCCTGTCTCGGTCATTTGTCACTGATGTGTAATTGTTAGTGTTTTAAGACAATCATGTTTTAACATGTTTAAATCAAAGTTATGTTGTTTGTACTCAGTTAATTTAACCTTCTTTTCTTCATATATACCCCTTAATAGCATGGGTAAACAGTGTAGATCCAGATCAGGTGGCACATCTTTGACCTCTGGTCAGGATCTACACTGTTAGCTTTATTAGGTTTTTTCTGACTAAAAATGCAGACATTGTAGATTCTGACCAGATGGCACGGATGATCTGGATCTACAATGCTCACACATGCAATAAAATGGGTATAAATAGAGTGCAAACACATATCCAAGGTAAAAACTGCCACAAACATTATAATATCATATCTTGTTTCTATGTACTAGGATACCAAAATAAAATGCCTGAAAAATGTTTTGGTTTATTATGTCAGAGAGATTTTATCTGCAGCTGTCATCTAACAAACATAAAATTGGATAAACAAAGGATGTAAAAAGCTTGAATTGCCTTCATTGTCACCAGCTTGTGATGTGTAGCTAGCTAGTACATTTATTGGTTTCCAGTTTACAAAGCTCCTTGCAACTCTAACCCTATATCATCAAACCTGTCTGGTAATACCTCTCTGGGGAAAACCGTAGATATCTTTTGATACAGGTGCTTTTTGTTTGCAGGTGAATTTGTTCTTGTGGAATATATCATCAGCATGAACAAAGCCATCTGTGACGACAAGAATGATAACTCCAGTTTCAATATTTTTTTAGTTATGCCCCTTTCAAATCCAACTTTAACCTGAAACTTAATGTTGCCTATAACTTTGAAAGTACTTGTCCTATTCACTTCATACTTGGAATATATCATCAGCATGAACAATGCCATCTGTGACAACAAGAATGATAACTCCAGTTTCATTTTTTTGAGTTATGCCCCTTTCAAATGCAACTTTAACATGAAACTTAATGTTGACTTTAACTTTGAAAGTACTTGTCCTATTCACTTCATACTTGGAATATATCATCAGCATGAAAAATTCCATCTGTGACGACAAGAATGATAACTCCAGTTTCAATATTTTTTTAGTTATGCCCCTTTCAAATGCAACTTTAACCTGAAACTTAATGTTGCCTATAACTTTGAAAGTACTTGTCCTTTTCACTTCATACTTGGAATATATTATCAGCAGGAACAATGCCATCTGTGACGACAAGAATGATAACTCCAGTTGCTTTTTTTGAGTTATGCCCCTTTCAAATGCAACTTTAACCTGAAACTTAATGTTGCCTATAACTTTGAAAGTACTTGTCCTATTCACTTCATACTTGGAATATATTATCAGCAGGAACAATGCCATCTGTGACGACAAGAATGATAACTCCAGTTTTAATATTTTATGAGTTATGTCCCTTTCAAACGAATTTTAACATGAAACTTAGTGTTGCCTGTAAAATGGAAAGTACTTGTTCAATTAATTCACTTAATACTTTGAATACTAGTAACTCATCTGCATTTACAAACCAATTTTTGAAGATGATAACTCAGGCTTCACCATTATTTTAGTTATTCCCTTTTAAATGCAATTAAGATGACACGTGCGTTCTGTGGTGAAGTATTGAAATCAACTTAAATAAAATATTTTTATTATATATGATTAACATAGGCCCACATTTCAACTTTTTCCATGCAGGCGACACATGTGTTCCGCGGAACACAACATTCTAGTTCTTCAAATTTTACGCTGATTTTAGGGGTGCGGCCTTTACACGGGTGCGACCATTACATGAGTGATTAGGTAAATCCCTGTCTGCCTGCAGACTGGGTAAGGGGAAATAATATGTTTTGTTGCTCAAAGAACTTGTGTTTTAGTATTTATATTTATTTATTTTCTGTTTTCCAAGGGTTATTTATAACTTTTGTAATAATCCATTCTTAGTGGAGATTATAATGTAAGTGTGTTACAATATTTCTCAAGCATTCATGCTTTTATTCCCTACTCCTTTTCATCCTGGATATGGTTTTATTAAATGGATGGTTGGTAAAGATCCAGATCACCAACCCTGCACATTCAGGCTGTCTTTTTAGGATCATACGATTCACTTTTTGGTCAGATATAACCCTATGAATCTAAAAGCTTCGGTGTAGATCTTGTTAGAATGACACGGAAGTTCCACGTGATTAAAGGCATATCCAAAGAATAATATTATTATATGAAGAGATAATAGTTTTTTAAGAAGCATTCTTAAATTTAATATAACATCGAATATGACATTAACCGTGACCGTATCTTATTATACCCCCACAAACGAAGTGAGTGAGCTTGTCGGTCGGTCTGTCGGTCGGATTCTTCGTTTCCGGATGATAACTCATGAATGGCTTGACAGATTTTAATAATTTTTGGCACACAGGTGTTACATCATAAGATACAGGTCAAGTTCGATTTTGGAGCTGGTGGGGTCTGTTTCAAGGTCACTGTTTCTAAAAATAGAAACATCTTTTCCGGACGATAACTCCTGAAAGGCATCAAACGTTTTTAAAATGTTTGGTACACAGGTGTAACATCACAAGATACACGTCAGGTTCGACTTTGGGGCGGGTGGGGTCAATGTCAAGGCCAGTGTTACTAAAAATAGAAAAATGGTTTCCAGATGATAACTCATGAAATACTTCACAGATTAAATCCTCTTTTGGGACATTGTTGTAACATCAGAAGATACATGTTGAGTTTGACTTTGGGTCCTGTGGGGTCAAGGTCACTGTTACTTAAAATAGATAAACTGTTTCTGGAGGATAACTCATGAAATACTTCATAGATTTAATTTTTTGGGGGACACAGATGTAACATTACAAGATACAGGTTAGGTTTGACTTTGGGGCCTGTGGGTTCAAGTTCAAGGTCACTGTTATTTTTTACTTCAAAACTTCATTTCCACTAAGTAACTATAGCTTGGAATGAGATTCTTGAATATAATTTAGTGTATTGGTGGTTTCTGTGAAGACGAATTTTGGAATTGAAAGTAAGGCCAGTGGGGTCAATGTCACTATTACTAAAAAAAGAAAAACTGTATGTGCTCAATAACTATAGTTCGGAATGAGATATTGTGATGAAAATTGCTATATAGGTTGTGTCTGTGAAGACGAAACTTGGTTTGAAAATGTTCCTGTCGGGGTCAAGGTCACTTTTCACTGTTACTAAAAATAGAAAAAAAATGGTTTCTGGATGATTTCTAATGAAAGGCTTCACATATTTTAACATTTTTTGGCACACAGTTGTTAGATAAAAGTTATTAAAAGTCACTGATATTTACATATTCAAACCGTTTCTGCTTAATAAATTTAGACGGAATGAGATATTGCGATGAACTTTATGTTGCTACTTTGAAGACGACATTTTGGATTGAAAGTGGGGCCACTGTGGTAAAGTTCACTGTTACTAAATTTTATGATAGAAAAACTTTTTATGCTAAATTACTTTAGTGAGGAATGAGATATTGTGATGAAACTTACTGTTTAGGTTGCTTCTTTGAAGATTGCTTGGGATTGAAAGTAGGTGTGTGGGGTCAAGGTCAATGTCACTACTACATGTGTCCATGTTTCAAGTCTTAGTTACATTATGCCATTGATTCTAAGAATTCCCAGTTCAAGTATCAAGCACACATGTGGGGGAATTTAATCACTTTAAGTGATAATAATCTAGTTTTGGTAAGGTTTCTAAATTTTGCGTTGTTTTGCAATGAATTGCATTTATCAATAATGGCTGCCATCTTGAATAAAACCGTAAATGAATTTAGGTTTTAAAGTTACATATTATGCTAATTTTATCACATACAATGCTCTACTATACAATTGAAATTTAAGAGGTTATACTGTACTATTTGATCTCACCAGTGAATGTAGTACAGATACTATCTTGTATCTCAAATAATTTGGGATCCCGAATTATTAAGTGAAAGCCTTCGCGAATACAAAAGAACCGAGTTTAGTCTGTGTAAATTTAGATCTACGTGGTAAGTGATTTAAACATACTTGATTTTAAAATAATTTGTTAAATTTAATTAAATAATTGAAATTATAATAACTTTAACATTGGGTTATAAATTCAGGAAGTAAAATGTATTTCTTAGTATTTGTCACTTTACTTCATGCAATATGGCTTATAGCCCATTTGCGACTTTTTAAGATCCAGATCAGCCTGTGTATCCTTGCAATCTGATCAGGATCTTCACTGTTCGCTTTAGAGTGATAAGGTTATTTCACTTCAAGAAGTGAACAGTGCAGATCCAGTTCAGAAGACACAGATGTGCCTGCAGATCTGGATCTACACTGGTCGCACATGTAATAAAAAGCGTATCGCTGGAGTAAGAGGTTATTTATCAATTAGGTTTGAATTCATTTTGATACTGAGATTAAGATGTAAGTGTTTTATGATGATAAGCTTTTTTCCCCATCACAAATTCCGGCTGAATCCGGGTACATGAGTATTTAGGATCTTTTGTTCAACCGAATCTGAAAAATAGTTATTCCTTTAAAGGTATCGATCTAAAATAAGTAATGTAACAACATTTAGAGCTTTTAAAGCTCCTTGGGGAGAACAGAAAATCTATTCAGTGGCGTGAAGATGCTTGGCACAACGGAGCTGTATTTGAACCAAAGCAGATTCGGATGCAAGACTCGCAGAGAGGGGGTTCTTTTGGGGCACTCTTTGCGTAGTTGCATGTTAATTTGCAATTTTCTGGCAAAAATCCCCATAAAAATTAAATATTGATATCCAAACAAAACGGCTGGAGCAACCACACTGAACCCCCTCTGGATTCGACCCTGAAAGCATACAGTTCGCAAATTCGATTTTAGCATCCTATGTTTGATCAAACAACGGTTATAACGAAAACGTAACAGACGTCCTTCGCAACCGGAGTACGCGGTGGTCAACCATTTGGCTGAATGAAATTATGTTAAGAAAATAACTTTTCACTGTTACGAAAATCTTAAACACGTGAATCGCCAAACTTCGAGTTCAGAGTAGCTGGAATCAAAAGATTCTGGATAACCAAACTTGAATGACAAATCTGTTGGGATGGGGCAGCCAAAGCTATAGCGGGGGTAGGGTTACGAGGTGGTGTAAATAATAATATTGATGGGAGAAGACAAAATTTGTGTGGGGTATTTTCAACAATGCCACGCCAACATAGCAAGACTATTTGGTTCAAGCGAGGATTCAAACCGCACTTACAAGAAATTTGCACACGAATATCTGAATACAAAACAATTTGATATGAATAACGATGAAGCCGCACTTTCAATAACTTCGCACACGAAAATTTGAATACATGATAATTAAATATGAGCGATGATTCAAGCCACACTGACATAACTGTGCACACGAATATTTGAATAGAAAACAATTTGATATGAGCAACGATCAAGCCGCACTTACAACAACTTCGCACACGAATATTTTAATACAAAACAATTTGATTTAAGCAATGATTCAAGTCATTCTTATAACAACTTTGCACACGAATATTTGAATACAAAACGATTTGATATGTGCAAGAATCAAGCAACACTTAAAATAACTTTGCTCACGAATATTTGAATACAAAACAATTTGATATGAGCAAGGATTAAGCCGCACTTACAATAACTTCGCACACGAATATTTGAAAACAAAACAATTTGAATTGAGCGATGATTTAAGCCACACTTACAATAACTTCGCACACGAATATTTGAATACACAATTATTTGATATGAGCAAGGAACAAGTCGCACTTACAACAACTTCGCACACGAATATTTGAATACAAAACGATTTGATATGAGCAAGGATCAAGTCGCACTTATGATAACTTTGCACACGAATGTTTCAATACAAAACAATTTGATATGAGCAACGATCAAGCCGCACTTACAATAACTTTGCACACGAATATTTGAATACACAACAATTTGATATGAGCAAGGATAAAGCCGCCCTTACAATAACTTCGCACACGAATATTTTAATACAAAACAATTTTATTTGAGCGATGATTCAAGCCACACTTACAATAACTTTGCACACGAATATTTGAATACACAACAATTTGATATGAGCAAGGATAAAGCCGCACTAACAATAACTTCGCACACGAATATTTTAATACATAACAATTTTGTTTGAGCGATGATTCAAGCAACACTTACAATAACTTTACACACGAATATTTGAATAGAAAACAATTTGATATGAGCAACGATCAAGCCGCACTTCCAACAACTTTGCACACGGATATTTGAATACAAAACAATTTGATTTAAGCAATGATTCAAGCCACACTTACAATAACTTTACACACGAATATTTGAATACAAAACAATTTGATATGAGCAAGAATCAAGCAACACTTACAATAACTTTGCACACGAATATTGGAATACAAAACAATTTGATATAACCAAGGATCAAGCAGCACTTATGATAACTTTGCACACGAATATTTGAAAACAAAACCATTTGATTTGAACGATTATCACGCCTCACTTACAATAACTTCACACACGAATACAGTACAATTTGCTATGATCGAGAATCGAATTCGCGCTTACAAAAACTTTGCACACGAAACTTTGAATGCATAACAATTACAATAGAATTTACCATAAGATAGGAATTAAGCCGCGCCAACAATAACTCTGCACACCTAATTTTGATTTCATTATGTACAATCAAACCTGTATAAAGCAGCCATCTAAGGGAGTGACATTAAATGGCTTCTAAACACAGCTGACTGTTTAAGACAGGTAAAAATAAGAAAATAAAATGTCAGCTTGCGACAAATTCAGATTGACTGTTAAGAACAGGTGGTTGCTGAATGCAGGTGGCTGCTAAGAGAGGTTTAACTGTATTTCCAAATCCTGAACTTTATCAACTGAAAAATTGTCTAACGACCGCAAAACTTGAACCAGTCTCTCAGTCAGTACTTAAACAAAGGAAATTTAAACAGGTCAAGTGCAATCCCCGGAAAATATTACATCTAAAGGAGGAAATTGACTCCTTCCGTTCAACTGAAATGTATTTACTTACCTAATTGTTTGCTTTGAAATTATCATTTACATGTAACTGACGGAAGTGTATTGTTGATGCATTGTACAGATACTGTTTATTATATAGTAGTTTGACCTATCAATTTTGTTTGAATTCGAGGTTAAAGGTACCTGGTCACATATCTTAACTTAAAAATGTGTTTTAAGGTAGTTCGCGCCCATGGTCGAAAAACGACTTCAAAAAAATGAAAATTAAAATAGACACTTGAAAAATTTGCATAATGTCGTAAAACTTATTTTCCCGTTGCCTGGTTACCAAATTTTGGAAATGACATCGCGCGCTTACGAAGAAGACGCGCGACATTATGCAAAGTTTCAAGTGTCTATTTTAATTTTCATTTTTTGACTTCGTTTTTCGGGCATGGACGCGAACTACCTTAAAATATCAAACTTTACAATATTGAAGAAGACCAGAAAACAAAGTTAATATAGTTAATGTTCTTACTCAGTCACCGTGCGAGTGAATACATTTGAACCTGCCTTAGCAGCCCCTTGTATTCAACAACCACCTACCGTAAGCAGCCCGTTTTAATACGTCCTACACTTACATTTTATTCTATTTTACCTGTCTTAAAATACACAATTGTTAAGCAGCCATATTTTTCTGCCCAGGGTCGCTCCTTAATGCAGTTTTGATTGTATATATTTTATTAAAAACCAAAAAGTTGTAATAGGTTTACTAAGTGAAGGCATTAAAATTCACTTGCAACAGATATGAAATTGTACTGTTTAGTGAAACTTTACGGTGAAATTTGCCTCTGTTCAGGCATTTGTTAATTAACTATCTCATATTGGCCCAGCAATTCTTATATTGGCCCAGCAATTCCCGTATTGGCATTCAATTCCCGTATTGGTCCAGCAATTCTCACATTGGCCCAGCAATTCTCATATTGGCCCAGCAATTCTCAAATTAGTCAAGGAATTTTCATATTGTTCCAGCAATTCCCGTATTTGCCCAGTTAAGTCTTCATATGAGTTTGATGGTTTTAGTCTGTTAATTAATAAAATTTTCATTAATCAAGTGAATTCACATTGGTCATGTTATTGGGTCTTGAGCCGTCACAGTAGACCCCGGCCTTCGGCCTCAGGCTAATATGAATACCCTCGGCCCACAAACAAGGCCAATATGAATTGACTTGATTAATTACATTTTATTATTGGCATTTCACAGCAATACAAAAAAATATTGACCACATCTGAGACAAATGTGCACCAGAAGTTCGCAGTATGCTCTCTGGATAACGTGCACCAGAGGTATGTTATGTGTCCTCTGGTTTAAGTGCACCAGGTGTGTAACGGGAAACCCGGTTTACCTACAACAGAAGTGTATAACAGGCCCTCTGGTTTACTTGCGACAGAAATGCGCAAGGATTCCTCTGGTTTACATGCACCAGAAGTTAGTGAGGGGTCCTCTTGTTAACGCGCACCAGAAGTGTGTAACGTGCAATCTGGTTTACGTGCACCAGAACTGTGTAACGTGCCTTCTGGTTTATGTGCACCAGAAGTTAGTGAGGGGTCCTCTTGTTAACGCGCACCAGAAGTGTGTAACGTGCAATCTGGTTTACGTGCACCAGAACTGTGTAACGTGCCTTCTGGTTTATGTGCACCAGAAGTTAGTGAGGGGTCCTCTTGTTAACGCGCACCAGAAGTGTGTAACGTGCATCCTGGTTTACATGTACCAAAACTGTGTAACGTGCCTTCTGGTTTATGTGCACCAGAAGTTAGTGAGGGGTCCTTAACGCGCACCAGAAATGTGTAACGTGCAATCTGGTTTACGTGCACCAAAACTGTGTAACGTGTTCTCTGGTTTACATGCACTAGAAGTGTTTAACGTGTTCTCTGGTTTAAGTGCACAAGATATGTGTAACGTTTCCTCTTGTTTACTTACACCAGAAATGTGTAAAGTGGCTTCCGTTTTACATACACCAGAAGTGTGTAACGTGCCTTCTATTCTACATGCACTAGAAGTGTGTAGCGTTTCTTCTGGTTTGCGTGCACCAATATTGTGTAACGGACCCTCTGGATTACATGCACTAGAAGTTTGTAACAGGCCCTCTAGGCCCTAACCAGATGTGTTTAATGTGCCCGCTAGTTTACGCGCCCTTGATGTAACGGGCCCTCGGGGTTACGTTCACCGGAAGTGTGTTACGTGACCTCTGGTTAACGTGCGCCAGAAGTGTGTAACTGCTTTTCTTAATGCCTACATATTTGGTATCAAAATTGAGATTATAATATCACAGATAGTTTTACGATAGATTTTTGGTTGATTTTATTTTAATTTTGATACCAAATATTTAGGCATTAGTAATCGAAACCTGGCAACATTTTAAGGATCTTGAATTCTTCAATTAATTTTGTAATAAGATGGTTACTTACATGTATCTACTGACCGACAAAATCAACCTAAGTTATTACATCCCCCCAACGCCCCCCCCCCCCCCCCAAACGCTTTACCCTTGATAGACACCTTTTCTTGTTAACCAGAAATCAATTTTGGATTTGAAGAAGATAAACATTGAAACTTATAATGCATGTATGGATATCAATTTATTTAAACGGAAGAATATCTATTTTTCCGCGAAATTCAGATTTAATCGTAACACTGCTGCATCGTTAGGTTCTGTGTATGAATGATATCCGATCGTCCAATCGTTTTAATTCTGCTGGAAAATAGTATAATAATATTAAACTTGACATTTGATTGATTGATTGATTGATTGATTGACTGATTGATTGATTGATTATTTATTAATTAGTCAATTTATTTATAATTATTTATTGTCGCTAACGGAATACTACATCAGTGGCGCCTGTATGCCTAAGATTGGAGACCAGTCTCAAAACCCAAGCATCTGATTGGCTTAAATGGCGACAAGTCCCATTTTCAGCCAGTCAGATTGCTTGAGATTTGAGACAGGTCTCCTGATTAAGTTTTATGATCTTGGGAATAGATTTAGGTTTTTGGAGGATAATGAAAAATCCAGAGCACTCCCCCAGTTTTAGAATCGCCCTCAGCTCTTGAAGCTGCATATTCACAGTTCAGGGTCGACACCTTCAATGTCTCATATGTGGTCTGGACGCAGACTAGACTCAGACTCAGCCGTGGTAATCATTGAGCTTACTGTAAATGCATTTATTTTCATGGGCCTAAAATTTCGTGGATATCCGATAGACACCGTTTTCGTGGGCTCCTAAATTCATGGGTCTCAAATTTCAAAACTAAGTTTATGTTGTTCAGCATTTCATGGTGGTTTTAATTCGTGTCTTGATCTGCCCACGAAATCCACGAAAATTAGTATCCCGCGAACATTTATGATTTCACAGTAGTTCGCTCTGAATACTATATATTGTTAAACCAACTCTTTACAACGCTTATTCGTGTTACTTCCCCATAACTGTCAGGGGAAGTAACTGCTATGGGGTATGTTGTTTATAGTCTGGATTACACTCCTCTGACGATAAATATTGCTGTTTAGTACGCTATGAACCATACTATGTTAATTACAGTTTACAAAATCGGAAACCATGTCCGAAAGCAACAATAACGAGTACAAGTCAGACTCCAAGTACAGGGGCCAGGCTGTCATCATCGTCAATGGAACCTTTAAAGATCAAAGTCATGACAGATATGGCGCAGAAAAAGACATGTCGAATATGGTCAATTTGTTCAAAGCTCTGGACTTCAAAGTGACGGCTTACAAAGACCTTACTGGGAGACAGATGAAAGAGAAAATAAAGACAGGTAACTCAGATAACTACAGATATTACCGCATTCCATGTTAAGTACGAGTTGATTTTATAAAATTTTGATGTTAATACCATTTGAAATTTAAAAATTATGTTCATAAACAACAAAAACGCGATAACACGTCAGGGCGATAATTATAATGCGATATACTGTCGCTTTTTTATCACCATACAGTCGTATCATTGCGTTTTCATTAATGTTGTTTAACATTTTCGGAACTTCATTGTCGTACTGTATCGTTATCATGATCGTACTGTCGTGTTACATGTATCATCATCGTTCTGTCCTGTTATCATTATGATCGTTTCTTCGCGTCATCGTCCTCGTTCTGTCGTGTTATCATTTAGCAGAACCGATAATTCGTTCAATTTTGACGATGAAAGCTCCGAATGAATCTGTTCATCTTTTCACAGCATGCGAAAATACAAACAATGAGAAATCGGACTGCTTTGCGCTGGTTATAAGTACTCACGGCCATGAACTGTTAGAAGGAAAGAAGGAAAGACACGAGCACTATAGGTTGGACGGTGCTCAAACCTGGCAACAGTATCTGCTCGGTAGTGATAATGACCAAGTCCGAGTCGAGGATCTTGTGGACGACATTGCAAGGTCAAAGACTCTCCGGGATAAACCAAAAATGCTTTTTATACAGGTCAGTTTTCTTTACTATTACACGGACGTACAGTTATATTGGGCGTACCACGGGAAAAAAGTTAATTACAATGACGTCATTAAGTTGAGCTGAAGACATTAATTAATTTGCGATTTTGTCTGAATGTCCATAATGACGTCGACGACGATGATGATGATGTTGATGTTTGTTGTTATTAATTAAATGTCTTGTTGCTGCTGTTATTAAACTATGACTGTGACAACAAAAATGATGATGATAAGTATGTTGTTAAAATGTCTTGTTGCTGCTGTCAGCTATGTGAATAAACAAAAATAATGATTATTACGACGACGACGATGATGATGATGATGCCGACAAAAAATGTCGTGAAAATCTTAAAATCCGAGGCTTTCTCCATTATCCCTTGGAAGACATTGGTCTAGTACAGTAAGGTTTTCCACATAATTACTCTGTTTAATCACAACTATTTAAAAATAACTATCTGTAAACAACAACAACAAAAATAACAACAACAACATTTTGTACAAAAATATTGAAAAGTGATAAGGAGTGAAATGTTACCGAAAACTTTTTTTATTTTCTATTGCCAAGGCATGCAGAACGAAACGGATAAACAACAGTTTTAAAAAATCGGAAGAGGACGATGACAGAGTAGACGCTGGTGTGACTATTCCGATAGTTCTTGATAAACCAAAGTCGGGAAGTCAACCATCAGACGCAGAAGAGTATGCCAGCATGTCTTTAGAAGACATTGTGAAAACGGTAATAAAGGACGGCGCGGATGACATCAGTAAAGACTGGAATAAAGGTACAGGGACCAGTTGTTATACAAATTTATCAGTTAATTGTAACATGGACCGGTTCGGAGTTTAACTACAAGAATAATCAATATTATGATACAGATTTAAAAACAGATTCTTTCTAAACAGATCTTTTCATGATCAGGGATTTATTGCCTTTCCATGACTGCCCATGAACAGACTCAATCAAAACGAGACTGCAATATTTGATTATTTGTCGTGTTCGGTATCTTTCAACGTTGCTTTTTTCATCTTTTTAATTAAAATCACGATAGCTTTGTTTTGTGCCGTGTGGCCGTAATTTCTAGCACGCCTTTGAGAACGAAACAATTTGTGTAAATATTGAGTTGACAATGATATACATTTGCATTACTGCCCATGATCACTCAATCAGTCCGAATCTGCAATTTAAGTATTGTGTCGTGTTCGGTGGCTTTCAAAGTTTCATCTATTTATAATATATAGTGGGTGTGTAATAAGATAAGATTGGGGAGGGGGGATTGGCCCTTTTGGTACACATAAGGGAAAACATTATTTATTTTGCGGTAATAATTACAAAACAAGATCAGTGGTTTAAGCAGCTGGTGAAACTTTATCATTTGGTTTTAAAAACAATTGCTGTAGTTTCAGAATTTTACATATTGTGAATTTTAGGAGAACACCGTCAGTATATTTTACATTATTTTACGGGTTATTTTGTTTTGATTAATGCAAAATGCCTGGTCTATTGTCAAGTGAGAGAGACTTTTTTCTATTGTGTCATGTAAATAGTGGACACATAAAATTGATACATGTAACCTTGTGAGAACTGAAATTATCCCATTCGTCTAGGTTGTTGGAAAATGTAACGTTTGTTTAAAATTTGTAAAAGTCTACGTGAAAAAAATACAGTGAAACCTCTCTATTACGGAAACCTAAGGGACTGAGGGAAAGTGTCCTTAATAGCGGGTTGTCCTTAATTGTGGGTTTGAATAAAAAAAAGAGAACATGTATGTTCTTTAAAAAATTGTCCGTTAATACCGGGGTGCCCGTAATATCGAGTGTCCGTAATGAGGAGTTTTACTGTATACGAAAAGAAACAAACACAAAAACGCAATATTTGATTACATTTTAGATTCCGATCCAGATCCAGACGAATATCAACCTGATCTAAACAATGATACGAAAGTTCAAGACGAAAATACTTCCGGTGAAAATTTGGATGCTCTAAAAGAACAAACGCTTTTGTCCACTCGCGAAAATATCGAAGGGACTCTTACTGAAATCAGGTAGCTTCTGCTTTTTTTTAGTTGTTTTGCTGTATTCCAGTTACCTGCTGCTAGATGGTTTGCTCTATTTCTGCTTAATTTAGTTGTTTTCATCTATTCATGCTTTTAATGTTGTTTGCTCTATTCCTACTACGTTTAGTTGTTTTGCTGTCTTCCCGCTTTTTTTGGATGCGTTTCGCTATATACCAGTTATTTTTAATTGTTTTGCTTTATCCCTATTTTTATTAGTTGTTTTGCTTAAATCCTGCTATTATTATTTGTTATTTTACTCAAATCCTGCTATTTTTGTTCTGCTGCTGCTATTTTTTAGATATTTTGTTCTATTCCTGCTACTTTTAGGGTTTGTTTGCTGTGTTACTGCTATATTAGTTTATTTTATACCTACTAGTTTAAGTTGTTTAATTTGTTTTATTTTTTCTATTTTTGTTGGTACAACGAAATGTTTCGCCCTATTCTTACAATGTTAAGTTGTTTTGCTCTATACCTGCTATTTTAGTTTGTTTTGCCTTATCCTGCTATTTTATTTGTTTTGCTCTATTCCTGCAATTTTAGTTTGTTTGTTTGTTTTTTTGCTCTATTCCAGCTTTTCTTAGCTGTTTTGCTCGATGCCTGCTAAGTATTTATTGTTTTGCTCTGTATCTTATTTTTTTAGTGGTTTTGTTTTATACCTGCTATTTTAGTTGTCTGGATTTATTCTTATTATATGATTCTAAAAATCAGGCTTTGATATAGAATATTGCTTATTTTTTCATTCAGGGGTGGAGTTCAGAGGGGGTTCAGTGGGCTTGCTCGAATCCCTTTTGTGAGCATCAATGTTTATTGTTAATGTAGATTTCAGTCAGAAAGTTGGAAATTATCATGCAACTACCCTCAAACTTCCCCACTGAACGAATCCCATTTTCTGGAAACCTTGAATCCGGGCCTGGGTTCATTTTAATAGGGATTTAAGGACAGGAATTTACATTCTTCGACCGGGAACCAGTCCTTGATGTCATCAAGTTGATTGGATAGAATGGGGCGCAGTGCGCAACCTCTAACATAACATCCTGGATTCGTCTGTTCTCAGGCCATTATAACCTGGAAAGCAATTTTCGACTTATCTAAATTTTCGGTAAATTGTGATTTTTTTCTGGGTAAAATGTGATAATATTGCCATACCCTCTCCCACATCTCTCGAAATTCTAATCGAGGAATGAATCGAACGTCCCCGAGGAATGAATCGAAAGTCTCTTGTATTTTAGACATTTAGACATGGTAGATGCAAGAGGACAATCTCCTGACACGATGCCAAATTTACCAATCATTGAGAAGGAGCAGCCGCAGATCTTTGACTTAGCGGGGCTGACAAACTTCCCGGACGATTTCTTGATAGTGTACCCATCTATGTTTGGTGAGTCTTTTCTGCTTTAATAGATAGAAGCGTACCCAGTCACATGTATATTTGGTAAGTCCCGGTTGTATTACATTGTAATTTACAATTTAAAAAACTACCGGGGCCACTCCCGATGATCACCGGTTCAACACTGTTCATCCCGATTCTATGCGGTTCTTTACGGCGTCACAACGGTTGTGATCCCGGTTAGTTCGGGCGCCTAAAAGAGACGTACAGGGACCAAATACCGGAACAATGTGAACTAGGCTTAAATAATGGGTTTAAGGTATCATGCAGTGAAGAAAACGTCAATCAGGGTTCCGATCAACTTTTTTGAGGTTGTCGCCGCTCGGGTTCGCTCTATAGTAGGGGCTATATCATTTTACACAGATAAAAAGCCTATAAAAGACATTACTTTTACATTATCCGTCATTTTTTCAAAACATAACGTTTCACTAGCCGTGATTTCAAAGAAATAAATTACACTTTCCGTGATTTTAAAGACATTACTTTCAAACTATCCATGATTTAAAAGTCATTACTCTTTTACTATCCGCGATTTTAAAGACATTACTTTTACACTTACTTTGGTTTCAAAGACATTACTTTTACATTATCTGTGATTTCAAAGACATTACTTTTACACTATCTGTGATCTCAAAGACATTACTTTTACACTTTCTCTGTTTTCAAAGACATTACTTTTAAAATATTCGTGATTTCAAAGACATTACTTTTACATTATCCATAATTCGTGATTTCAAATGAATAACATTTACATTATTTTTCAGGAAAATTTGCTTTTCGTAAAGAAGCTATTGGTTCCCGACTTCTGTACTTAATGCACAAGAACATGAAGTATCTTCTTGAGGGCAAAGACGTTCTTCTGTTCCTCACGAGCGTGGCCAGAGAATTAGCTGCCGCTGAAATCATAGTAGGAGCCGGAGACGAGAACACGCGGTCGTTCAAGGTCAATCCATGCATTCAGCATCGACTTACCGGAAAAGTCGTCTTTCGGCCTAAGTCGGAAAATTCCGTAATGTTCAACGTCAAGAGGAAACTGGGTTTGGAAAAAGTCATTTGAGAGTGGAAAAATCATATGAATGCAGTGTTTAATACCACAGTGTGAACTGTCTTCGGTAATGCAAACCTTCAGTATTAACGTGCAAGGCTGCAGAAAACATATATTCCCCGTTCTATGTCGTAATATATTTTCATAAGTACCGTCACCCTCCATCGTTTTTTTATGGTCGTTAAATGCTCTTTACCAAATCTTTTATTGACAGTTAATTGTATTGTTATATCTTTTCGTCAGTCTCGAGACTAATTCTACGTACATTTCGTTGTCTTAGTGCAAAAACAGTATGACTCTCTAATGGTACTTATACCGTACCATATACAGTGCAAAAGTGGTATTTATAATTACTTTTAAGTTTCATCTCTTTGTATTTTTTATATCTTTTCGTCAGTTTCGAGACGATTTCTACGTACATTTCGTCACCTCAGTACAAAAACGGTAGGACTCCATTTATTTTTAGTTTTAAAGGTACAAACAAGGTAAAACTCCTTTTTAATTTAATGATACTTATTCCGTTTATGTAAAAACGGTTTAAGTCCGTTTCAGTTTAATGGTACTTAGTCCGTTTATGAAAAAACGGTACAACAACTTATTTTAATGGTACTTATTCCTTAAATGCAAAAAACGGTACAAATCCTTATTTTTAATGCCGTACAATATACCGTAACTCCTATTTACATGTAGTTTAACAGCACTTATTCCGTTTATGCAATAACGGTACAACGCCTTCTTTTTTACTGGTACTTATTCCGTTCATGCAAGAAAAGGGTATTACTCCTTCTTATTTTTATGCTAACTATACCGTTTATGCACTTAGGTGATATTTTGGTATCTGAACATATTTGGAAAAAAATGAAAATTGAGCATCATTTTTTAAATAGCATGTTTGTCTAACTTGGGTTAGTATTCTAACTTGACAATTACTTTAGGTCGGCATCTTGGAAGAGTTTTAAGTGAGACAAAATGGACTAAAACCTGGTCCAAATGGAAGAATTTAGGATAAGACGGAAGAAGTAAAAAGGCTATCTCGTACCCTTCTTCCGGAATTAAAATAAAAAGACCGCGTTATTACTTATTGTTGTTGTTGTTGTTGTAATTATTATTATTATTATTATTATTATTATTATTATTATTATTATTATTATTACTATTATTATCATCATCATCATCATCATCATCATCATCATCATTTTATATTTTGATCAGTATTTTACAATTTTTAATTGCACATGATTGTATTTTAAAATTAGTTCCAATAAATTATTCTTTAGATTTAAAAAAAGTTATGATCCAGACTAAAATATTGCAAAAATCTACCGACTATCTTTTTGTTTGCTGAAGCTATTAACAAGTCAACTTTACCTCAATACCACAATCAACAAGGGCGATCAAGTTAAGGGTTAATTAACCTATATCCCTGGTGGTGATATCTTGTCCAGATAAAAAACAACAACATTTTATCTTTGGCTAGTCTCGAGAATTCTCTCAAGATCGGTATACATGCAACACAGCCATCCTTAACAAAGAGTAAACTGTGGCAAGCGGTTTGCCCAATTAATCTGATATCTACGGTTATCGACCATTAGTAATCGTTTATATAAACTGCACAGTAATTCCGATAACCACTGAGAACTTTTTTGGCTGGTTACTAAAGTTTTTGGTGATATCCATATCTTGAACAAAGAACTATAGTAACATGTATTGACTATAAATATGGTTATCTCCCGAAAATAGGATTTTCACTAATCACTACATGTATGGTTATCGGGTGGTAAAGCTAGTTATTGTTAATTACTATGGTTATTGGACTGATATATGGTATTCCTTTGTTCCATGATGCGTGATCCGTGTCCGTGATCCGTGTCTTCGTCCGTGTCAGCGATTTTTCACTCACCAAAGATATCGTTGGGTATATTCCATACCTCTGTGTCCGTTCCTCGTCCGTGTCCGCGACGTGGAACGGACACGGAGGTATGGAATATACCCAACGATATCTTTGGTGAGTAAAAAATCGCTGACACGGACACGGATCACGCATCACGGAACTATAGAATACCGGCCTTAGACCGGCATTCCATAGTTCTAAGAAACGTGGTCCGCGTAAGTGTCCGTGTCCGCATCCGCTAATTTTATTTCCGTGAAGTGCTATTCCATACTTCAGTCATTCTGTGGGCGTGGAAGCTATTTTCACTCGTTAGAGCTTCATAAAACGTACTTTGTCGAAAGAAATTTTTACAACTAATGTTAAGAGGTGTGATTGAAAATCAAAATAAATATAAAAAAGAAAAGGAATGATTATAGAATCGTGATACGGGATTTTAAGAACATCGGTAACAATATAGAACATTCTACCATCACGTAAGAAAGCTTAAATAATCTGCTGAGGAGTTCCCTACTTACTTTAGATGAAATAGGAAACATTTTGAGCTATTAATTTGTTTGCTGCCTTGAGCGAGGTATGTTTCCTGTACTAAGTGCATCCGCGAACTGTCCTTGTACGTGAAAATTCGGTCACAGAGCGAAATGTCGCGACACGAACACGGACGCGGAACGGGCACGGTGGTATGGAATATATACCCAACGAAACTTTGGTGAGTGAAAAATCGCGGACACGGACGCGGACACGGATCATGCATCACGGAACTATAGAATACCGGCCTTAGGCGGCGTTAACAGTTTTATGCGTTTTCCACGACTATCCATGAACAAGCGTTAATCAAACCGAGCCTGCTATATTTTAATTATTTGTCGTATTCGATGGCTTCCAAAGATCCCTTTTCATCTAACATACAAATAAAAAAGCACATATTCGTGACAAGTCTGGATCACAATCAACATGAGTTTTACTAATCTCTTTCGGAGATCAAATTGAGCGTTAGGCCGGTATTCCATAGTTCCGTGATGCGTGAACCATGTCCGTGTCCGCGTGCATTTCCGCGATTTTTCACTCACCAAAGATATCGCTGGGTATATTTTATACATGTGCCTCCGTGTCCGTTCCGCGTCGGACAGACACGGAGGTATGGAATATACCCAACGATATCTTTGGTGAGTGAAAAATCGCGGACACGGACGCGGACACGGACACGGATCTATGGAATAGCGGCATTAAGAGCCTAAGATCATAAAACTGAGTTTGGTGACCAGTCTTAAATTCTCCATTTCAGCCAATCCGATGCTTGAGATTTGAGACTGATTTCCAATTTTAGTTTTATGATATTAGGTCAAGATGTCTTTCAAATGCTAGATATTGCATTTTTAATATTGAAATAATTTGATTTCTTTTTACATTATATTTTTACATGTATTCTGTTTCATATTTTGATTTCATACCTAATTTCATTATTAAGAAAAAATAGAAAAAATATACATATGCATGTATTATGTATTTCTAAATTATATGTCGAAACCTCTTGTAAATAAAATTTCTGATTTTGTTTGTGTTGTTTTCGATGACTTTTTAAAGTATTCTATGATTTTCAATCTTTCAATACTGAAGAAAATGTAATACTCATTTTAGCACCCGGTTTCTTGTGACCTGGATGCGATACATTTATTTGGGACGAATTAATCGGCATATTCTATCAAAAGAGTGCTAGTACGGAGAAATTACGACAAAGACAGACAGACAGACAGACAGACAGACAGACTAATTAACTAACTAACTGTAGAATCACATGTTTTTTTTCGGGATTCGGGATCGTAGTCAATTAACGTTAACACTGACACAAGCCGAAATTCACAAACGCCAAAAAGATTGATATGCAGAATTACAGTCGGACCTTTACTAAATATCACCTATGAACAAAGACCACATGTGTATTAAGACCCCACATTTTTTGTGTTCCACTGACTGATTTCAAGAAGAAGTTTACCAGTGACCAAAGACCAAGTGCCTTTAAATACCACTTTTGGGGGTTCCTGAATTCCTGAATTCTGTATTGTCTTTTAAGACATGTTTGACAGTGGACATTTTAAATAAGAAATAAACCACACGGTTAAGTGTATTCTGATTTTAATGCGCTTTATACTCGTACGTTATATGAATATACACCTTACTCAAAGCGAAAACTGGTGACTTCTCGCCACACTCATTATGTTAAAATTGAGATAAGATTTGATAAAGATTGAATATTGGTTGTTTTTTATGTAAATATCGACACAGCATTACAATAAGTCAACACCAGCATACTGATTTCAGGGGCAGAACCAGGATTTAACTTAAGAGGAACCAGAGGTTAAAGGGGTATGGTCATTTAAAAGCTGTCTATCAACAGGTCACGTGATCAATGTGCGGTACTTCAACGTCTCATTTGGGGCGCGTCACGGGAAGGTACATTCGGACAGTTGACGTCAATCCTTGAAATGACGTCAAAAATTGGAGCAGACGACATTAATTATTAAGCATTTCGCGTTAAAAATATCATTTTATTTTCAAAATGAGTAACAAAATCACATTTTAGTTATAAGAAATTGATTTATAGTTATAAGCTCTTTTTAAATTTAGTAAAAACTAAAATATCACTAAAAATGACCGAAGGTACCTTTTCCCGTGACGTGCCCCATTTGCGGTTAATATTAATTGTACTGATATGCACTGTTTCGTTTACGGATGAATAACGAATTATATTCCAAATTTCTAACGTTTAATCGGTTCGTTAAGCAACGGAAAACCATTTGCAATAACAAATATCAATATTCAAATTTGGAAAATCAAGATAATATATTATTCAACATTTAACAGCAAATACGTTTCTTATAGAATACCACATATGTTACCAGTTGGAAATCTCAATTAAAACTGTCTTTTCAAATCACTTAAAGATAGTTGTCAAGATCACCATAGTTACCGAAAATTTAGCGACTTGACAATTTTACAACCTCTTAATTGAGTTTAAGATACTGCGTCTTTGTTACTTTGTCTGTCTGGATGTCATAATATGTCTATAATTCTATATACATGTATTAAATGATTATGACTGATAATTATTTCTAAAGAATTAACAACATAACGGAAAATTTGTAAAACTTTAGAAGCAATTTTTTTTACTGCATAACAGTACTACTATAACGCCCCATAGGAGCATCGCCGCATAAACAAATCTTTTTTCGTTTATGCGGTGATTTCAACGAATAAAAATTCTTTTTTTTGCGGCAAAAGGCATACTTTTGCCGCATAAAAAAATTAAAACACATACCAGTACAAAAGAGGTTGATATAATTATCATAACTATCGGGCTTAGTTTTTTTTTGGTGTCGAGACTTTTAGAGGTACATTATGTACTCGTATCTGCAAAAAACGTTTAAAATGACGTTTGTTTCAAACTTGTTTTTATGTCCGTTGCAATAAGACCCAACTAATGCACATTTGATCTGTAACCATTGCCCCAACCCTGGGGAATACATGGGCATTTGAAACAACCCCTAGGAAAGACCCTGACACGACGGGGTTTGGGCAAGGTTGTAAAAGTCGCCAATGGCTTTTAAAGGGCAATGTGTGCCCCAAAAAACAATAAAACAAATTTTACTAACTAGGCCAACGAGAATGTCATTAATATACATTTTTTATTGATGGAAAGTCTATCTCAATTTTGACTTAATCAAGGGTCATAATTCTGTCGTTATTGGAACAATAAAAAAATAAAGCAGGTAACAGCTTCCTACACCAAAGAATGGAATACAACTCTAGAGACTCCCATATTATAAAATTTCGAAACTGACGGACATCATCAACACTAACGTCATTACCATCGTTTTCTTTAACTATTAGAACTATGTTTTAAGCTGTATAATAAATGGTTTATTTAATCCTCTTTATGTGGCAAAAAGGCAAAGTTGCGCCCCATATAAGAATTTTAGCTTTATGCGTTGAGCGTCGCCGCATTAACGCGGTCGCCCTGTTTATGCGTTGAAAATCACCGCATAAACGAAAAAAAAATTGTTTATGCGGCGATGCTCCTATGCGGCGTTACAAACCACTAAAGAATGTCAATAAATTTCTGAAAAAGAGCGAATTTCGCCGAAATTTTGGAATAATAAGTACATTTAGGGATCTCTTGTGAGTGAATTTTTCAGCGTTAGTAACGCAATCGGGCAACTTTGGCTTTAAATTCCTATATTTAATCGTCCGTTGACTGTGTAAGAATATCGTCAATATTATGCATTGACTTTTTTGTGCGGACGTGCGCCGCTCTCGGACCCCCACCCCACTTAATTCGCCAGTGGATATTGATGCACGTCGGCCATATTCATGATAATAAAAAAGTGATTATCCAACTTTTAATTTTATGCTACATTTCTGCTTTTAGTATGAAAATAGACTGTTAACAGAAAACAAAATAACAACGATTTGCTGAGCGAATTCAGTCATTATAAAATTTATTCTTCTGAATAAAAACCGAACTTCCTACTTTCGGTTTTAATTTTAACGCACTTTAAAAAATAAAGCTCCTTGATGACATGCAGGACAGACGCATGCTTGCGAAATACACATACATGTATTAATAGTGCACGTTAAGATATCTGTTTTCTGGCGGCCTCATTGAGATCCAGTTTTAAAAGTGAATTCACGATTTAACCACAAAAAAGAAATTACAAACATGTAGCTACAGGCCTGTGAATTATCTGGGTTATTGGGTTTAACAACGCTATCTATTTTACTTCATGATTAGTTCCTGTTTCTTGTTTATAGTAACTTATTAAGTATTGGCGTCTCTTGTTTATATTTACAGTCTTGGATTAACATGTGCGTTCTTATTATTCAGGTAAGAATTATTATTTGACAAATTGACAAATTATACATAATACAGTTTTATTTAAATACAGTTTTAAATAAAATGAAAACGAAAGTAGACCTAAAAAATAACACTTTCTGTTAACAGAGGTGGGATACCAGTGGTTTATTCTCAATACAAAAGCTTCTGATTGGACAGTTTTAAGTTTGTCTCATATATGACCCATTAAACAAACATTTCGAGGTTAAATGTCGCGACCCCGGCTCCTGTAACGTGTAAGCTCCATTTATCAGGACAAAAATATGACATGTTGATGCCAAATATAGGTCTCTAATTTTGAAAGCAAAAGAAATGATAAAACACTTGAAATAAATAATAAATTTATGTGTGGAATATCTATATATCTATAACTAGGTTAAGTTAATGCTCAACCCATTAAAACAGTTGTTAAATGCTCTCGGAGTATGTATAAAATCGAACAGTTTCGGCAATCATGCAGGCCCGGATCAAGCAATGGTGCTGAGGGGCTGGCCACAAAGTTAATGATCATTTTACAATAGACAATCAAAACTATTGATCCTGATGCCGTCTAGTGTTACATAACCTAATTATTGAAGTTTTGACACTTAAGTTAGTAAAACACAGATTATTGCTAGGCCACACATGGAAGGATGTGTAAAACTGATGTTTTATGACTAGAAGCCCCTTGTTTTAAACATTTCAGTAAATGCCAAGTAATCTGGACCAAAGATCATACAATTACGATTAGAGACCAGTCTCAAATTCTGAAGCATCTGGTTGACTAAAATGGCGACCAGTCACCATGTCAGACAATCAGTTGCTTGAGAGTTGAGACAGGCCTTCAGTTTTAGTTTTATGATCTTGCGCATAAGTTGCAAATGAAAATGACAGTAAGTTAAAAATATCTCAGTAAGAGTTACTTGCTTTTTTGTGGAATTGAAAATAAAGCGTAAATCACAAGTTCAGTGTTTTAACTTTCATTTTAATAGCCAACACTGCGGTATCATTTAAATTCACGGGGCCTTGTTTCTGCGCATGTGCAGAAATGACATTTTCGCTCGGACATAAATTCGCGCAGGCGCATTATTCTCATAGGATGACAAATTTGATATTTTCAAGGGTTTGATTTCGCGCAGACTGATTATCACAATAATTAAACCCTTACGAAATATAATGCTACCGCAGTAAATTAAACTCGTAGTTAACAGGGTGAAAAAAGGGCATCCAGAGCGGAACTTGAACCCGGGACTCCGGATTAGCTATGCTGCTGGCGTGGCTGCTTACTAGTCTTCACAAATTGTGACTAGATTATTTGTACCATCAAATTGGAAATTCGCTCTTTGTTTAAATTTGTCGTTACAGGTTGGTGGCCGAACCTGCTAGCTATCCCCTGTTTGGCGCAATTTGTCATAGGTTGTGCTGCCACTGGTGCCTGCACCCTGAACCATTCGTTTACAGGACGAGTGATATCAACTTTGAAATTTTTGGAAAGCTCACACATGTTATCCATAGCCTAACGTCATTATGTCTCGCGTGCAAGCTGGAGGTCAAGCTCACGGTCAGCCCTCGGGTTACCATTATAGAGGTCAGGCTCTCATTATCGTGAACGAGAATTTTAAGGCCAATGGAGTTACGGACCCTGCTTTGAAGCGAATTGGCGCCGACTCGGATTTGAAAAACATGAAAGCATTATTTAAGGCTCTGGATTTTAAAGTGTCAGCACACAAAGATCTCACTAGGAGGCAAATGGTGGAAATACTTCTACAAGGTACTTTTACAGCTAAACATTCCCACTGACCCGATCTCATAATCTTAAAATTGTGAACTCTTTAAAAACATGTATTTACCGTATGAACACACAATGTTAGTGTCTTTTAAGAAACGAATATTTGGACGGAACAGAACATGGTTTTTGGCTCTGGCCTACCTAAACGCAAACTACCGAAACTACGGCACATTTAAAATACTCACTTTTGCAGCGACGTTACGTGAAATGCTGTACACAACTTCAAACGAAGAAACATTTAATTTACGATTTCGTTTCTAAATACTGTCAAACCCCTCATAAACACCATCCCTAACTTTAGACCACCACTGTAATAAAACCACTATTTAATGTCCCCTTTTTTAAAACAGTTTATCACATTTTATACCCCGGAATAGAGACTACCCAACTTTTCAGACCACTTTTTCCAGTCACCGAGTTGGACTTTTTGGATGGGTTTCGCAATATTACATTGTACATTTGACTTCTTAGTTTATTTTGCAGATTTTTTGCAGTCTAAATGTTATTACCTAAATAAGAAAAAAATAAAAGTTAAATTTTACTAAATTAAATTCTTTGTTGCACTTTACGCATGTTTATCTTTCGGACCGACAAATGTATTCGCCACTCGTGGCATGGAATAATTAGCTGAATATAAAATGTAAAGTTCATGTTAATCAATAGAAATAACAACTTTTTTCTTAATTTTTATGTGCTGCTTCACATATATCTCCTAAAAATATGTTACAAATCAGACAGAATAAACTTTTTACTTTCTTTACTTGTTTACAAGTACTATTGTTTATATTTCAAATACATATTTGATATTTGAAAAATTGCTTTACCTGAAAACCATCTTAAATAGTTGTATCAATCCACTAAATTTAAATTGGGTTGTCTGATATCGCTAACGTACTAATTAATTCATTCATTTTTTTCAGCGTGTAATGACCTCCACAACAGGCGTTCCCAGTGTTTTGTTCTTGTGATCAGTACACACGGTAGGGAATATAAAGAGTCGGACGGTTCGGAGGACGCCCCTGTGTTTTGCCAGTATTTGTTTGGTTCCGACTGTGAAATGGTCAGACTGAACGATGTAATTACGATGTTTTCGCAAGAAACTACCCTCAAGGAGAAACCAAAACTGTTTTTCATTCAAGTAATTAATAATTATGTTATGTCTGTATAACTAGGTGTTGTCTGAAGACCTGTAGGTCGGTTGCATAATTTCTCGAGTTCGTTTGTGACTGTTTTATGGTAGATACATTGGTAGATACATGTTAATTATTTCCAACTCTCCATGCTAAATCCCAAAGGAAATTAAATATCAAGTGTGTGCTATATCCTCAAGTGTGTGTTATATCCTCAAGTGTGTGCTAAATCAGCAAATCTCAACAATCATGTATGTGCTATATTCAAGTGTCTACTACATCAGTAAATCTCAAATATCAAGTGAGTGCTACATCAGCAAATCTCAATAATAAAGTGGGTGCAGTATCCTAATGTGTGTGCTATATTTCATAGTTTGTATAATCTACACTTCAATAATCTGGACATTTTATATCTTACCTTGGTGTGGTAGTGATCTTCTAAGTATCTTTGTGTAAAAAATGTCAAAGAATGATTAGTTTAGCTCTCATATTGAAAAAAAAATCGATTTCTAAACTAATACTCTTCCAGGCGTGTAGGATAAAACAATTTAGTTCCCGAGATATGCTCGACACCGGAGTGGACATTAACGTCGCTGGATCGTCAGCCGGGAGTCAACCGTCCAATGCTGGGGATACAATTGACGAAACCTTAATTCAATTGGTTGACCGGTTCCAACAACTAAGCTTTGATATTTACAGAGACTGGAAAGATGGTATGTAAACAATTTTCAGGTCACGTTCAGCACTCGCGCTTGTCTATGTCTCATATTTCCCTTAGGGTTTATTTCCCAGGTGCAACCCGAGAAACATTTTGGTTTAAAAAGTGAAATGAAAAGATCATGAAAAGCCACTTTCGCTTAACACTTTCTACCCATCGAGTTAAAAAGAGAAGTGTGTGTAATTTTATAAAGAGATTTACTAAACAAGAAGACGCCGCAATGCGACAAAACCATGTTTTCTTCTAAAGTATTAATATAGATCTGAATTGTTGCTAGGTTTCAGAGTAAATGTGTGTGACTTAAACTTAAATTCTAAGTGAAAAAGGACATAGCTATGACAAAATACAGTCAATAGTTATGAAACTTGTTCTAATGATTGAGACGTCAGGCAACTATGTTTAAATCCAAAGCTCTTTCTTGAATGGTTACTGAGAAAATGTGGACTTAAACAAAAAACTTAACGTAATGTAAACGCCCGCCCCCACCCGCCAAACGAAGTGCCCAAATCTAATAACCATGATGTTTTTTATAAAAGAAAAACCGCAAACAACAAATGTAAGCCGACGTTAGGAGCAAGTGGGGACAGGCTGTCTCAAAATCAAGAATCCTTTGCTCAAGATCATATAACAATGTTCGGCGATCGGTCTCAAGTCTCAAGCATCAGATTACATGTAGTTGAAATTGATATCAGTATCAAGTTTTTGTTTTATGAACTTGGGCCCTTAATCCCTAAGCCCATTTATGTGCTTTGCATTATAAGTAACTATAAGTTCTTTCATACAGAGCAAAAGTGCATGCAGTCTAGCGATAAGGGAGACGGTTCACCTCCACTAAAGAGGCGCCGTCTATGTTCGGAGGATGAGAAAATGGATGTAGATACAGAACAAATCGACGCGGATCCGGTTCCACCCAGACCAGACAACGAGACACCAGATCAACCAGCAGAACCACCAGCAATGGCAGAAAATATTCGACGTGGACCACAAATGGTTCCGGCGGAACAGGAAGATGCTCAACCTGACCCACGTGCTGCCGCAGACGAACAACATACTTCCGCTCAAGAACAAATGCCAGAACCGCAACTTGTTGTACGTGGAGGAGGAACACAACTGATAGACTCTAGAAGTCCCGAAGACACCGAGGCGGCGGAGGCGGTTTTAACCCAACCGGCCGACAAAAGAAATGGTAATGATATGACTGACGCCCAGCCCGTTCCATCCAGGGAACAATCGGAGCCGCCACGACAGGTATCCGTCCACATGACACGAGAAGTACCACCGGAAGTATTACCAGTGCAAGCTAGTGGGTCACGTGGTAGCGTTACGCGAACAACACTGACAACAGTCCGGAAATCGGATAGCTTTGGTGTGAACACATTACCGGATGATTTCTTGATTATCTATCCGGCTATAAGTGGTATGTTGTTTTTTAATTTGGGGCGGATAAAAAGAGGTTTAGTGGTTAGTTCGACTCTTTTTTGAGCAGCAATTCCTGATGTTCGCTAAGTTTGGACAGAAAGTTGGAAATAACCATGTAACTACTCTATTGATGCCCCACAAGGTACACCCTTTCTGGAAATCTTGCATCCGTGATAAAGGTTTGATTATTTCAAGATTTCCTTGAGCAGTCACGGGGAAGTGAAATGATTATTTCTAACTTTCTGAAAAAAATCTTCATGAAAAAGAACCCTCTGTCGATCCGGTCTTGTTGGGTTTTTTTTCGACAGTAATGATATGGTCCTTTAGTCACCAGCTGTTATTCACTTCCGTTTTACAGTTCGTCGAAGCCGAAATTCTAGTTAAACTTTGTAACAGGTTTAGAAAACCTGTCATAGTATGTTAGTATGTTTCAGTAATGGATTTCATGTATTGTTTTTTTAATTTATAAAGTGCTATACGATCATATTTTGTCTTTCTTTTCAGGCAAAGCTGTGTTTCGTAATGCTGATATTGGTTCTAGACTTCTCCACTGCATGTGCAAAATGCAACACGTAAAATTACTTTTAAACGGCAGGAATATCCTCCAGTACCTTACCTCTGTCTCGAGGGATCTAGCGGCCGCTGATATAAATTATGACAATATTAGCTGTAAAGCTTGTGTTTGTGTTCAACATACTCTGTGCGAAAAACTACGTTTTCTTCCAATCAGGAATGATTCTTTAATGGCTCATATTAAGGCAAACTCAAGCTAATTGTTAGGGCCTTTACTGTTAGATGTGTCACACGGTGACAAAAGGATGTGCAGCCAGACCGGGACTCGAACCCGGGAACCCTCCCTTACAAGGCTTGTGTAATGGAGACAAACTAGGACTGGAACCTAAAACCATCTCTTACAGGGCGAGTAAAATGCAGCCAAATGGGGACTCGAACCCGGGAACCCTCGCTTACAGGGCCCCTACTGGGCTATCCGGGCCGCTTACACATCCTTTCCCCCAAATAGTGACTAGATTTGTACCGAGGCATTTATATTTATGGACATTAAAGGTGCCTGGACACGTATCAGGACAAAAATTTATCAAAATATGTTTCAAATATCAAAATTTATGATATTTAACTGTAGAAAATCTGTAAACAAAGTCAAATGCATGTATTTAAGGCCGAACTTGTTTTAGCTTTACTTACGCAGTAAAATCCACTCAAAGCAGGTCCTAAAATGCAAATATTAACCACACGTTTCGTCGAAGTTCGCTCATATTCAGTCGTTTATAGGCATTATAATGCGGTACAATTAATATGAACAACATCTGCAGCATCGAGTTATTCCACCCTGAACTATGAATATGCAGCTTTAAATTTCGTATTTTTCCGTCTGACACCGATTTTGTGGTCTCTATATTTCGTTGATCTCGCTGTTTTAAACTACGTTCATGTTCAAATCTACATTCCTACGGTTGGATACAATATTTCCAGAAAAGGGGGTTCGTGTTAGGACAGTAACAAGATAATTTAATATATGCTAACTCGCAAAAGAAGTTCACGATTGGTATCATACTACGTAGTTGTTTAAAAGTGTTTTTTCTTATCCTTAACTTTTTTAAATTTTTGAATCATACAACCTTGTTAAATACATGATGTCAAAACAATTGTTTATACATAATAAAATTCTAAATTTGATCTTGTTTTTTCTTTGAATAGTAAAAAGTTGATGTTTTGTTTATTCAAAAACTATGGAAACCATTTATTTAGTAATATTATCGACCTACAGTTATGGGTACACAAACATCCGATTTGATATCTTGAAAAATCTTCGAGAATTTCGAATCTGAAAAGTATCAGGTTGGAAGTGTTGCAAAAATTGTAATTACACTTCCGGAACTGTTATATCCAGGCTTACGTCTCCACACCAACCAAATTCCTGTGCATTAACCATATAATCAAAACTCACTTGAAAGTTCAATACTACCTTAGTTAAATTCAAACTATAATTTGAATGTTTTGACCCAATAGCCTTTATCAAAATACACTAAAAGAATACCTCTACATTTTTTACGTTCCACATAAAAAGCTACTGGAAACAAACACCATGTCGTACAGAAATTACGTCGACGGCGACATTATAATCGTTTTTGTCGTTGTAAAAAAGAATAACATTTCAACACATGTACAGTAATATAAAGTCTCTTTTTTGCCGGTTTGGTTAGAATAATGCCTTTAGCGTAAACTTTCAACAGGCTTTTAAACGTTTCCCGACTAGAAAATGAAAAAAGAGACATCAACAAATAATGTTGCTTCAAATTTTACGACTCTTTGAAGATTATGTCGAGCTAACTCAGGCAAAACAAACACTAGTGCTAAAGTTCCTTTCGTCTGTGTGTGTAGTACTCATGATCTGTCTAATGTTCTGATTGTAAGCACAACTGATACAAATACTGCCTTTGCTCTCTCTCTCCCTCTCTCTCTCTCTCTCTCCTTCTCTCTCTCTCTCTCTCTCTCTCTCTCTCTCTCTCTCTCTCTCTCTCTCCCTCTCTCTCTCTCTCTCTCTCCTTCTCTCTCTCCACCTCTCTCCTCCTAACTCTAGGTAACTAGATAACTTGAGATAGATATCCGTTCACGAATTACAATTACGGTTCACGAAGTCTGGATAACCTATCTCTAGATACATGTAGCTACAGGAGGCCGGGAACCAGACTAACGGTTCATGTATTTCCTTTAGTCTTCTTTCTACCGTTTCTTTGAAAGCGTAAACACTGCTGTGGTATCATATTTCGCGGGGATCAATTTTCGAGCACAAGGCATAAATGTTTTGCGCGGGTAAAAATTCGTAATTGTTAATACTAAATTAATATTCTTTTTAGATTTGATATTCAATGGTTTAATTTCGCTGGGAATTTCGCTGGGCTTGATTTTGTTCTGTAGCAAAAAAAAAACAAAAAAAAAACAAACCCCCGCGAAATAACATGATATTACACTATAATACGCGGAAACGACATAGGGGTCTACTGGGTCCACGGTAATCATAAGGTATGCAAGGGCATGAAGAGGTTATCATAAAGTGGTAAATGTTTATTTTTTATTTACTTCCGTCCTATTAACCTATAAATTCGATGTTTATATTGAAGACATTGTTCATACGCAACCGATATGACAGTACAGGATTTAAGATTATTAATTGTAGGTATGGTTTGTTTTCTTTGTAATTTTACAATTTCAGAAATGGTTCATGCTTTTTGTAGAATATATATGGCGGTAACAATTAGGAAAAAAGCTCGAGACTTAAATATTATAATAAGATAATGATCGATGAGTTTTAAGATATATAACAAATGTGAATGGAAAAGTACGGTACACGGTATTTCGAGTTTGTATATACATATTGGATTTATCAAACAAACACTTCTTTAAATGTATTCTCAAATCATATAATTGTTGCAAAGTTTAAAAAAAGCAAGTCGTTTTATATTTATGCAATTGAATACGATTTGTAAACAAAAGTAAAACTGAAAACGAAAGTTAAAACTCTGTCAGCATTTTGGGAAGCCATTACAGAATAAATATAAAAAAAAGTTACATATAGTAAATATATTAAGTGCGGTAAAACTACAATTCGACAAGAAGAATGAAATGTAATGAATTTTGATACGAATTTCAATAATTGTAAAATTATTTATAAAAAGTAGGCCTACATCA
The DNA here is from genome assembly GCA_038501625.1 of Corbicula japonica. NCBI lineage: Eukaryota > Metazoa > Mollusca > Bivalvia > Venerida > Cyrenidae > Corbicula > Corbicula japonica. The sequence continues at coordinate 3,345,221 of JAZAYU010000036.1, forward strand.
TCATTATGTTACGGAATAGAATGTCTTACACAACGGATTTAAGTTACATTTTATTATAAGGATATTAAATTAAGATATCATTTTCTGAATAATTATATTTCCCTACTGACTTACGGCTTAAATAACTACTTTAAGATAACACTTCTGCCAATCAATGAATTTCAGGCAAAGCTATTTATTTATGATATCCATTTACTTATTAAGAACATCAGCTAACTAAATACACAAATTTATTGTCATTTCTGATATAAATGTGAAAAAGTCGACTTCCTTTTCTAAAAGAAGTTACAGAAATGCTGAAGTAGGTCTTATAACTATCGGACGTTATGTCTCAACTCCACCAAGAAAAGGCACGGGCTCAAAAATCCGACTTTAAGTATCGAGGGCAAGCTGTCATCATTGTAAACGAACAGTTTCATGTGGCGGGTGCTAGTGAGTTGACACGTCATGGCGCTACTTCTGATTTAAAGAAAATGGCTGCTGTTTTCAAAGCGCTGGATTTTAAAGTATTGACATTCAAAGATCTGACGGCAGATATGATGTTAGAGAAGATTGAAACAGGTAAATTCTATTATATAGACGTTCAAAACATAAACAGTTACACTTTAGATATTTAATATTTTATAAATACCCTGAAAAACCAGTTGGATGATGGACAATCAAACTTTACTTAAATGTGGAATCTGTTTAAAAAAACAATAGCTTATTTGTCCATTTTCAGAGCAGATTTTGAGGATTTAAACTTGGGCATACTTTTAGACCTTCACCAACTTTTAAGTATGAACTACAGTCAAACTGTCTTAAGCAGCCACCCAAGGGAGTTAAAAAAAAGTGGCAGCTATACACAGGTGGCTGTTAAAGACAGGTGAAAATGAGAACAAATATCAGTTTAAGACATATTCAAACTGGTTGTTTAAGACAGGTGGTTGCTATTGGCAGGTGGCTGCTAAGGCAGGTTTAACTGTATGCATGTTCAGTTCACTACCAAGATATAGAGGATATTTGTTTGTCCAGTGAAATATCGACTTTATTTCATGAGTGAATTCCAGAAACTGATATTTTCACGAGTGACGTAGCCGCGAGTGAACATGGCAGTTTCTGGTGTTCACAAGTGAAATAAAATCAACATGTCACTGAAACAAACAAATTTTCTTTTTATTTTATGTTTTCTTTACAAAGTAATAAGCTGGAAACTCAGAGTTTCTTGTTCCCTGATGAAGCAATAGAAAATTGTTAAGAAACTCATATTAGATTTAAGTGTTTCAAAAAGCCTATCTATCACTATTATCGAAAGAAACTGAAAACTAACATCATCTATTTTTTTCAATTTGCATCATTATCAAAAGAAACATCATGCCATCAATTGCGTATCAAAGAGATGTCATAAGCTAAAATAAGTTGTTTGGCAAATCAGTGTAAATAAAAAATTTATTTTACAGTAAGTGGATTACCATTTTATTTCACTGAGAAAACTCAATGGAAAACATAAAATAAAATTCTTTTGACCTTTACAAGCATGCAAAGACAAGCGTAACCTGTACTCCGAATATTTCTCGCTTGTCATCAGTTCTCACGGCGAAGAGGATTTCCAAGAGACTTCTGATGAAGACCGGAAGTGGCTAGTGATGGGTTCCGACTGTAAAAAGGTCAAAATCAATAAACTTATCGAGATTATGAGAAACGCTAGTGGTCTCAAAGATAAGCCAAAACTCGTATTCATTCAGGTAAGTGTAAGCGACTTCTGTTTTCATTAAATATGATGCGTCAAATTTTATTTTGTCTTTCTGTCTTTCGCCATGTTCGAACATCCTATTATTGTTGCAGAAACATATTAATTTACAGACTCAAAACGGGACATTGCCACCACGAAATCAAGTTGTCCCAGACTAAATACAGATTTCAAACCACCAGTTTGATAAATTTAGAAGTGAGATACATAACGCCGATTGTTCTTGCTAAAACCTTAAATTTCCCTACAATTCTTGTCGTTTTGTGTTGCTTAGTTGCTGTGAGTTAACTGTAAATACAACTATTTGGAATGTTTAGGTCTCACTATTTTTCTCTACTGTTCTAACTTGTCTCAAGGTATGTAAAATAAAAATACATTAATAGCATTTATTTCGGCAAAGTTTTATTGAAATGGATTTTGCAGTTAGAGAGATTTTTTTCTTTTTTACCGATGACAGTGATATTGCGACAATTAAAACACTTACTCTTTCAATAAATTTTAACAGGCTATCTGTAACACAGACTTTGAAAGGAATTATTTGTCCTATGCTAATGTTCTGAAACTGCAATTATGTAGTTAAAACTTGTTTAAGCAACCACCAAAAGGAGTGACAAAATGTGGCTGTTTAAGAGAGGTAAAAATAAAAAACAAAACGGCAATTTAGGGCATACCGGAATTCAATATGGCTGATTAAGGCAGGTGGCTGTTGAATGCAGATGGTTGTTAAGGCAGGTCCAACTGTAAATAAAAACCTCAAGTTTCACATGATTCTCAACATTATAAAGGTGATTGAGAGTATTTTACGAAAGAAATTGTTATTCATGACAGTCTATTTCGTTCTCTAATTATATCATTATTATAAAAGGCATGCCGGTCAAGAAAGGATTCGCACACGGTATTTGACAAAGGAGTCAGTGTTGATATTGCAGTACAATCCACGTCCCAGTGTCAAACGTCTGATGCTGTTGATGTAACAGACGAAGCACTTATGAGGCTTGTGAGAAGTCTTCAGAATGACAAGTCTACGTGCGACATTTACCGGGATTGGCCAGATGGTATGTTCGGACTAGAACATGATTTTGTTTTGCAAAGAATCGTTTTAAATTGTTTAAATAATATTTTTCGGCGTTAGCTGTCTAAGCTCACTTTTGACCTAGTTTTTCGACCAATGAAATATTGTAAATAATACTCGTATTCTCTTATTATGCAGAGGGAAAATGAAATAAACTATTTCGATTGGTAGCTATTTACACCATAGAGGCATCTAGCAGGGTGGAGAGGTATCTAGTGGGATTTTTATTATTATGCAGCGGAAAAAATCAAATAGATTATTTCGATTGGTGTTGTATTGGAGACAAACATATTTACGATTTAAATAACCAGTTAAGTCAATATTGATGATTTAAATACAATTTTATATGGAATATTCTTGGGTGTAAGGTAAACACTTGCATACAATACACAGTGTAAAACGAAAGAGAAGTATAGATATTTCTAATTCTTACTGGTTTCTTACTAGTTCCTTTGATACTGTTCGTTGTAGTGTAGTGGCTAACACTCTCGCCTCTCAAGCGGAGGCCCCGGGTTCAAAACACAGGAGGGACACTTTTTTTAAAGTTAATTACGTACAAGTTGGTAGATTTCGCTTTTTTTAACAGGCTGTTTGTATTTAATTTTATTAAATTTCAAGGACATTTATTCATCTTGAGTTCTAACTCTACAAGAGGTATATTGAAACTGAATAAATGTGGACAAGACTTAATGTAAGACATTGCTTCTTTAATCGACTTGTTATCACTGTATGAAATTGTTGCACCAGTTCAACATTATTTTTGAAAGACACTTTAAATGAATTTATGAGTTGTCATGATTCGGTCGCTTAAACTCTAGGTCATACTAAGAAGGCAGGGAGGGTTCGTCAACAGCTATAACAAGTAAAATAAAATAATTAAACTGTGTCTGCTTCGCCTCTCTGTATTTCCTTCATTCTTATTTACATGTACATGTATATATAAATCTTTTCCATCAACGCCGTTTATCTTTTTTAAAGATATTTCTTGTTTTTAAATAAAACGCTTTATCATATTTATAGAGGGCGCGACACGGCGATGGTGATATTTTGTCCCTTTAATTTGTTACTGTATTTGGAATATATCGACTTCTTTCTTTCGGGGTGGACAGTAAGATAATATGCATTTCCATAAGTGCTTATGAACAGGCTACATCAAACCACGTCTACAATATTTTCATATTTTATGTCGAGTTCGATGGCTTTCGAAGTTCCCTTTACTTCTATTTAATTAATAATATCACAGTAGCGTTACGCCGTTGTTTGTGTCGTGTAGCGGCCGAAAAACGTCCCCCGTACATTTAATCAGTGCTTTTATCTACATGTATACGCCCTTTGAAGGCTGTTGAGGACGATATTTATTTTTGTGAAAAGAATGAGTTGCTTTTAACCCAGGGCTAGGTAGTGTGGACATTACAAGTCACGTAATATGCATTTCCTTTACTGCTCAATACCAGACGCAATAAAAGCGAGCATACAATAGTTTAATACCGGTATTTGTTGTGTTCATTGGGTTTCATAGTTCCTTTTTCATGTATTTAGTACAAGGCCAATGGATGGATGATGACATTGCAAATAACAGCGGAGCTACCCCACGGCGCATTGGATCGGAATGCGTTGCTTCAGGTAGTTTCATTGCCACCGGTACCCAATACGCAGTTCGAAGCCAGATTCGAACTAGATCGTCCTCATCTTTGCACGACGTAACACCCAGCTGCGCACCGTTACCACCTCCGACAAAGAAAGTTTGTCGAACGACCTCTATGGAAATGTCAGAACAGCTAAAGTCAGAGTGCAACATTACGTCACCTTCTAACGATAGTCCACGTGATAGCACTTCTGAGGTTAATCAAAGCATGCGCACAACTAGGGATAGGCGAAACAGTCATACTAAAATGGAGACCAATACTGTGCAGATTGACACTCAGGTTATCGAACCAAGATTACAAGGGCTACCAACGCTACAGGTTGCTCCTCGCGGACTCCATGGTGAGCTTCCTGTACCAACAGTTACTGCTTCCCGGCCTCTGGTTGTGCAACCAGAACCACAACCATTGGCTTCGACAACACAATCAAATCGCTACCAACTTAGGTCGCGAGGAATGGGAAAGCAACTCGTGCAACAAGAAACACAAGTTGTTCGTGCTGAGCAAGAAATACGGCAACCGACGCAACAAGAACCTGAACCGGGACCACAACAGGCGTCCGGCAATGAATGCTTTGTTGAACAAATCAACGTTCCAGATAACTTTCTCGTTGTTTGTCCAGCTATGAGTGGTAAGCTTTATATAAATATACTTAAATATACTATCTGTTAGGTTTCAAAATGCAACAGAGTTACACGATTTTTAATAACATAAAAGTGCTGACAGAAATATTATCAATTATTCATTATATGCATTTTTGTTCATTATTTGCATTGTTCTGGAATTCAACGAATCAAAACGGCCTGTCTCACACAGAACACGGTTGGGTACACGGTTCCAATACGGTGTACTCGGTTATACACGAGTTGACTGGTACGAGTATTGAGCTCCAACCGTGCCTGGGGATGAGTTAGTACGATTTAGACTCGAATGTAGCACGAGTATGTACGAATAAAGCAAGGATATACTCGGTCAAGCAAGGTTTGTCACGGTTTGAACACGATTTGCAAACGATTTTCATGCGATTGTTGTACGGTTCAAAGTACGGTCTAGTAACTTGTAACACGGATAAGGCCACGGTTGGTTCGGTTGTATGTACGGTTTACACGGGTTGCCAACCGTATAAGCCGTGTGTTCTGTGTGAGACAGGCTTAATGTAGTGAATGAATGTACAGTTTTGTATTTTTTAAAGGAAAGGTGGCATATCGTCAGTCAGACAGTGGCTCCCGGCTGTTTCACTCTATGTACAGAAAGGAGCACATGAAGGTCCTTCTAGAGGGAGGGGACATTCTCCGCTACCTAACCCTTGTTGCCAAAGATATAGCAGCTCAGGAAAATATCATAGACAATGTATCTTTCAAAACCAACATCTGCATTCAGCATAGACTGTGTCAAAAAGTCCGTTTCAATCCCATGAAAGAAAACTCGCTCATGGATATAGTCAAGCGTGAATTCGTTTGAAGCCGTCACCCTGGTGTATAAACATATAATTTTTATTTGTGAAATTTTCTAAACGGAAATAAAACATCTATCAAATGATTGACATGAAGAGAGATCAACTAAACGTTTAAACACTATGGTAAAGTAAAGATGAGGTGATGTTTCTCAAATCTCTGGGTCATGGTATCGATCCGCTGTAGTGTATCTCATTGATCCGCTGTAGTGTATCTCACTGATTCGCGTTAGTGTATCACTGATCCGCTGTAGTGTATCTCATTGATCCGCTTTTGTGTATCTCACTAATTCGGTGTAGTGTATCTCATTGATCCGCTATTATAGTGTATGTCATTGATCCGCTGTAGTGTATTTCATTGATCCGCTGCAGTGTATTTCATTGATACGCTGCAGTGTATTTCGTTGATCCGCTGAAGTGTATCTCATTGATCCGCTGTATAGTGTTTCTCGAGGAATAATCATCTGAACTCTTTAGCAAATCAACGAAAGCAACATTGCATAGAAGCAAAAAAGTTACTAAACTTATTAAAATCTCAAGATTCAAGTTTATGCTTGTAGAACGTGTGAATATTTGTTCTTACACTATATGTAAACATACCTATGTGAAGCTTCGTTCCGACAGCAAACTTATGTAGCAGATAATGTGGAGCTTTGTTTTCACACATGTAAAGACAAAATCATTTAAACTGAGATATATGAACATTCTTCCGACAAAAATCATGTATAGGCCTTAAACATGTGAAACTTCGCTTTTACATCACAGACATACGTTGTATAAAACAGTTGAGGTAAGAAACATGTATAAGGTTGGAAAGGAAAACCCTGTATAGAATATGTGAAGCATTGGTCCTGCAGACAAATCATGTAATTTGACATACTTAATGGTTCATTGTATCAAATTCGGTAATTGAGATTTTGTTTTTACAGACAAATTACATGTATATATAAAATGTTTGAAAATCTGTAACAGAAAATTCATGAATTTGTTAAATTAACACCGATTTGTGGCCTGACATTGAAATATACTTTTATTGCTCTTCAAATGAATCAAATTACATCTTTGGATACCTGTTTTTCAATTCTTTGTTTCAGTTCTATACAAAATAATAGTTGAAGTAAAGCAATATAAATTTATTTATTAAAACGATTTATTTATGCAAAGTTTGAAAGAACTGCATTTTTCCGTTAGAGAGATTTTGATATTCTTCTCTTTTTATCAATCACCGTACAATGACAACTGCCATATGTATGCATGTATACTGTAATTTCCTCCTTTATTCAAAAGTGCACTCCTCTTCACCAGAGGATAAGGGTTTTCTTATATGTTCACTTTCTTTTACCTTCATTTTAGGAGATCGCTGTATTCAACGTGTGTTACCCCTACCATCATATTCATGATATCACCAAGTATATATCAACACCAGCACCAAGTATTTACACACATATATCTATATATACAATTACATCTGAGAGGTGCAGATAACTTTAGAGAGCTTTTAGATACAGATACAGGGAATCCGGGTGCGCTACCATAGCTCTTTTCGAAGAGACCCTCTGATTCTTTAGCGTGCCCGGTGTATAGCACCGATACACGCACTGAAATTCTACTTCCTGGAAGTGAACCAGTACTGAGTTGGGTGGGAAACACTAGACGTATAATACAGAAATTTCCAGTGCCGTGTTCGGGATTCGAACTCACGACCTCCGGATTGGTAGACCAACGCGTTACCACTGGACCACCCGTCCACCCATACAACGTGACAGTCTAAAACCATAATCACAAAGAGGAAGCAACGGCGTGCCATATATTTGCATTCATTTATGTAAAATGGTGTAGGCAAGTACTTAAACGTCATTTGTTTATAAACCATATACCTGATTTTGTAGCTCGATATCATATTACCTAAATTTCACTTTGCCCAGTGTGGGAGAAATACGGTTAAAGCACCGTTAACAAATTTCATTAGAAATCGCGATTGATTTGGGATTAGTTTACCATACAAAAGCGCCACCTGTCGGTCAGACTTTTTATATAGCGGTGTCTTTAGACGTTCGTCAGAGCAGTGTGACACTGATCAATGACAGAACGTCTAGATGATCTAGACTATTTTTCTGTTGAGCTTTTTTTCTTCAAGGGAGGGTAGTGTTAGGGAAAGGGGGTTTGACTGGGTCCAACATGCCGTACACCTGTGTTATATACAGGAGCTGTCGTCGTGAGAGTTGTATAAAAATTGCTTTAATTCCAGGCGATTAAGTTTTTTCTTGTTTTCTTTATTTTTTCAACTATTAATTCTCAGCCAGTCTTCATCCCTCTCAACTTCATCTAGATATATCTTGCAATTCATCATGATAGGCTGGCTACAATTAACATTTTGTTATTATGTATGAAAAATAAATGAACAGACAAAAACATACTATTATCAAACTTCTGCATAGTAGCTAGCCGAACAAAAATACCATTCGTTTGCTCGGGTATATCTCTAACTATTTGTGTGCTACCCTATACTTGCTCCGCTCCTGTATTTAACCGACCTATATACACAACACTAGAAAAATACAACAACAACAAATAATCACATGCAACTTGCCTCTGATAAAGATTTACGTGGAACATGCAGAAACCGTGCATCATGTTTTTGACGAATGATGACAATATGTAAAAGGTAAGTCAGATATTTTTTCGTCTATGAATGTAAACACAGTCTATTAATAGAATGTTAACACAGTCTATAAATAGAATGTAAACAAACTTTACTGTTTCTCTTTTGAAAATCATTTTCAATATTCCGTGATTACTTTTACGCGTACCTTATACCAAGAAATATAATTTAAGAACAATATTGCTATGTTATATGCTATTAAATTTTTTTACATGTACAGTAACTGATGTACTTAAGAACCAAAAACAAAAATAGATCTAGATTTAATGCCCATTTAAAATTTTAAAATGGTGGAATATTATACTCGTTGACAATAAAGTACCAGTAAAATATCGGAAATATTTTCTACAAAGAATAGTTGATAAATTAGTGTGTTGTTAACTGCAAATTTACTTCCGGCTTTACATTGAAATGTACATAACATGTACTTCTAGGACTCAAGTATGTTAAGGAAAATAAACAGTTTTAAATAACGTTTATGATTTAGGTTACATACATGTAGTAGTACAGAAAGCGGATTACCGGTAAGATGAACTTTATTCTTTGTTTGATAGTAGAACATTAAATATTAGATGGTACAGTTTTTATTAATCTTACACAGAACAACACTAAATAAATATACTTAGGATGTTGCTGCATTTAATTACCAAGAGTATTTTTTCAGTAATTACCATTTTTATAAATAAAAGAGATAATTTTAAGTACTTAACATGTATTCTCAATAAAACAGGATTTGTAAACAACAACCATCATCGCAATGTGTGCTACACAGCATACACCGACGACCATAAAGTACCGAGGACAGGCTCTTATCATTGTCAATGAGACTTTCTATGTAAATGGAGTTGTTGCCCCTGAACTGAAGCGAGAGGGCGCTGTTTCCGATCTCAGAAAAATGATAGCTTTCTTTAAAGCTCTGGACTTCAAAGTGTCCCCGTATAAAGATCTCACAGGAAAACAGATGAAAGCGAAAATACAAGAAGGTATGATTTTTTTTGCCGGAATATAACAAATGATGTCAAAATTATAAAGGGTGTTAAATAATAATTTTATATTTTCGGCAGAACAACTGTAGCAGGTCTGTTTTTTTCTGAACCTTACAAACGTTAACTGCAAATCTAACACAATTGTTCCATGATCGTATTTTTGATATTTACAACATACATGTATTTGTTCAGAAAAAAGTGAAACTGTAAGTCCTGGAATAATATATTGTCGAAATATCAAAGCGAAATTTGGTGTTAACAGTAAGTATAATTATGTTTGCATCTGTAGATATAGAAACAGTAGTACTCTGTCCTTTTGTACAACGAACATTTTCCAGTGCTTTCAGTTCTTTGATTTTATTTTTTACAGGGATATTCCGTTAAAATGGCAGTATTGTAGTGCTGGTTCTCTCATCTACACCTCGTGACACTCGAAACCGAAAACCAATATATTTGACATATATAACATACTAAGTCTATTGTTTACAATGTTACTTAAAATGTAATACTTGTTCACAATGTTAAATATAGCACACTATACATGTACTTGTTTACAATGTTACATATAACATACTATACTTGTTTACAATGTTTCATATAACCTACTATAATTGTTGTTCACAATGTTACAGTTAAGGTACTATAATACTTGTTTACAATGTTACATTTAACGTACTATACTTGTTCCCAATGTTACATATAACGTACTATACTTGTTTACAATGTTTCATATAACCTACTATAATTGTTGTTCACAATGTTACAGTTAAGGTACTATAATACTTGTTTACAATGTTACATTTAACGTGTTCCCAATGTTACATATAACGTACTATACTTGTTTACAATGTTATTTATAACGTACTATACTTGTTTACAATGTTATGTATAACATACTATACTTGTTTACAATGTTACATATAACGTACTATACTTGTTTACAATGTTACATATATCGTACTATAATTGTTGTTCACAATGTTACAGTTAAGGTACTATAATACTTGTTTACAATGTTACATTTAACGTACTATACTTGTTCCCAATGTTACATATAACGTACTATACTTGTTTACAATGTTATTTATAACGTACTATACTTGTTTACAATGTTATGTATAACATACTATACTTGTTTACAATGTTACATATAACGTACTATACTTGTTTACAATGTTACATATATCGTACTATACTTGTTTACAATTTTACATATATTATTCTAGCCTGTGATGACGGACGTAACCTGCTTTCCCAGTGTTTCGCATTGGTCATAAGCTCACATGGTGAAGAGTTGAATGACAAGAAAACGCTACAAGAATCTTATCAATTACCCAAACAAACCAAAATATGGCGTCAATATGTGTACGGCTCTGACGGTGACCCATTGAGGGTGGATGATATAATAAAGATGTTTGGAAGTGAAGACTGCCTTAAGAGCAAACCGAAATATTTTTTCCTTCAAGTAAGTTGCCTTTCAAGAGTTCTATGTAACCATTAAACCGCTTAATTCACGTAATAAGCTTAGCTTTCTTTAAATTAATTCTAAGAGAAGTTCTGTTATTCATGGGTCTTGCAGAATAGCGAAGAATTTAGACCTAAGATTTGCAGCCTCCGGCCTCGGAAGTATCACTGCAGAATATCTGCATATTGTTTGTCGAGCCTTGTTACGCGTTTAAATGATTCCACCTAAAAAATTGCTGATGTCATTATTAAATGATAATTACGTCACAAATCATATTGATCTTTAAATTCAGCTTATTACAAACAAGATTAATGCAACAAAATATCTTACCATAAGTGTCATTAATGTTTTTTACATATAGCTCATATCTCACCATGGCAACCTTTGAATGAACTTGGATTCGATCTGACTAATCGTACTTTTCCGTAGAAGTTGGCACGAAAAGTTACGATTGGTTTAGACTCTAATCAGCTTGCACGCAAGCAAAACTCTTTGTAAATTACAAACGCCAGCATCGTTCTTTATTTGCGCCGACCTAACAAAGACAACCAACATATTAAAAATTCCGTCAGGGTTTGCTGATTCGCAGTCCAAGGTCTGAATTTTTTAGCCAAATGATTTATACCGGTAGATAAGTCGTTCTTATAATGAAGAGTTTTAAATATTTCCACAACATAAAATTGATTGTTAGGCGGCTTAACACCGTGAACTTTTAGCAAGACGTCAAAATATTTACAGTACTCTTACTCTGTAGGCAAACAGAAACAGAGGCCGAGATATTAAAGGACTATCGAACCTAGATAAAGGAGTTGCGATAAATGTTGAAATAGACAGCAAACTATCCGGAAGTCAGCCGTCAGATGCCGGAGATGTTACCGACTCAACTCTCATGCAATTCGTCGACAAACTTACAGGGCTGAGCGATAACATCTATGAAAATTGGCCAGATGGTATGTTCATAGCTTTTCCAATATATGTTGGACGTTTACAGGGAATGATAAGACCACTTTTGCGACTTGACGGAATAAGTGTTAATAGTATGGAGGTCTTAATTTTGGGGTAGAAACTAGCGCAAAACGATAAAAGTGATATCGAAAATAGTGGTCTTATTATCGAGGTGGTCTCAATTTCGGGGTGGTTTTATGTGTTCTCTTTACTGTAGATACAGTAAAACTCCTCTATTACGGACACCTTAGGGACTGAGGGAAAGTGTCCTTAATAGTGGGTTTGAATCACCGGCCACTGTCCGTTACATCTTCGGTTCAACATTATTAACATATCGTTGATTTGACAGACTAATTGATGTTAATCAACGTTTGATCTAGTATAATGTAATAAATCAGACAGAATATGTATATTAACTTATTTCTTTGGCTTTTGCCTTATTTCTCAGACTCTAATTAATTCTATTTTCCTTTGTAGAGTCAATTCAACTCTCTGTCTTTTTACTGTTCTCCATAATGGAAACAAAGGTTATTTTTAATTGTTTTATCTTGCCAAAATTTAATGTGATGTTTGCATGCGATTTTTTAAACATTTTCATCAAACTATTCGCTGATTTACATACAAAAAAAACATCCAATGAAATCGGTCAGAAGCGCATCTTTTCATTGCCGAAACATGCCAATTATAGCCCAATTAACTAAAAGGTACAATAATCTTAAACTGCTAATTGACATTATAACTTTCCGCGAATAAGTACCCCAATCAATTGTGTAAATCACAGTTTGACAGGTCTGTTTTGATTGCAATTTGCAACTTTAGGTGTAAGACCTGTAAATAGATTTCCCTATATAAGCTATAGTAAACATGACATGCTTCAACATGCTGGCAATCATAGCTGGTACCATTTCCCAAGGGGTTAACTTACATGCTTTTAAAGCTAAGTGTTTGTATTATCCATTTCCAGCAAGAAAAGTAGGGGTCATGTATCAATTAACAGAGATTTGCCATCTTGAATCCGGTGGTCTGTTTTTTTCACTACGGTGTGAACTTCAAAACTGTTTTACATATGCCGTCTTAAAACCGGGGCCTTTTTTCATAGATTGCATTTCTAAACATAAATTTGGTATCAGTGTGTCAGTAAAAGCATGCCATTTACTAAACATGTCCCTTTCAGCCCATACTTGTCAATTAATGCCCCCAAAATGCAAAAAAATGGGACTATTTAGTGTCAGCCATTGCTTGAGTAGGAACATCCGGTGGACTATTTACAAGTAATTAACCTTTACCAATTACCGTAAATGAATCTGATCAATATTACGTTAAGCGGTCGTATGTCGCAAACCGATGTCGTAAACTGATGTCGTGAAACGGTCAGAAAGTGGAACGTTACCAGATTCGACTGTCCTTAATAGCGGGTCTAAAATATGCATTAAAATTAATTTTGTACTGCTTCCGTTGTCCGTATTACCGAAATAGCGGGGTGTCCGTATTATTGAGTTATTTACTAGTTATAAAAAGAAGACAAAATGTCCGTTCTTTAAAAAATCGCCCGTAATGACGGGGTGCCCGTAATATCGAGTGTCCGTAATGAGGGGTTTTACTGTATGTATTTTGTAAAATTTTATCCATGAAGTGAACATAACTATCGTATATTTATTGTTTTTTAAGTACAAAGTCCAGCTGGAGTACGGAACGGTATGGGGTACTTGCAGAACTAAATCAGTATGTTACACGATGAAAAAAGTGACTCTTTTGAATACTTATTTGTGTTTCACTCAGTCGTGCATCTTTTCCAGCCGAAGATCAATGGAAAGAACACGAATGGACAGAGTCCGCAATGGAAGTTGATACCGAAACTACGCATGCGCAGGGTGTCACACAAGAAATGCTAGCTGAAGCACTCCTCATAAACCAAACAGGACACACGTTTTCCGAGCTGCAAGAAACTCGGAGCGAAAGAACAGTAGCCCAAGGCTTTATGCAGGAAGACCGAACAGGACATACGCTGTCCGAAATGCAAGACGCTGAGAGAGAAAATATAGTAGCCCAGGGCTTTACGCCAGAAGACCGAACAGAAACTAATGCAACACAAGCTGAACAACCTAATAATATTGCATCGATGTCATCTGCACAACTAGATACGCCGCATGTACAGAATCCCACCGGTCAAGTCCAGCAAACCTCCGTAGTTAGACAGCAACGAAACATTGGAACTCAATCACAAACGTCCAGTGAAGGATTAGGATTTGATATCATTGGAATCACAGAACTCCCTGACGATTGCCTAATTGTCTATCCGTCAATGAGCGGTAAGCTTGTTTATGTTCCTTTATATGTCGCTGATCATGGAATGATGTTAATCTGAAAATGTCGCATAAAAAGCACTATGTTCACCGCCATATGCATACCGTCGTTTGGGATATATCAAAATTGTACTTTTTTTCTGGTGTAAACATTAAGGGCTTACTACACTCCTCCCGGGCACGTTCATCAATAAAAAGAAAATTAACAAAAAAAAAATAACAACATGCCGCTCAATGAAACTTTGCACAAATTAGTGTTACTAATATATCTTTATTTTGTATATGGTAAAACACGTTAAAATAGTAAAGAAAAATAACGAGATCTAAAAATTCCTTAAACTTCTATTTACATAAATTCACAACAACTTAACAACACAAAAAATCACAAAACATCCATTTAAATCTCCACATGAGTAATATGATACTGAGAACAGTTGCTTGTGTCCTCGTGTATTACATATGTAAACTTTATGAGATATTAGTAAAAGTGTGTTTGACCATCAATTCCCTATTCGATTCCTGGTCGCGTAAACGGATGACAATCATTGATTTCTCTTTTAGTAGTTAAAAGTTCTATACAAAGTACACAACATTTTCTTGTCAGTACCATAACACTCACATGGGAATTTAAAATGTTCTTAGTTGTCTTATGTAAAATAAAGATATATTACATAAAATAATATTTATTTGGGCAAAGTTTAATTGAACTGCATTTTGCCATTAAAAAAGGTTTATATTATTATTGGTGACAATGTATAATGACGATATGAGCAATACCTTAAAAAAGTGAAATATGCATATCAGGAATGGAATTAAGGTTAGTATACTTACATTGCAAGGAATTGAAACTTTTTAGTGTGGTTTTCCTGGCTAGCTCAGTCGGTAGCGTATGACAAGGCGCTGTCGTCGTACGGTACGGATTTGCTCCCAAATAGAGGCAATATCATTTTATTAAAATAAATAGTTTGCTTTAATCCTTTGCAGGCAAAGGCGCTTTCCACGATGCTGTCGCTGGTTCCCGACTTCTCCACAGCATGTACAAACCGGAATTAGTAAAAATACTTCTCAATGGTGGTAGTATTTTATATTACCTTACCCTTGTGTCTAAGGATTTAGCGGCCGTGGACATGATGTATGGCGCAGGTTTATATAAATCCAATACCTGTATCCTGCATAGCCTCTGTAACAAAGAGCATACACGTTTTAAACCACTGACAAACAACTCGCTGATGGCAAATATCATAGCAAATTTCAGCAAAGAAAGACATGCATAGGACGTCAGAAATTTTCAAACTTCCGAAGATTTAGAGCAATACGGATGTATTTCTATGTGATCGGATGTATTTTTATGTGATCGCTGATGGCCAATAGCATAGAGTATTAGCAAATTTCGTCAACGTGACACACATTGGACATCTAAAATTTTGAAAAGCATGATGATTTTTAGCATTACGGATAGATTTCTATGTGCTAAGGTTCATGTTTGTCTAGTAATCGTCAGTGTTGTTTGTGTTTCTGACTATATATCGACACTGTCTGTAAGAGAACTGAATGTCATATTTCTGCCAAGTACCTTTAAACCACGCTATTAACAAAAGTTTATTTTGGACTGGGCAAAAGTTGTCTTAATGAAGCAGTGGTCTTTATTTCAGGGTAGAACATAGTGCAGAACTGTGAACGGAACAGTACGGGTTTAATTCTCACTGTGGGTTTTATCGTTTTATAGACATGTGCCTCATCATTTTGATAATTAAATACAATTCGAACAATAAAACATTAAAAATTTGATAATGTTTTTGAGAATAAATGAAACACAAATCTGGTAAAAGAACAGAAAAAAACATGCGTACATGAGAAACAGGATTACTTGAATACTTAATACATTTTTAAATTTTATACAATGCAGTTTATACTATTCATGATAATTTTGTATAATTTTGTATATTTTAAAAGAATTCTATAAAAAGTGCATGCTTACAGTGTACTGAAATCATAAATGGAAAGAATATAATTGCAAATAAACAATAATAAATTATAAAAGAAACCAACATGAAGCTGGGTTCAGACACTTTCTACATTAACCCATGCTCTCTGTTTCTCTAAGTTTTGGCTGCGCAGGGAGGCTGTGACTTCTCAGTGCTGCGATACTAGATATGATTTCTTTTCAGCATTGTAAAACATGAATCGAGCTTTTAAATCTTCAACATCGGATTCTGATCATAGGGATCCGGTTTCAGCAGGTAATACCTCTAAATAGTGAAGTTGAAAAAGTTTACCTAGTACTAATTTACTGAAAGGGTTCGCAGCCGTTCTTAAACCAACGGAAGTCCGGTAAATTGACTGGTTTTTGGGGATATCGCGGACAGGTTTTGGCGAGTAATTGCGAATACATTGCATCCCAAAAAACAGTCAATTTACCGTATTTCTGTTGGTTTTATGGATGTTGCGCACCCTTTCAGTAATATGAGTACTAGGTAAAATGTTTCAACTTCACTAGTTAGAGGTATTTTTCGCTGAAACCTGGTCCGAATGATTCTGGCCAGTTAAATCCAGAAATTTAGTGGAATTCATTAAGCCAGCATCTGAATCACCAAATTGTGTGTTGGTTGCATCTAAAATACCATCGACGGTGGCATTGACAAATATGAGGTGTTTGAGAGTAAGCCATTAACTTCACTACCATAAACACTCCTATCAACGACCTCGGCAACTGCACTGTTGATCAGTTACTGTTAAATCATTTTATTTCGCGATAGTTTAATTTTGGCTTATTTCGCGCTACAACAAGAGCGTGACAATTCATGTCCCAGAGAATTTTTTCTTTACGGGTTTTGCGCGAAACTTCGTCCCCGCGAAATTAAATGATTATGTTATATGTAAAATCTTAAGTGGAAAATAAACGGGTTTCCCATTTGGGGCCTTAAAAGCTAGCTTTTAGGTTTATAAGCGACAAACCGGATAGGTGGGCTTCATATGACTGAAATGTACTTGTCTGGGAGGTTCATGAAACCCCGGTCTAAATTGGCCAACCTTTTTGTTCCAGTTTAAGGTCTTACCACACTCCTCGCCAGCACGTTAATCAATAAAAAGAAAATTATCAAAATCTCAATAACGTTAACATGCCGTTCAATGAAACTTTGAACAAATTAATGTTACTAACTCTATTTAAAATTATCACTCTTTATTTCGAATTTTCGAACTCTTGTTCTTTATCAAGAAAATACATTGGTCGCCCCGGGAAACATCAAACAACATAAATCTTATCAAAATGGATATAACCTAAATTAAAAATTTTCTGTATTTTCTTGATAAAGGACAAGAGTTCGAAAATTCGAAATAAAGAAAATAAATGACAGTGCCTCTAGCTTGGAGCGAACCCGCACCGTCAGGGCGACAGTGCCTAGCCCTGCAATTCCTGCGACGCATCCAATTGAGCTAATCGGGACAACCCCCCAAAAAGGTTGACCGGATAGCCCTGATATACGTAACAATCACTGCATGACATTCGGTAACGGGTTATTGTAAAGTGTGATAATTTTAAATAGAGTTCTTACTGACTTCCATTTTGGAAGATTATTTTATTGTAATGTTACTAATGTATCTTTACTTTGCATACAGTAAGACACGTTAGAAATGTTAAGAAAAAAGTTTGACCTAAAAAATTACTTCAAATTTATTTACATAATTGTGTATTCAAAAACACTAAACATTGACCATTATTGTGATTTTAATAATTTTCTTTTTATCGATGAACGTGCTTGGGAGGAGCGTGGTAAGCCCTTAACGAGGGAGGGTTCTGTTGATACAGCCAAAAGAAAACTTAGTATGTCCCTTTCTTTAAAACGTTTATATACATACATATAAATATTATTATGATATTTTCACTGAATTTCACTTTCAGATTTAGAAACATAGTACATGTAGTCTAACTCTCTGGGTCGTACGCAAGATTTTAAGGGGGCTCGTTTGGGGCAGTTATATGGTAGTTACATGACAATTTCGAACTATCTGGCCAACATTCACATAAAATTAAATACATGTATTGCTGCCCCGAAAGTTTGTTCCTGATAAGCCAGTTCAGGATCCGCCCTTGGCTTCTAACAGTACAATTTCGGTCGGTTTCTTGAAGCTCTCCCCTTTTGAATCTCCATCAAATAATGTTAACTGACTTGCTTAACTTTCTATCATAACTTCAAATCAGAAAATTTAATAACCTTTTCAAGTTTGACTGTTAATTACTTCTCAGTATCCTTTAATTTTATAAAAGACAAATGAGAAAATTGTTTTTTATAAGTAATTTTTTTATACAGGTAATAACATAAATATATATAATATAATAATATAAATATAAATGTGTTCTGTTTTAGGACTGTTTTCTGCATACCAGTCGAGTCTTTATATCTGAAAGAAGAACAATGTTAAATATGATTTTTTATATCATTATTTTTCTACTAAAATAAGCACCAATGGACAACCATCTAACCACACAGAATCTAAATTTTCTTTTAGATTTTACTCGACTCAGAACCTGTTTGTTGGAAAGCGTGTACTTTCTAATGTGGACTTTGTTCAATGAGGATTCAGAATTGTATATTAGATTTAACAATTAAAACCCTAAGTTTCATAAAATATTACGCGCGACTGCTTTAAATGTGCCGAGCAAACTTATTAAACAATATGCCGAAAGATGCGATGTGTACATGTAAGAACAATTCGTTAAAAATTGCGTCCTATTAAAAACAGTATTTGCTACGAGTCGTTAAAAAACTTAATTATTGAGCTTGAAATGTAGATATCAAACTGTAGATATCAATCTGGTGACTCACCCTGTTGCAGTAAACTCCTAAAATTCCATACGTTGCGTTTTCGATGTCAAGGTCTATCACAATGTGTAGATCCTCATCCCGCGTTTTCTCACAGCAGCCGTTTGGTTGGGCAGTATTGTCGCCGATATCAAGAACAATGTCTTCATGACAGATGGAGTGTTGTGTACCGGTAACGTCAACGGTCAAAACGTCAGTCGTCACATTTTGTTTATCAAAATTAAAAATCTCTAAATTCTTCTGCTGCTTGAGATCTTGTCCTAAAACAAAACATGTAATTTTGTTTAAATAATATTTTTTCTAAAGTTTATAAATTTTGAATTAAAACTATTGACATTTGCCGCAATTTGATTATTTTATTAGTTTACAGTTATAACGATAAACGCGGCAATAAATGTTATGAATAATTCTAACTGGAATTGGAATTTTATACATATTTTCGAACAGGATTCATAAAAACATTGCATATCAAAGGTTTATACATGTCTTAACTGAGAGCAAAATTTACATATGTAGGATCTGGAACGTGTTTTTATGAAACACAAAATTAACATAAAATTATCATGAATTATCATAAAATAAAAAATTACACTTATATGATCTGACAAAAGTTGTCAACAAATACAAAATTATCATATATAGGATCTTACGAGAGTTGTCATGAAATACAAAATAAACATATGTAGGATCTGACACGAGTTGTCATGAAATACAAAATCAACATATACATGATCCTTTAAGAGTTATCATGCGACACAAAATTACCATATACAGGATATGACTCGAACTGTCATTAATACAAAATAAACAACAATATGTTTGATCTGACGCGAGTTGTCATCAATGTACAAAATGATAGCATAGTGCAAAATAATAGCATAGTGCAAGTTTTGTGAATTGTCATAAGCTTTGTCTCAACTCTTAGTACAGTGCTTTTATTATTCGATTAATTTTAAGGTACGATGCTGATTCAGTTCCCTGACTGAACCTTTATCATTCTTATGTGTAATTGTTTTGCTGAAACTTCAAAGAGTAATATGTACAAAATACTAGTAGCTATTTGACCGACATGTCATGTTGTACTTACTTTCTTTCTCGAGTTCTTTACTCCTATTGTCGAGTAGTCTAAGGAATGGCCCATTTGGATCAAAGATTTTGTCTTCTACGAATTTCCTCTTCTTCCTCCTGTTTGACCAAATTGGACGACCGTGGCTGTCCAACTCTGATAATTCCGTTGTTTACTTGATATTTCATGTATATCTGTGCGGCAATACAGATGCCGCAATGACAGAATTGTAAATGCTTTGCCGACACGACAGTGATGTCGCAACTTTCATCTGAAATTTGAAACATCATCAAATTTATATTTAAATTTATTTTTCAAAAATCAATAAATATTGCCGTTCAACGGGCTGTTACATTTTCTTCAATTTCCAAATTCACACACGTAACAAGATCGCTGTGATTACTATTTAAAAAAACGACTTATAGATAATGTTCGTACAGTATCTTGCTCAGTAACTAACATAATGGTTGCAAGATAACATTTACAGACTCTGGCTTTGCCATCATTTGCAGCTATTTGGACTGATACATTTTAAATGTTTCTGTTCTTTCCAGTGTCAAAATTGTTTACTATAACAAACTAGATCAGTCCAGATATTGATAGTTTCAAAATATACCATAAACCTTCGGCTTTCTTATTAACAGAGTATCCGGCGTGCAAAATATATCTACATTGTAGCTACAATATAACTAGAACATTCATACGTCACTAGATAATATAGTTTAAGCGTTCCCCGCTTGAACGGGTTACAAGAGGAATAATCCGATACGTCTCAGGTCGGTAGACGGTCTTGTAGCTTAACCCCTTTTCGTTTCCGGATCTGTATAAAACAATAGGTTTTATTTGGGCGTTGGTAAAATTGGAAAATTTAAAGTTTTGAAGTTATTGTTTGTTGAATATTTTGTTATCCCGCCCACCACACCTTTGAGGTCAAGTTTAGTAAAATATTAATCAGCACTGTATCTTGTTTGATTTTCTTGTTGCGTTGTGCTGCTTTGTTTTCTGATTATTTTCAGGAAGAAGACAAACAAGATGCAAACGTCACGGCTCCTGGAATTGTACGTCTGCTTGAGAAAGTTTGCTTTGAAATTCTGGAATCCGTGGGAAGTTTTGTGTATTGGCTTTGAAAAGTTCTTCAATTAGTTCTTAAAACTGTTTAAACTGATATTTCTTTACTTTTTCAAAGAGTTAGTCTCTGGTGAGCGGTTAAGTTGTCGCCACCAGCCTTTCGCAATATAATTAATAAGAAGAGAACCAAGTGTGCTTCTGGTCCCAGGGCTACTTTCTTCTCTATCTTAATTGAGTTTGTTGTAATTAGCAAATTATTCTGGTAAATTGTTGGAGCCATGGCCCTTACTCCCATTCAAAATAAAACAAAACATTTACTTCAGTGTTTGTATTGTTCTTTAAGGATTATTTCCTCTTTTAATCGGCTTTATCATTGTTTTATAATTTGATTTCGTGGTTTCAAATATTCGCTGTTTATGAGTAAATGAATAATAATTCGCGACAGTTATATTCATATATTTTATACAACAACTTAGAGCTATGTTTTTATACAACAACTTAGAGCTATGTTTCAATTTCGCGTAGATTTAAAAATCGCCCATCTCTCTCCGAGCAAATTCCGCAAAAATAAATTGTAACAAAAATTTCATTGCTACCTCTCTTTACACGTGTAATGCATGTAAATAGTAAAATTTCATTTATTAATAATGATAGTGTCTTTAGCTGATACATTTATTAATAAAAGATAATTGTATAGTTAAAGAAATTCATCTTTAAAATATCTTGAAAAGTGATGATGCCGAATCTAGATTTACTAGGCATCCGTTCCGAGACGATCTGACTTTAGATGCACTTAGCCGTTAACTGATATTTTACGTTACAAAGAAAACAGTTAAACAAACGTTACCTTGAGTGTGTTTCCGGTAATTATACATTTATATTATATTAATAACCAGAAAAAATGCCCTCCGAATGTAGCTGCGTCCTCTCTTGATAGCAAATATTTCGTATCTATGGAGTTAATGTTTTCACGTCACCATCTATAGCTTCATTACGCTTCTATCTGTGACGTTATTGTGAACGTTTCCTATATTATAAATAGTATGGATATTAAAAATTGTTTGTTTTTAGTTGAGTATAATATTTATACATGTATAGAGAAGACCCTTAGTTATTTTTATTGAGTGTAATGCTTACCTGTATTTGCTTATTGGGAAACGTTAGGTTATTTAGAATACGCGTTCTTGATCTGTCTTAATAAATACTCGCTGATAATGTTAATTTGGCTGCGTTCTAACGTTCTTATAACCATTAACGTAGATTTTTCAAATTTCTAGGGCCATACTTTAATTAATTTGTGCATTTTACTCTTGGCATATAATGAGTATAACCATTCGTGCATCAAACGAGAAGCCGCGGGAAAACAAGTAAAGCAAAAAAGTTATTAGGGGGATTATTTAAGCAGTGCTAAAGATGATAAAGCTGAGAATGGAAACCAGTCTCAAATCTCAACATCTGATTTGCAGAAATAGCTACCAGTCGCCATTTCAGCCAATCAGATGCTTGAGATTTGAGACTGGTTTCCATTCTCAGCTTTATAATCTTGAGGCCAGATCTGATTAGATGATAATTATAAACTTCGGTCGTAACAATATGCCTTCGAAGTTCGTAGTAGTTAAATACATGTGGTGCAAAAATAAATCTAACTACCGTCTAATTAGAACAGTCATACTTCTAATGCTCGGCCTTATAATTGCAGCACACGGAAGTTTCTTACTCTGAATTCGTGTGCATACATTTTTGCTGATTCTTCGGTACCCGACAAAACACCTGTATACTCTGTCGAGTTATCATTTTGCCGTCGCCGACGTAATCCGATCTATTCTCCTATAATTACATTGTATTCTTTCTTCGATGGCACGGACTTATGTGTATGCAGTATGGAACTATTGGCCCTAGCACCGGTATTTATTCGGCGTTAGCTGTCTAAGCTCACTTTTGACCTTGTTTTTCGACCAATGAAATGTTGTAAATAATACTCGTATTCTCTTATTATGCAGAGGGAAAATCAAATAAAGTATTTCGATTGGTAGCTATTTACACCAGAGGGGCATCTAGCAGGCTGGAGAGGTATCTAGTGGGATTTTAGTATTATGCTGCGGAAAAATCAAATAGATTAATTAGATTGGTTGTTAGTGGGTGTTGTATTGGAGGAAAAACATATTTACGATTTAAGTAACCAGTTAAGTCAATATTTATGGCTTAAATACAATATTATATGGAATATTCTTGGGTGTCACTTGCATACAATACACAGTGTAAAACGAAAGAGAAGTGTAGATATTTCTAGTTCTTACTGGTTCCTTTCTAGTTCCTTTGATACTGATTGTTAATTTCAAGTTCGCAAGACAAGGTCATTGTAGTGCAGTGGCTAACACTCTCGCCTCTCAAGCGGAGGACCAGGGTTCAATACTCAGGACGGACACTTTTTTTAAACTTAATATACGTAAAATTTGGTAGATTTCGCTCTTGTATCAGGCTGTTATTATTTATATTTATTAAATTTCAAGGACATTTATTCATCTTGAATTCTCACTCTACACGAGGTATTTTATTGAAACTGAATATTTTGCTTCTTTAATCGACTTGTTATCACTGTATGAAATTGTTGCAACAGCTTCAACATTTTTTTTTGAAAGGCACTTTCAATAAATTTATGAGTTGTCATGATTCGGTCGCCTAATCTCTAAGTCATACTAAGAAGGCAGGGAGGGTTCGTCAACAGCTATAACAAATAAAATAAAATAACTAAACTGTGTCTGCTTTGCCTCTCTGTATTTCTTTCTTTCTTATATACATGTATATATAAATCTTTTCCATCAACGCCGTTTTTTTTTTAAAGATATTTCTTGTTAATTGTTTTTTTTTCGGCGTTAGCTGTCTAAGCTCACTTTTGACCTTGTTTTTCGACCAATGAAATGTTGTAAATAATACTCGTATTCTCTTATTATGCAGAGGGAAAATGAAATAAACCATTCCGATTGGTAGCTATTTACACCAGAGAGGCATCTAGCAGGGTGGAGAGGTATCTACTGGGATTTTTATTATTATGCAGCGGAAAAATCAAATAGATTAATTCGATAGGTTGTTAGTGGGTGTTGTATTGGAGGAAAAACATATTTACGATTTAAGTAACCAGTTAAGTCAATATTGATGGCTTAAATACAATATTATATGGAATATTCTTGGGTGTCAGGTAAACACTTGCAGTGTAAAACGAAAGAGAAGTGTAGATATTTCTAGTTCTTACTGGTTCCTTTCTAGTTCCTTTGATACTGATTGTTAATTTCAAGTACGAAATACAAGTTTATTGTAGTGTAGTGGCTAACACTCTCGCCTCTCAAGCGGAGGCCCCGGGTTCAATACTCAGGACGGACACTTGTTTTTAAAGTTAATATACGTAAAATTTGGTAGATTTCGCTCTTGTAACAGGCTGTTATTATTTATATTTATTAAATTTCAAGGACATTTATTCATCTTGAATTCTCACTCTACACGAGGTATTTTATTGAAACTGAATATTTTGCTTCAGTATCTTTAATCGACTTGTTATCACTGTATGAAATTGTTGCAACAGCTTTAACATTTTTTTAAAAGACACTTTCAATAAATTTATGAGTTGTCAATGGTTCGGTCGCTTAATCTCTAAGTCATACTCAGAAGGCAGGGAGGGTTCGTCGACAGCTATAACAAATAAAATAAAATAACTAAACTGTCTGCTTTGCCTCTCTGTATTTCTTTCTTTCTTATATACATGTATATATAAATCTTTTCCATCAACGCCATTTATCTTTTTTAAAGATATTTCTTGTTTTACAATAAGCATACACTTATACTCACTGATAAAATTGTGTCGTGCTTTTAATTAGCAAATAAAATTAAATTACGCATTAACGGTTCATAACGGCCAATAACCCAATAATTAAATGATGTATATTTTCGGACGCAGATCGTGACCTCGCGATGCAATTCAACACAATTCTTACCAAGGGACTAATAATAAGTAAATATGTTGAATCATATACACTCGGTAAAAAAAGTTCTGCACACTTGGACATTTCATAAAATATCTTTTTATTTTAACCAAACTCAACAAAATGATACATATCAAATAAATCAGCAATTCAAAATTAACAATAAACAAAAATCAGAAATAAAATCAGATCACGACTTTATAAGCAATTCATTGTTGAAGCCACCGGCGGTTACTACACAAAAGTTGCAAAAATCTTTTCACTTATACACTGAGTAAATACACCACGATGAATTCGGCATTCTTCCAAGCGTCTTCTCACGAAATTCACCGGGCAATTTTGAATTGTGGAATTGGGATCCATTCGTGAACAAGAAGTAAAGGATAGACAATGAGTGGAGTGGTCTATGAAAAATAGACGCGAGCGCAGCGAGCGTCTATTTTTAATAGCCACTCCACGAGGTGTCTATCCGACTTAGACCACATCACTGCAAAACCACGAAATTCTCGTGCACAAAGCATCGATCCCCCACACTTTACAAGCCGTCAAACTAACTTCTGTCATTCACAATTCGTGTATAAAAGGAGCCACATGTATTTAGTGAGTAAATTTGAAATTTTGTTATAATGTTAGTCAGAAATTTTATCACATTAAAAAAAATAAAGTAATTTTAAAATAAGTTATATATTTTTTGTCATTCATTAAAAAAATAAATCATCATCATCTTCATCATCATCATCATCATCATCATCATCATCATCATCATCATCATCATCATCAAAAACCACAGTACTAATTATATCTGTAAGTTTATTAAATTTTGAAGGCGTAAACTGCTTAAAATTGACCGTTAACTTCTCGTGAAATAGTGAAAGACAAAGAATTTTATAATTTTTTATTAAACTGCATTGTTAAAACTTGTTAATATAAATATTGCAATCGTGTTACTATGTTTTAAAAATGAAACCAAATACCTGGTGTACGTTTATTTAGTTTGTATGCACAAGGTTCTGTGCCAGTTGTCATTGCACCATTATTGATAAAAAAGAAAAGTATCAAAATCTCTCTAACGGCAAAATACAGTTCAATAAAACTTAGCATAAATTATTGTTATTTGTAAATGTTTATTTTACCTACTCTAAGAGAAGTTAGAACAGTAAAGAAAAAAGTTAGACCAAAAAATCCCTATTACTGAATATGCAAAAAGACACAAGAACAGGTTATTTGTTAAAGTGTGTATGACATTTCCTGGTTGCGAAAAATGGATGACAAAAATAAAATGTTGATTTCTCTCTTCATAATTGAGAGTTCTATTCAAGGCCCCATAGATATTGTTGTCATAATAATTTGACGCATGTGGGCATTGGAATTATTGTTTTGTGTTGCTTCGTTTTAATGATTTGGTGCAAATAGAATTTTAAGATTTTTTAGGTCTAACTATTTTTCTTTACTGTTCTAACTTTTCTTAACGAACATAATCATACAAAAGTAACATTGATTTATGCAAAGTTTGATAGAACTGCGCTTTGCCGTTTCAGCGATTTTGATAATTTTCTTTGTTGTCTATGACATAGCACTGACGAAAGAAGCAACGCCTTAAACGTCCACTTTGTACGCTTACATTTATCACAAACATGTATCGATAGCACAGTATATGACACTATGATATCGGCCGTCCACTTGTTAATATGAGATAGAACGAACACGAGATGCACGTGCTTCACGAACCTTCGTAGACAACGCAAAATAGTTGTCTACGGGATTTAGACAACGGTAAAACTGGCCACTGATTGGCCAGTGGACGGTAGCTGTGGTCTAAAACGGGTTAGATCAGCTAGCTGACCAACTTCACGTGCTCTGTCTTCTTTAAAAAGACATGTAGGTGGCCGGTGCGGTCCAACATTTGCATTGACGGTCAAATTAACGAAAAACTTCCTTGTTCACCATGAGAAATAAAGTAATTTGAATAACAATAAATGCAGATATGTTTTTCTCAAATAAGACTAGGTGTTGATTGTATTGGTTGATTGTTTTTATACACTTAAAAAACAGGATGCATTGATTCAATAATACAGAATTTGAAACTGTTCATCACTAAACTGTTTTAACATACCTTAAGGTCAATGAGTGAGACTATGTGATACTTTAATTAATAAAAACTGTCAGAGTGTTATTCTGGAAATGGCTTGGTATGAACTATTGATTACTTCCTGTTACTAGCATCACAGTGCTTGCTCATAATTGCATAAAACAGAAGCTAGTGAAATGTTGACTGTTTTCATACATTTCACACCTCAGCCAATTTTGCAACTTTTGACTGTTGACCCCTCTCATACTCAAAATGATATTTCTCGGTTATTTACCAACAAATTTTAATTCTGTTTTTTTTTCTTTAACTCCGCAAACCATTGATCTTGATATAAATGTAAGTATTTATACCAGTTATTTGCTATATAATAAAATTTACGCAAAAGAACACTTGTGTGCAGAACCTTTTTGTTGGGTATATTATAAAGTTACTTGATTTCTTGACAAGGTATGAGACAGGGAATGCCGGACTTGGGGTCATATTACCCGAGCCTCAGGCGATGGATAATATGAAAGCCAGACCGGCAATATATCCTCACATTCCCTGTCAACAAACCAAGTAATTGTTTTATTACACTGCAAAGCATTTCTCGGGCAAAGCAGAATCAAAAACAACATTGATGTTTTTCATTTATTTCGCTCAATTTATTTTAAACGGCACATTTCCCGTTGGGAACGTCAAAATTCACCTTTACGCATGAATGGGATCCGTTAGCTCAAAACTAGGTCATATGATACATTTCGTGATTGGGGTGACACCAGTTTGAAAATGGGTCACCTCCCGGCCAGAATTCTTGACGCTGAAAATTTGCTCAAAATCGCAATTTTTTCATGACCGCGTACCTGTGAAATTTTCGCGAAAAATCATGAAATTTCAAAACTGCCAAAACTCACTCAGAATTGCATAGCAACAATGTATATGCACTGCTGACCACCAAAAGGACCTAATTACCCCTAAAACCTTTTCAATCTGGTCATCCCAGCATCCCCACCCCATCCACTAAGCATTACCGGGATATCATATAGGGATATCAGTGAGCTCATAACTAGGTCATATGATACCTTTTCTTGATCGGGGTGACACCAGCTTGAAAATGGGTCACCTCCCCGCCAAAATTTTTGACGGTGAAATTTTGCTCAAAATCGCAATTTTTTCATGACCGCGGCGGATATGTCGAATTTTCGCGAAAAATCATTAAATTTCAAAACTGCCAAAACTCACTCAGAATTGCATAGAAACACTGCATATGAACTGCTGACCACCCAAAAGTGCCTACTTACACCTAAAAACTGGGAAATCTAGTCATCCCAACACCCCCACCCCATCCACTAAGCATGACTGGGATATCATATAGGGATAGCAGTGAGCGCAAAACTAGGTCATATGATACCTCTTCGTGATCGGGGTGACACCAGCTTGAAAATGGGTCACCTCCCGGCCAAATTTTTGACGGTGAAATCTTTCTCAAAATCGCAATTTTTTCATGACCGCGGACCTGTCGAATTTTCGCGAAAAATCATTAAATTTCAAAACTGCCAAAACTCACTCAGAATTGCATAGAAACACTGCATATGAACTGCTGACCACCCAAAAGTACCGACTTACAACTAAAACTTGGAAATCTGGTCATCCCAACACCCCCACCCATCCACTAAGCATGACTGGGATATCATATAAGGATATCAGTGAGCTCAAAACCAGGTCATATGATACCCGGTCGTAACAGTCTTGACTTCAATAGATAATGGATCTTTTTGATATGGCCACTTTCATATTGGTAATTCTTCAACTGACAATATTATACAACACAAGATCCTGTAAGGCGTACATGACCCATGTTAACTTTGTGGGACCAATCACAGATTACAATAGTAATAATAATTTATGCAAATAAGGCAAGCTCTGGAATACTTAATTGTACATATTATAAATAATAAATATTCTATATCATAATTTTGATGGCCTGACCAACTAGAAATATCTTTGTGTCTTTGATTCTTAGAAGACTGAATTGCATTACCTGTACTTAGTGTAGATGTCAAAACATTTGGCAACTAATTATTAAGTCGGTATGAAACAACAATATCTGTGTTTCCATAGTAATTTATAAATATTGTATTACTATGTAACTTGTTGGTCATTTATGCAAATCATATCGCATGTGCCTTCAGCCCAGCCTTCTCAATTTGATTAAAATAAAAGAGACAGATATTGTTTATTAGAAATCTATGGGATATACAGATAATTAGACAAATTAACCTTTGTGGACAAAAACTGTGTGACACTATTAAAATCTGGAAAATAAATTCCAGACAATAATTAGAAATTAACTTTGTGATAAAAATCTTTAACCTTGTTTATTTCTACAATTTATTAAGAACTAATTGTTTATTTGGTTGTGAAAAACTATTGAAGTTCTCTGTGGTAACATATTATTCAAGCTGGACATATTAAATATTGAAACTCACTTTGTGTCATTTGTAAGAACAATATGTTTTCCTACACCACACCCCCACTCCAGACACAACAACAACAACAACAACCATGTACAACGAATTATACCTTGTTAAACAGAGACTCTTCATTAACTGCTAGGTAAAATGTCGAAAAAATGAATCAAAATCCTCTGAGGGGTTGAAAATGTTACCTTGCTCTTGTTAAACATAGTTGGAAACTGTTTCCATATTCCATTTTCTGAACATTCTGCACAACGTGGCAAATGGTTGTTTTAATTTAAAGGGAAATAACTATGCTTTGAACGGTATTGCTAAAAGACAGAATCAGGTATCTTGTTTTAGTATTCTCTTATAATTTCAATAAGGTATTATATTTCCATATTTTATATACACACTCCGTTTTATATTAGTTTTAAATAACGCCAGAAAATCGATCGACTTCTATGCTGTTTAGAGCACAATGACTAGCGTTTGATGACAGGGTCGGATCCAAATAGGGGTTCAATGGGGCTGCTGGAACCCCATTTTGGGCAGCAATATTTAATTTTCATGCGAATTTCGGCTAGAATGTTGGAAATTAACATGTAACTACCCTAAGACTGTCACAAACGAACCTTCTTTCCGGAAGTCTTTTATCCGACCCTGGTCCGATGTATACAAGTATTCAGTCCGGGTACTGAGGGGTTTGGAAAAACCCAACTGGCCCCAAAGTGGTTGTCTGAATTTTAAAAAACCCGAAATCATTTTCTTTAACCACAGAAGCCTTTCGATTTCTAATAGGAAATAAAGCGCTGGTATAATGTAACAATGGCAGAACAATAAAAAAGGAATAAATGATGGATTCACTAATAAAGTGACTGACTAATGAACGAGTGAGTGATTAATAACTAAATGATTACTGATCGATCGATCGATCCGATCGATCGATCGATTGATTGATTGATTGGATGATTGATTGATGTTATAATGACGTTAAAACAAATATCACTGCCTCTCATCCTCCCCTACCCCACCCCCATCGGCAGGCGTATGCATGTTTTATCCGGGCTGTTAAATGGAAAGTCATGAAATCCAAGCAGAGGAAAAACAGCCTCAGCAACTGCCTGTATTGGTTAATTCTTTACGGTGATACAATGTTTGTTAAAAAGATGCGGCGATGGTGCTTTTACAGGCGAATCTTACTCTGGACTAAACGTGAAATCTTCATCTTGTCTAAACTAAAACGTGAAATTGTTCGAGTTTGCTTGGAGTCCTGGCGCGTAGGTGCCTATACACGAATACGCGAGTATGCGGCAGAATCGACATGTTTCTCCTCATTATGCTCGGAATGCACCGAATCCTACCATTTATGTCAGAACTCTACGTTAGTGGCGTTCTCTAGCAAAATTATAAATCCACATGAATAGACTAGTGGCTAGCTATGCCACTTACACCTAGGTCAGCTACAAAAGCTACAAAATCTAGACGCCAACCAAGAAACAGGCGATAAATGATTTATTTTCGCTGGGGTTATATTTCCCTCACTTCCCCAGGGAAAACACGCGAAAATTAAACCATCGTGAAATACCACAATAGTTGAAATTTGCGGATTTGCATTGTAAAAAATCCACTGCAGTTTGTAAATTTCATAGCTCTATGTTTTAAAAAAAGCTTATCGTTTTCGAAAATGAATCCAGATTACGAATGTTTGGGTCTCCTACCCGTTTCTGATACTCCGCTAAGTGCATGTAAGTCTCATACACTTAACCAATGTTCTTGCAACACCGATCATACTTGTTTAATTCCCCTGCGTGGAATCGCAGTATACTCTTCAAACTTAAAAAATAATAAAATAATCATGTTCACTTCTTTTTATGAAACAACCATTAAATACCCTATATGTATTTGGAAACCACTGGCATTTAATCAATGTAGGATGGAAATAACCCACAAAAGTCTCAAAATCGTCAGTAGAGGGTGTATTATCCGTTAACGAAAATTCTCGTTTTTTTTAAATATGGAGTCCTAAGTGAACAATTCTATGCAATTCTGCAAAAATGTGATTGCTTACACAGAAGATGCTTCAGCATTTTTGGCCGATTTCGATATACCGTCTGTACAAAAGCAACGGTAAAATTTGTGACTTTTTGTTTAAACCCGACCTCGTTAAAACGTCCATGCTTGGTGGTATGGTTTAGTGTATTATTTAGAGTGCGTGCTACAGTAGTCAAGTGGCAATTCGCTTAGGAGGTCATTTTATTATACATTTAAATCAAGACAGACGTTGCAATTACTATGTAATTGTCACAGGGTGAGAAAGAATGTGCAGCCAGACCGGGACTCTAACCCGTGACCCCTCGCTTACAGGGCGAGTGCTCTCCCGACTGAGCTATACATCCGCTTACACATCGTCTCCCCAGATAGTGACTAGATTCCTACCGTGACATAATGATTATGTATCCTATGAAAAAAGCAACCCCATCTCACTCTCGAAAATCGCATATTACATATTAAACGAAATGTTGTTGAGCTGCGCTGCAGTCTATGAATCAACAAGTTGTAAATCGTTGTCCTCTTCCTCCTCCGCCGACAAAGAAGAGCAACAAGCAATGGAAGTCTGAGCGATCTATGGATTCCTTAGATTTACGCCGACCGTAAACCTCAATCAAACATTCATTTCGTGTCAATCGTTTCAAATGATTCAGCTGCAATCACCGTTCACTATTCAACTACTACTACTTTCGGACTGTACGACCCGGAACTGAAACCAGCAGTAGTGACACGTTGTTTTGGCGCAAAACTTACACGGTGGAAATTCTATATAAACTGGCAGGATTAAAAAAAAACTGTTTATAGGGCAAACGCATGTTAAAAATTGACATGGATTCACTTTTATCATTCAATGATTAACAAATAATATTTTGTTACATTATGCGAGTTCGCGGCTGAATCCACATGGTTCCGTTAACAGAACGAGTTTTCTTTTTCTTAAATAATTACTGTTTGTGGTGTCTATTTTAAAGTTACTTTTTATAAACTATTCTCTCTAGAAGTTTATGGAGGCTGTGTCTTTTGAATATGGCAATTTCTGATATGAATACTTCACCTCTCTTTTTGTCGCGAACCTCGCGAGTATTATATGTAAATGACTTAAAAAGCCTTAAACAAAATTTAAGTTCTGTGCGTAACCTAAAGTTTGTTTCATTAATTTTAATATTTATGGTGTAATTTCAAGTAATAATTGATCTAAAATTAATATTTGTGTTAAATTTCAAAATTCTTAAAGACACAGAATTATTATACATGATTGTTGGTTTTGGTAATGTATATTACTATTAAAGCTTCAATTAAGTCATTATATTGTCAATTGTTTAATATACAAATAGTCAAGAATTTCTTACTTTTGGAACCGAATTTTGTAACAAGTAAAAGTGAACAGAATATTCATTGTGGATTTAACAAAGTGATTCGTATTGGATTTAATAGTGAAATTCTTACCATCTGGATTTATATAACGTTTAATTACATCCCATCAGGGATGAAAACTTGACTCCGCTACACTTTTTTGGGTGGGGTGTATTTTATAACATTAAATGAAGTTTTCCTGTTATCATGGAAATATCCGTCATATAATACTTAAATCTTGCTGAGATATTCTAAAAAAGTTTCTATTTAAACAACTTTTTATTTAATTTATAATCAGGATGTTCAAACTTGTTCGAACTTAAGTTTTTACACTTAAAACTAAACATAATTCATGATAATAAATCGCTCTTCACATTTAGTTTTTGTCCGATTTCACAGTGCAATGACGCATGCGCCGTTTGCAAAGTTTATCTTCTTTCTAAAGGTTGTTTTGTCTCAAAGAAATTAGCGAACAAGGGAGAACCTTTCATTGATGAATAATAATTGTACATAAACTTGTGCGGGTCTCCAGTCTAGTCACAGACCATGTTTGCCAAACGCAAGTTTTAATAACACCAAATCACACTGTATCCCTCCGTGGTCCATCCGAATGGAGTCCGTTTTAATATATGCTATTTTTTCTCTTCATCTGGGGCCTTTTAACCGTTAGAAATCGGCCTGTTTGCGGCTTGTTTGCAGATAAAAACATGTCAGGCAAATAAATGAAAGCGATTTCATGCCTATATCTCGTTTGGTAGAGGCTTACTAGTTCCGGAACAGCGGATGTATATTTTTGGCACCGTATTTGCGATACCGCGTTTAAAATAGGGTCTGTTCGGTTAGAGATCAGTAATTTTCTTACAAGTAAGTTAACCCCCAATTTCCTGTTTGTTTTTGAATAGTTGAAATGTAGATCTTCGCAGCAATATATGGTTGTCTAGAAATTAAGATGATAGAAATCATGTTAAATGTACAATGAATATTGGGAATTAACATTGAGGTCAATGGGAATTGGATTTACTTTTGGTGCAACCTCAGGGTTTTATGCAAACGATACACACGTCAAATTCATAACGTTGAGAACGTTATGAAATTTTGGAGGTGATTGTCTTACACAAGGGCTTTTTCAGATGTTTTGGGGAATAAGGCCACTGCCAAAATTAGTAATTGTTTTCACGGTATACACCGACTTTACAGTGGTTACACATATGAATTCAAGGAATGTAGTTTTCGTAGATAACTGATTAAAAGTAAACACAGGATTTTCAAAATGTTTAAGTCTCTGGAATATATAGATTCTCGTTTTTATTTGTCTCTGTTGTACAGGCAAAAGGTTTTTCACCTGAAAATCATCCCTATTTGGCATACAGAACGGGGCCAAATATCAGCCCCGTGAGACTGGCTGAAAAAGCCCTGTTAAATACGTTCTCGCCGTTAATTCAGTTACCGTATATTTGAAGAAAGCCATTACTAGATTGACATCATCCCTAAACCTTTTCAAAACTATAATAATTCTGTTTTTAGATATTTTATATCACCATAAATACCAGACATTGAAAACAGAACTGTAGTCTGTTGATTGAAACCAGAAAACTGCTAGACAAACATCTCCTAAATTGCATCTTGTCTGGACTGTTATTAATTCTTGTGAAAACAGAAACCCACCAGAAACACAAAGGATACACAAGGTAAAGGTTGTCATAAAGCAGGCGTGCAAAGAGATTAAACAAACAGTACATTTGAACGAGAAAGCAGTTAAATATACTCAGCAACCTGAAATTTTGAAAATTTGAATAAGAAAACAAAAATTCAAATTTTTTTTCTTAAAACTTATTGGCATTTTTATTGCAGAGAAATCAAATGTTCTTGAATGTTTGCAGAAACAACTTAGTTATCTTTCAATTTGATAAAATAAGGCTTAAAAGAAAATGTAATTTTGTTATAAAACTTAATTACTTTAATTTTGTAAAAAAAACAACAACAACAATACGTTTACAAGCTCAACTATATGACATCATTTCAAGGATTGATGTCCAAGGATTGACGTCAGCTGTCCAAAGGTTTTTCCCCGTTACACGCCCAAATTACAATATGAAATCGATGTTCAAGGGTTTTTGCATAGGTTAAATCTAGCAAACAAAACCCCGCAAATACGGATTCATTTCATTCTTTTATTAAAACGACATTGATATCAATTTTAAAACAACAAAACTAGATGAAGCTCTATTAACTTGTCTCTGATCATTATGCTTACCTTTTTGGTTGCACGACGATGGCAGAGGTTTAAGAGATTATGAAGGTTGACGGGGTAATCTTTTTCTAAAGAATCTAGAAGCTCGATCTGTCTTTTATCCCTGTCATCGTGTTCTTGCTTATTTAACTCCAGGGGCTCTGGTCTCGGTTAGATCATTGAGTTCCCACACATTTGGCTTTGTAATGCTATTAGTTCTTATGTTTTATCTGTTTTTGTGCTTTTGCATGCAACATTGTTGAGCTGATGGGTGGGTTGGAGTTATTTCACCAAGACAACTTGTACTTAATTGTTGATATGAGAAACTGTTGGGACAAGTGTAATGCTTGTGCTCCCTAGAACCGCGTTTAAACCCCCAGGTGCAAATTGTTTTGCCACTTACCGTTCCAAAGCGGTAACCCCAAATGTTCTTTATTTCTTTAATTGCTTGTGGTATGTTGTTTGAAATTGATTTTGTTATAAACACATGCTCTCCTTTCCTCGCTACTCTTTCGCTGCGTTGGGAGGCTGTGTTTTCTGAGTGTCGCAATTCTTGATATGAATATTTCACTTTTCCTAAACAAGTTCAAAGCAAACGCGACCACACGATGCGGTTCAATTTGTTCAAAAAACAAAGACGATGCGGTTATTTTATAAAAAAACAAAGACGATGCGGTGTCATCTGTTCATAAAAAGGTCATAATAAAACTGTTTTGAATAGTGAATAACTCAAAAAAGCCTAAACATTGAGAAACGGAACTGAAGCCGTTCTATTGAAACCAGAAAACTGCTTGACAAAAAGGAGAAAAAGCTCCTCAAATGCTCCATGTTTCTGTGAAAATAATTAATTCTGTCACAAATCAACAACTTTTTACTTAAGAGAAAACCCACCAAAAGCGAATATAAAAAAACAACAGCTCAAATGATGTCCTTGCTGGCGTACATCTGCAAAACATAAACGAACATTCGGTACATATGAACGATTACAGCAGAAAACAGGATTTTAAGCAAACCTGACAAAGACATTAAAGAATAAGGCATATAGAGAAATTGATGGATTATCGCCTAAAAACGGTCAGTGCTAAACAACCTGTACTCTGAAAACCGGAAGAAAATATTTAGTTTGCTCATATCTTTCATTAGATCAGGCTTAGTTATATTATTGTAGTATACTGTCTACTTGTTCATGGTTTGTTATACCCAGTTAAAAACCCATAAGTTTAATGTTTGGAATATATCAATACGAACATGACCACATCTTGAAAAAAGTCAAACCACGGAAACTGCTTCGCAAAACGACGTATCAAAAGCATTATTGTTTGAACTTAAAATAGAAGGAGAGAAAAACCACATAGATTCTAATATTAAAATAATCAAAGGTTGTACAAAACATTAACAAACCACAAGTAAACGTGAATGATACAAAATAAAAAAAACATGTATTTTTAGCAAACCTGTTATAGATTTAAGCTATATTTGGATCGAAATGCTAAATATGTTTAGGAATTTCTAAGTCTAGATCAACTAACTACACGTTCTGTCATTGATTAGTATCACACTGCTTTGACGAACGTCTAGAGACATCGCTATATAAAAAGTCTGACCGACGGGTGGCGCTCTTGCAAGATAAACAAATCCAAAATCAATCGCGATTATTAATGAAATTAGTTAATAGTGTTTTAACCCTTTCCTTGATATATACGCATTTTTACGCATGTGCGACCAGTGTAGATCCAGATCAGCCGGCATATCCTTGCCGTCTGATCAGGATCTGCACTGGTCCCATTTTGGTCAGAAATAACCTAATGATTCAAAAAGCGAACAGTTTAGATCCTGATCAGACGACACGGATGTGCCGGCTCATCTAGATCTAAACTGTTCGCCCTAGCAATAAAGGTGTATCTATACAGGAAAGGGTTAACCGTATTTCTTCCACACAGGGCAATATGAAATTTAGGCAATACGCTATCGAAGCTACAAAATCATGTATATGGTTTATAAAACAAAGGCTTTTAAGTAACTGCCTCTCGCATTTTACAAAAATGAATGCAAATATATGGTACGCCGTTGATGCCTTCTAGTGCTTATGGTTTTTAGACTGTCACATTATATGTTGGTGTGATGGCAATGACTTGTATTAAATGTGTAAATTATCGTTGTAATTGTTATTAAAGAATTAACCATTAATTAATTACATTTCAAAGTGATTGACCCCAAGTATGCCAATGATTCAGTTTTGTTGCTGGAAACACATTAACTTAATACAAAACTTATTTTCAACTCATAGAAAATGTTTACTAGCTGGTTTAACCATTTTTATGCGGTTAAAAATGTCAAAAAATAACAATTTTTAAAATAGTATAATACAAAGATGGTCATCCATTGAAAAAATTCTCAAATGCGTTGACAAAAACTTCACAAAACGACTTGTCAAATATATCATTTTCCTGAATATCACTATATCACTGTGGGGAATCATATGATCAAAATAATCTCTAAGCTATAGGGAAATTTTGAATTTTGTGAAGTTTTCATTTCTGAGTTGCACAAAACGATCACAGACTATATGTTTTATACTACAACTGCTAACAAGTGTTTTGTTTAGAATTTTACCAGATTACCTCTGCAGTGCCATGTTTTTGTCGGTCATCCTGATGACCGACATATTATAATGGACCAAACTTGAGCTTTCTACCTGAACACCGGTTAACAGCGATGTAAAGCAAAGTTCACGGACCAGAAGGAACGGATAGTTTAGAAAAGTAGACTCTTACTAAGTCGTTATTTATGAATAGACTCTTACTCAGTCGTTATCTATGAAAACCTAGAGGCCTCTTATTGGATGTTAAACGACGTCATATATGGAGTCTGTACCTATTCTTAAATCCTCTGTCCAGCTTCTGATCAGCTAGGCTTATTAATCATAAAGATATTTTCGACGAAGAACAATAAACATATACATGGATTTTGTCTAGTAAATGTATACTGTGTATGATAAACAAAAGATGTACAGCTTAAGACTCTATTAGCAACTACAATGTGTAGAGAGCACTGAACAGAGATTAGCTTTTTGCTTTATTTTCTTATCTACGAACTTCTGCAGCATTTTGTGAAACTCGGGTACAGGGGTATCACGGGGAACGTTTTTCATGTTTAAGCTAGCTCGATATGGATTACATTCTTCATTACTTTGATAAGTTTGCTAAACTGTAATCTTGCATTTTGCCACTCAACTGGTTATTAAAGATTTATAATGTTTTGAATGTAAAAAATATCATTCGAACATCAGAACACACATTTTTGCAGGAATCTTTAATCGGGTCATGAAACTGACAATAATAGACAATACAAGTTTTAGCTTTCCAAAGTTTTAATTTGGTTTTGAAGCTACAAAATAATCTTTGGAACATGCGAAAACACATATTTTTGCGGAAGTTTCAAATCGAGTTATGAAACTGTCAATAATAGACAAAACAAAATTATGCTTTCCAAAAAGCTAGTCGGTCATTAGCATAACTCTTTTAACAAACAAAGACGGCGCTAAAGTGCATACTTTAGGCAAATTTGAAATTAACGCGTTTGGTTGTTATTGGAAGTCATAAGACATTCTAAGTAAATACCAACATTCTAACGAAATTGTTCTAGATCAGAAAGAGCAATGTTATACCAGTGAGTCCCGGCCAGACTGTGTGAACATTTTTCTCTCCCACTCTGTGACAGTGAAAAACTTTGTTTTTTTTAACATATTCTGAAGCTTTTGGTATATATTTACAGCTTGATTATCGTTGCTTTCTAACACTTTGTGACACAAATAGTGTTTGATAAACTTTTCAATTTCGGTTTACCTTCAGGTGAATTATTTTGTTTGCAAACAGGGTTAGTTTTATCACCTGCTTAAATACATCTCCTTCGAAAGAAGGAATACCTATAAATAAACTTACATTTTTGTATGACATCCAATACATATAAAGCGCTTTAATTTCAAGTGGCTTAAAGTTTAAACTTTTGTGCCGTCTTCTTAAAAGGTTGTGCTAATGACCGACTAGCTTTTTGGAAAGCTAAAACTTGTATAGTTCTTTGGTGTTCTGAATTATGAGGAAGAGGTCATGGGCGAAATATTGTCAGTATAATTATACCTTCCAGTAGGCATATGATAGGCTACATAATAAGCTTCACACAAACCATGGACAAAATATACTTCATTTTTCATTGTTTTACATTTGTTTAGAGATCATTTTGATCATGTGATTCCCCATAGTGTATTTTAACTTGAGATAAAAAAAACGACGCTTTGTACTGATGTGGATGATGTGGAAATTCCCCAGAAAGAGATAAATATGTCAAAGTTTGTGTAAAAATTAAACAAACGAACAATACGCGTGAACGAAAAAGCAATATTGGTAATTTTAGCAAACTTGTTATAAACTGACACCAAAAAGAAACTGTGCGCTGGAGTCTCACAGTAATTTTTATATTTATCGATGACAAAATCAGGATGAATTTGGTATTAAAATTTAGGATTTTTATTGTTTAAGATGATAATGATTAATACAAACGTTTATGGCTTCGTATTGAGGGAATTTTAAGCTCAAATGACAGAGGGGTCAAAAGGAAAATTCACAGTTTTGTAACTTTTGAGATTTGTGGCTTTTTTAGCCACGTTTATTACATTTCATCAATCCAATTTGTTCTGTAAATTGTTAAATATCGTTATCTGGAATCGCGTTTCACTCATTCGGGCATATGTCAAGTCACGGATTTTGTTGATGGCGTGATTCCGCATTGCTCTCCGCGAAAGCAAGTCCCAGAGTTGCTCTATTGGGTTCATGTCAGGAGAACACGCTTGCCATGGTAGCACGTCAACGCCATGCCGAGCCAGATCATTTTTAGTAACACGAGCCGTATGTTTTCAGAGTACCACGAATAACTACCAGATCTGTCTTCCTACCGCCCAGTATACCCCTATATCATGACACTGCAAGCGCCAAAATCACCAAACTTAATCAGATTTACTTTGTTTACAGGTCATATACACTTTACATTAATTTTACTAGTTGAAAATAAACCGAGCCAAAATGAAAACTGCAAAAAGCATGTTACACAGTAAAACTCCAATTAGGTTAATGATGTCAGTACATGCTTATAATTATCTGGAGGAATTTGATCACCTATATGTTTGTCTTTGAAGTTGTCGGTTCAGTTTAAAAATAAAAGAAAGAAGAAAATAAATACGTAGTAGAGGAAAATGAAGCATTGGATTGTGCTCTTTTTTAATAAAAAGGGAGGTAATTTGAATCTAAAAACTGGTAATAAGTTGTTTTCCGGTAAAGTTAAAAGTTTCGCCTTGTTACATGACCAGGCACCTTTAAATCTTTGATTGGATGATGAGTCCTTTCAAAGTTGGTTTAAAATACGATAATAAATTTCCATTCCGCTTTTGATGATACCTGAATATAACGTGACTATTAATTACCTTCTTTAATCTTGTTCTTTTCAAAGTTGACAGTAATTGGAAGTTAATCATGGTACAGAGCGCACCTATTATGTTTGTAACGATTGATTTTCTTCGATTACCGTCGTGATTGCATGGATAGGCGCTGTAGATGTGAAGGTACGGGTTCGCTCCAGGTAGAGGCAATATCATTTGATACTTCTATACTCTATCAATATGATTATACGTGAATTTAACATCTTTGAGCTCTGATCTGTCAATGTGTACAATAGAGTGTTTTCCAGATGCACCATCTTTGATTTACTTTATTTGGTACAGATGAACCTGCCTTAGCAGCCACCTGTATTCAGCAACCACCTGTCTTACCAGTCCAGTCTTAAGCTGACATTTCGTGCTTATTTTAACTGTCTTAAACAACCACCTGTGTTAAGCAGCCACTTTTTGTCATTGCGACCCGGTTTCAGCGAAAAATACCTCTAAATATTGATGTTGAAAAATTTTACCTACTACGAATATTACTCAAATTGTGCGAAGCTGCCATTAAACCAACGGAATTATGAATACATTGAATCCCAAAACCAGTCAATTTACCGGACTTCCGTTGGTTTAATGGCGGCTGCGCACCCTTTCAGAAATATAAGTACTAGGTCAAATTTTTCAACTTCACTTTTTAGAGGAGGTATTTTTCGCTGAAACCGGGTCCTTTTGCTTTTTGTCACTTCCTTGGGTGGCTGATTAAAATTCTATCGAACTCATAACCGCTCGGCTACGGAGCTCCACCTTTAATATTGGTTTAAAACATTAAAAATAGGTTTTGGATTCTCTCACTACCTAGTTTCTCATTTCTAATAGCAGAGATTATCATTTATCTAGGAAACATCCATAACTATACTGCTCAAAGTTTGCTAAGTACCAAGAAAAGTTGTGTACGTAAATTTTGCTATGTGTCAACCATTAGCTTTATTTAGGTTTTATACCCCCGATTTATTGAGTGATTTTAAACCAATATAGATGAATGTTTGAACACTTATATTGTGTTTTCAGATGATATTGTCTCTACCTGGGAGCGAACCTTCACCGACAGCGCCTAGCCCTGCAATTCCGACGACGTAAGCAATTTAGCTAACCGGGAAAACCCCCAAAAAGGTTGATCGAATACCGTAATCACCCTAAATATTGGGACAGTTAAAAATAATTAAAAATTTTCGTGTCCCAATATTAAGGGTCGCATAAAAATATTTGTTCAAAAAGTGTCCCAATATTTTGGGTCGATTTTCATGCATGCACTAGTTATGTCTAAAAACAATATAGGAAGTCAACCTAGACGGATCAACCGTAACATAATTATGATTATACGAAATCAAATAATTTTAATATTTTTGTAATTATTTTCTGTCTACAGTTTAGAGATTAAAATGATTTATTTTTGTGTTAAAACTTGTCAAGCATTATTTCGTTAAGTGGTAATTGACATTCCACTAATCCCTTTGCATGTTTTTTAATGACACATGCTTGCTGACTTGAAACAGGTGGCTTAACTGGGAAGTTTTCACACCTGTGTCGGTCATTGGACAGTCTGTTTGATAAGAATTAACTTCAATACTCAGGACTGACACTGACACTCGCCCCAGCTGTTATTTGCACTTGCATAATCAGTTTATAGCTAGTTTTTGACAATTAACAGATCGGAAAACGAGAGAAAAATTCTTTGGATACAGGGATATAATTAATTAAAAAAGAAAGCGATAGCAGTTTTATTTTACAGGGGAACTTTAGTTAAATAAAAAAGGTATATCGGTACTTTATATATTCTAATTTTTTCTTGAATTCCTCATGGTAGATATCCCTGAACATTAAAAGTTTTGTTTCAAATACAGGGCATAGTAAGGTAAACTCTGCAATAACATAGTAAAAGTCTGAAGAACATGGGCCGACCTGCATAGTTACCGAGCAGATATCTCTTGTCCCAAAATTTAGGAACGCGAAAATACCATTTATGAAAGTGTCCCAAA
Source organism: Corbicula japonica (assembly GCA_038501625.1). Taxonomy (NCBI): domain Eukaryota; kingdom Metazoa; phylum Mollusca; class Bivalvia; order Venerida; family Cyrenidae; genus Corbicula; species Corbicula japonica. Next base: position 3,388,033 of record JAZAYU010000036.1, read on the forward strand.
ACTTAGGGACACCGAAAAATACCGATAATAAAAGTGTCCCAAAATTTAGGGACACAAAAAATAATTTTTTTCGTGAAAAATAAGGGTGTCCCAATATTTAGGGTGTCCCAATACTTAGGGTGATTTACGTTATCGGAAACGGGATATTATACTGAAACCGTACTGACTATATGTACGGGGAGACTTTTAGAGTTTATTTAGAATTTGAAGGGGATGATGTTAAAGATGGGTATGTTGATAATAATAATGTAAAAAACATAAAATGGATGTCTGTATATATACAGTAAAGTAAACGTAGATTGAGTTCCCTACAATTATGTGTAAACTTGGGACCTTACTGATATATTACTAATAATTTCTAATTTAATATATTATAATGTCGATTTCACACTGATCTGCGGTTATCATGGTGCTTAGCAAACTTTGGGCAGTATACATTTATTTAATCATAATATTTGTTTTATGCTTTTCAGTGAATTATAGAATTTTCCCGGTGAAATAAAAGTGGTATTTCACTGGAATATCCTTTTATTTTTCACAGATTTTTTCACGTTGGCACCCAAACGCACATAGCATACCAAATTAAAACGGGCTCAAATTTGTATATTTGATGTCACGACGTCACGTCATTAACAAGCGGTTGTGACACCATTTCTGGCAACTTTTCTGTCAAATTCACGCCAATTTAGCACAAAAAGCATACAATACTAAAATTTGGTGTTCCGCTGAACACATGTGTCGCCTGCCAGCAAAAAGTTCAAATGTGGGCCTATGTTAAATCATATATCAAAAAAAAGATTTAATTCAAGTTGTTTGCAGTACTACCTGTACACTAGAATTTGGTGTTCCACGGAACACACATATCACCTCAATTGCATTCAAAAGGGGCTTAACTAAATATGGTGAAATCTGGGTTATCTTTCATGTTTTCATCAATGGCTATTTGCATGCAGATGATATATAATTATATTCCAAGTATTAAGTTAAAAGGAAAAGCACTTTCAAATTTATAGGCAATATTAAGTAAATGTTAAAGTTACATGTGAAAGGGACATAATTCATAAAATATTTCAACAGGACTTATCATTCTTGTTGTCACAGATGGCGTTGTTCATGAAGATGATATATTCCTAGTATGAAATGAGTAGAACAAGTACTTTTAAGTGTATGCCACATTTTCACGTTAAAGTGTCCTTTGAAAGAGGCATAACTAAAAAAATTGAAACAGGAGTAATCGAATTGTTCACTGATGGCATTGTTCATGAAGATGATATGTTCCCAGTATTAAATGAATACGAAATGTAATTTCAAAGTTATATTTAAGATTAAGTTTCATGTTGAAGTTGCATGTGAAAGGGGCATAACTAAAAAATAATCAAACAGGAGTTATCATTCTTGTTGTAACCGATGTTGCTGTTCATGATGATGATAAATTCCAAGTATGAAGTGAACAGGACAAGTACTAACACAGTTAAAGGCAACATTAAGTTTCATGTTAAAGTTGCATTTGAAAAGGGCATAAATCAAAACTAGTCAAACAGGAGTTATCATTCTTGTTGTAACCGATGTAACAGTTGTTGTTCATGATGATGATATATTTCAAGTATGAAGTGCATAGGACAAGTACTAACACAGTTAAAGGCAACATTAAGTTTCATGTCAAAGTTGCATTTGAAAGGTGCATAACTCAAAAATAGTCAAACAGGAGTTATCATTATTGTTGTAATCGATGATGATGTTCATGATGATGATATATTCCAAGAATGAAGTGAATATGACAAGTACTAACACAGTTAAAGGCAACATTAAGTTTCATGTTAAAGTTGCATTTGAAAGGTGCATAACTCAAAAATAACAAACAGGAGTTATCAATCTTGTTTTTACAGATGTTGCTGTTCATAATGATGATATATTCCAAGTATGAAGTGAATAGAACAAGTACTTTCAAAGTTATAGGCAACATTAAGTTTCATGTTAAAGCTGGGGACTACCGGACGACGCCGAAGACGACGACACCGACGACGACGACGACGACGCCGACGTAGAATAGGATCCCTGTGTGTCTACCTGCTACTGCAGGCGACACAATAAAGAAAATTTGTTTTTACCAGCGAAAGATAGAATTATATTTCACTCGTGAACTCTGGAATTTTCGACACTTGTGAAAATACGAATTCCGGAGCACACTCGGTGAAATATATTTCTATCTTACACTGGTAAAAACAAATATTATCTATATCATCATTTAACTATAATTGATGCAAACATAAATTTGTTCCAAGCATGACAGTGCGATAAACTAACTCGCTTCATCAGATCACGTTTATTGAAAAACGGTAGAAATGCATAACATAGTTTCCATGGTTTCAGATAAAGACATCATTCAGTTGTGCACATCAATTACAGATATTTAGAGAACATGAGACAAGCTGATTAGGCATCACTGCGACATTATAGTTATGTAAACGACAATAGCACAGTTATATAATATAATATATATTAATATAAAATGCTGCACGTCACGTAGAAAGACGAGTTTAGTGATCATATTGTTGTTAAATTTAATTTGTTAAGTACTATATTTAAAATTAAAAAAAACAACAACATAATTTATAGTTTTTGTTTATCTTTCTTATTTACTATTAGGAACAATTGCCCATTACGCTCTTCATAATTAGAATTTATTGCGACAAACCATTTACCCATTGAATGCCTAAAAACTGACAAAAGCACTAATAGATGAATCATTTATATTAAAATATCCAATAAGATCTATCAACCGAAATCTCCAGTGGCAAATGTACATGTATTTTGGTAAAGGGCATTTGTCTTTTTTACGATGGGAGAAGATATAAAACAGATAGCACTATTTGCATATTATTTTTTAATTTTCCCATGATGCTTCTAAGTATTATTATACTTATGTGCAATTAAACCCCATCGTGTTTTACTGTAATATCAACTAATTTCGCGGGGGCGAATTTCGCGCAAAAGTCGAATATTCGCGTGGGCTTTAATTCGCGAAATTATTTTTTTCTAGTTTATGTGGTGAGATGTTCCGTGGGTTTAAGTTTTTACCATAGAGCGAAATAAGCGAAATTTTTAATGATACCTGATGCATCAAAACATTTACATCAATATAGACAAATGCGCATTCGGACATTCCGGCAACTTATTATATTTCGTGCATGTTGTTCAAAATTATTTTTTTTATTTCCTTTTTCGTCTGATCATAAATGAGTGTTCATACGCCTTATATAAATGTTTCAATATTTACATGTACTAATTGTCAAGTTTTTAATTGTTAAACATTGAAAACTGCACGCATCGCAGGTCATCACAAGAAACAGGACAAAGAACAAAACACCAAACATTTGCATGGCTTCTTGACTGAAATGATAACTTTATCAAGCGGTTTGCTTTATCTGGATGAACTCACAGGTGGAAGGATCAAACCTTGGTAACCCCGCGCACCCTGCCCCCCCCCCCCCTTCCCTGTCCCAGGACAATTATTGTCTGATGAAATACATGAAGATTGTGTTGGGAAATTATAAATGTGAAAAAATGCAAGCATGTTCAAAGGCAACATAGTTGTATTCAAACGACACTTCTTGGTGACCTTGTCTTATGAGGTTAATTTCCTTTCTAACACGAACGCCGAGATTCCACATTGAAAATGCATTAAAACAACGGTATCAATATATCAATACACGATATATCACCACTATCCGTCCGTATTCTTTGCATGGCTTCAAGTGACTTTTTGACATCATAAGTGTTGCACGTCCTAAGGCACGTCACTAATGCTAAACCAGCTACGAGAAAACTGCTAGATAATTCATCCAAATGCTGCATCTTTTAGTAAAGGAGCACTGTAATTTACTATTCACTTACAAATATGTGTAATTGAATGCTATTTTATAATAATCTGTAATTAAATAGTAATTAACATTCTGTATTTAAATAGTACTGGTAATTTTGTAATTCAATATTACTGGTCATTCTGTAAATAAATAGTATAATCATATTTGTCATTCTATTATTAAATGGCAAGTGACAGTCTTTTATTTAATAGTACTTATCATTCTGTAATTTTATGGTAAGTGACATTTGGTAATAAAATGGTAAATGTTATTTCGTAAATAAATACTTATCAATCTGTAGTAAAATGGTATTTGTCATTTTTAACTAAATGGTACGTGCCATTCTGTACCTTTATTGAAATTGTAATTTTGTAATTAAATGGTACATGTACTTGGCATGTTGAAATTACATTTTATTTGACATTCTATTATTAAATGGTAATTTACATAATTAATCGATTAAATGTATTTATGATTTTGTAATAAAATGACATTTTGCCATTCTGTAATTGATGATACATGTAGTTGTCGTTCTGTAATTAATTGGTTATTGACATTCTGTAAACAAAATGGTGATTGACATTTTGTAATTAAATAGTACTTGTCATTCCGTAATTAAGTTCACTACTCGTATAATTTGACACCGTTTACCAAACTTACTGATATAATCTTAGTTACTGAAATGGCGTCTTACAGCTTGTCGGCTTGTCGAGTTTAGCAATCTAGTCCCAAGAGTTTAGCATGATTTATTGACATGTGTATTAATAGTATAATAGTATTAACATATCAAAATAAAAAACAGGATTGCGTTGAACTAAACATCATCCCACTGCTTCACATTTGAAGAAAAAAATTATGAGAACGAATACGTATTCGTCGAAAATCGAATGAGTATTCGTCGAAAACCGAATACTCTTTAACAACATGAGAAGTTCATGTTTGTGATCAACAGCCTTGTCCATAGTTAACACGTACATCAATGTATCTGGAACCAAAACATCCAATTCTTTCTTCACATAATGATTATCTTTTTGCACTGTTTGCATTTAAATAGCAATTTGTTTATGAATGACATTGTCTGTACACAGTCCTATACTGATAACCGAAGAATGATAACGCCTATGCTTTCTTCACAAATGAATCCGCATTATCCATTGAATGACATTGACTGACATTCTAATTAAATCTTCCACTTGCGCTGCAGTTCCATGAACATATCCGAAACATCACATTTCAATCGCAACTTCTCGGATGATGACCAAGGTTCTCCGATCAAGGCCTCGAATGAAAGCCGATGAAAGATTGCCGATCGTTGCATTGCGTTTCAAACGATTTTTATCATTTGGTAATAACGGAAACGATTCTTCAATATTTCAGGGCTAGTTCAGAGTTTTGTATTTATTTTAAGGTTCAACCTGATGTGGAAATATTTCGACAGTTTTATGAAGTCCAACACATTTGTTTACCATATAGTGAACTTGCTTTTTGCCAAGGTATATTCGTTGTTATTCGGCGGAATCAATAAAATGTTTATATGTATCTATCTGCCGGCTAACTTTCGAGATTCGATTCAAGGTCTCGTAGAGTCTCGCAGGTTGAACGAGATGCTGCGATAGGTCATTTATCCAATAATCCCATAAGAATACCCACAATTCCTCCGACTATTATCAGCATAATGATGACAATTACTATGGAAACACATCGGATCTTCCGGTTGTCCGGGTCCTAGAAAAAAATTAAAAAAACAAACATTTGTAAGTGGGTTTTTAGGAAAGCTTAATGTATTCTTACCTTTATGATCACACCAGCCAAGTTAATTTTGAAATTCCTCCATTCATAATGCTGTTATGGCCTTGACAGGAAAATTTAATTTTTAGTAACAGTGACATTGAACTTGAAAGTATTTGATTAACCTTATTTAAAAAGCATACAAACAGTTATGAACTTCTGAGTAGCAATTTCTAAATCAGGTACATTAATCGGTAACACAAAACGCACATTTCAAGTATTTTTCTGGGGCTCAAAAATATTTTTAAAACTAAGAATACTAGGAGGATCACCGTATCAGCTTAATATGTACATGTATACAGAAAGCATTTCTGATAGAAAACAATCATTTTCATATTATGTCACATATTGGGGTTTGTATGTGAAACAGGTGAAATATGCACGGCAGGGATGTCCTCATACCCGTCCAACACAGCAAAAAGGAAAGGAGGGGGGGGGGGGGGGGAGAAGAGAGCATGGTTATTCAAAAATGAGATTCAAGAAAACTGAGAAAATGCATTCCTTTGTCACTTATCACTTCGAGTCTTAATTCCGTATTAGTAAGCACAACTATTTTTATAAATTACATATATAATAAGTTTTGTGAGAAAATGCTTCTTGTTACTTATCATTTCGATTCTAATCTCTTAATTAGTCGCACGCTGATGCAAAAATAGAAATGATGTGGTAATGTGAAACAGCGTACTTTATTGATAACATAATCTGCGGAAGATTCCATCAGAGAAATATGAGAATTTTAATCCAGAAAATCCTCTTATACGTGCGGAATCCAGCCAGAAGGGTATTTCTACGTACAAAATCGGATCTGGTTCCCACAAAAAATCAAAGTATTTAACTAAATGGAATTTAGTGGAATTTTAGAAATTATAGGACTTTCAATTCTGCAAAATTTTCTGCTTAGATTCCAAAATTAATAGTCATTCCTATCACAACCCTAACTGAGTGTATGAGTATAACTTGACAGTCACGTGATACTATATAGTTATCGATCACTTGACGATCACGTGATATTGTAAAGTTATCGATAACTTGACAGTCACGTGACTAACATGTTAATTTAAATATGGTTTAGTAACAAAATGTTTTACAGTTTTGATATCGCCAACTTTTCTTGATGAGTTTCTATAACTAGAAACAATATTTCGTTCGCTCAAATCAGTTAAAAGTTCATGCTTTTGTTATATAAACAGAGTATCATGTGACTGTCTACGTATCTATATCCAGAAATAGACTTCAATTTGCTACCTGACGGCATAGCCAATTATTCTATTTGACGATTTCTACCAAGCGGTAACAAAACCTTATCATTTCTATATTAAATTATGTAATTACTATGCAATTCTAACTCTTACATCAATTTGAAAAACAAGGCTACGTTAACCTATAGATAAAGTAACGCATGCGAAAAAGAAAAATTTCTAAAACATAATTGTAAAGAAATAAAACATTCTGAAATTAGTTGAAATGACCGCTATATCGTGAAAACTGTTCTAGTAATTATGATTATATGGGACTTGCATGACATTTAAAAAAAAGAATTGAACTGAAATACTATATGCGTATAGACTAAACACAGAGTCAACGTATAATTCTTAACATGCGGCACGCCATGGTAATAGGTGCCTGAAGTGGTATATTTAGACACGTACGTTGTAACTAAATCTTGAAAGAACTTTTATCTATTATATTCTTATAAAAAATATGTGATTTTTTGGCACATTTTGACATTTTAATTAGGTCAAATTTACCACGAAAACCATAATATGTAATGTCGTCAACTTAATGACGTCATTCCAAGCATTGGCCACGTCAACTGTCCGAAGTACCTTTTCCAGTGACGCGCCCCATATAATTCTTTAAATGGTTGAAGTTTTTGAGTAAAAATGACAGTAACACGCGTCCTGATTACTTTGCATAAAATGTCATGTCGTGTAAAACTTACACGGGTTTCTGATGCCGTTGCGTATAAAACTAACATTTCTTTGCTAAAATTGTCAACAGCAAGCATCATACTACGTCACGAGCACCTGTTTAAAAGATCTATCCAGGAAACTTTTTTGTCAACAAAATCGCCGCTTCAAAGGTAAAGTTTCGTTTTTCAGTTTGAAATCTTCGTAGCTGAAAATAGTAATGCAGCGCAACAAATATGAACAAGCCTCAATTTTATTATTCCGTTAAGCCTTTTCCTTGGAATGAGCCAGTTTATGAGTTTATTACGTTTTAATTTGTTGTTCGAAAGAGCAATCCAGGATTCGGACCAAAAACAAGGTATCAATTCAGAGTTCTGTCGATCATATGCAGCCCTTTATTTTTGTAGCCGATTGCAGCTGATTGTTAACCCTTTCACTGCCATAAGGACGGCTTAAGCCGTCCCTATTATTTTCGGCGCATTTGCCTTATGGACGGCTTTAGCCGTTTCTACCGTTTCTATATATTTACCAGCATGCAAAGCGGGGATTTCTATGCTGACGTAGGCAGATCATTCAAATATTGACCAATAATTTTATTGCTTTCGTTTTCACATGTAAACATAGTAATTATTTGATATATCTATAAATAACCAGCCTCATTCTGACCTTGGTATTGGTATTTGTTTATGTGGTAAAAAAACTCTCGGCACTGACGACGCCAATTCGGGTTTTCAACGCTGGCAGCGAAAGGGTTAAATACATAATTAAATTTTTATTTTAAAAGACATGTTCAACATTCGATTAACGGAACAATTGTGTATCTTTTCCCGTGACGTGCCTCATATTGTATACATGTAAAATGAATCACAATTAATGATATGTGGGCTACGACTTACAAGCCAGTACCGCAGACTAAGCCTGTAGTTCTGAAGGAGAAGTTAATGAAAAGTATAAGAAAAACTTAAGGCTAAATGGCGTAGCAGTGACGTCATAAATCTATTTTACAAATTGTTTATGACGAAAAATTATTTGTTATTTTCAAAAACTAAAAAGTGTAAAATCTGAAACTAGGTGAAAGTTTATCTCTGAGCAACGGTTCCTGCACATGTATCAAATGCAACATTAATGTCACTAAATTTCTTACAAAAAGTCAATATTAACACGCTTAAGATCAGAATGTTGCGTACGTATGGTTGCTGATTTACGCCATTTCGTTATTTCGCCATAAAACTACGCCACGCGAAAGACGAAATAACGCTGTGCGAAATTACGCAAGGCGAAATAACGAAAAAAAAAACGACAAGCAAAAAGACGCCAAACAAAAGAAAGCCGAGCGAAAAGACACCAATCGAAATAACGCCGAGCGAAAAAAGAGAAATAATGCGAGCGAAAAAGAAAACGCCAGGCAAATAACGAAATAAAACTGAACGTAAAGAAGCCAAGTGAAATAACAAAAAGATGCTTGGTAAAGTAAGAAAAAACGCTTTTTATAGTGTTAATATTGCGTTTTTTAGCATTTTTCGTTATTTCACGCAAAAGTAGCGTTATTTCGCTTGGCGTTCTTTCGTTATTTCATCTTTTTTTCGTGGCCTTTTTTCGTTATTTTGTCATTTTTGTTGGCGTTATTTTGCGGGGAAATAACGACAAAACGAAATGGCATAAATAAGCCACCATAGGTACAAGCAAACGTTTCGGTATTTTTCTTCAGTCTTTTATTTAATTTATTGCAGCTGATATTAGCGCTTCACGTGGATTTATCAATCGTGACATATTCTCGCTGCAAAATGTGAAATCCGAGAAAGCAGTAATGATCAACCTGTCTATTTTCAGGAAGAGATATGTGATAAATCGGTCAATATGAAATTTATCCCATTCCTGTTTTTTCACAGTTTTTTGTGTATTTGTCATAGTGGAAAGTTTACGCAGGCGGCTGCCAACTGATTTCCTATTAGTCATTAATATTGTCGTCGTCGTCGTCATCATCATCATTATCATCATCATCATTATTATCATCATCATCATCATCATCGTCATCATCTTCTTCTTCTTCTTCTTCATCATCATCATCTTCGCATCATCCTCATCATCATCCCCATCATCATCATCATCGTCGCCAGCAGCAGCTGTAGCATTTTCATAATCACTATCATCATCATCATCGTCATCATCATCATCATCATCATCTTTATCATCATCAACAACAACAACAGCACCACCACCACCAACAACAACAGCACCACTACCATGTATACATGATGACAACGACGTAATTGACAACAACCGCACCACCAGCACCACTTTTTTCTCCACCGAGAGCAGAAGATAAATGTATATATAATTAAAAACAAACACAAAACATGCTAACCTCGTTGAACGTTTCAGTATTTGTTGTCGATTCAGCTACCGACGTTTCGTTGTCTGGAAACAGAAAACAGCATTTTTCATTTGAAGTTTTGCCAAATTCTTAAAAGCAATGCGTGAAATAAATCAGGAGCAATCAGACGCTAGGAAGCCTTTATGAACATTAAACAATTACTTGAATGTTAAAAAAGCGCGGTGAATGTTGAAGATTTATGAAACGCATTATAGTGCATGATAAGTGAACAAAAGGTTCAATACACATTTCTAGGAAAGCCTTATTAACAAATGGAATTTCTTCAAACAACCAATTTTCGAGCCAAGTAATATTCGATTTTATTTAGTATCCTTGAATTTCTCGTGGGTTTAAATTGCGCGGTTTTCGCGCTTGTGTAAATGTGCAAATTTTAAACCCACGCAATATTATAACTTTAGTATACACAAAACGCAAAAACATCAACCTTTCACATGAGGTTATTAATAAACACTAGCTTATGTTAAAATAAGTAAAAAAATCACCCGTGCTCACTCTCATGCTTTAAAAATATAATACTGTGAACGTTAAAGGTTACAAAATTAGCGACTATCTTGCGTCGATCTATCGTGCATCGCGCGGACGTCTGTCGTGTATCTTGCGTCCGTCAATCGCGCGATTCGTCTGTAACCTTAAACGATCACAGTACAGTACTATGAACGTATAACGTTAAAAAGTTTACGTTTATCGTGCGTCCGTCTATCGTGCATCGTACGTCAGTCCATCGTGTATCGTGCGTCCGTCTATCGTGCATCGTACGTCAGGTCATCGTGTATCGTTCGTACGTCTATCGTGTATCGTACAATATGTCAGTTCATCGTGTATCGTGCGTCCGTCTATCGTGTATCGTGTGTTCCGTTTGTAACCTTAAACGTTCACAGTACAGTTTTGGGGTTTCAGTTATGTGTATATCATTTACCAAACCTAATATTACTAGGTAGAGTGTTGGGACTGCCTAATTAATTTAAAATACAATTTATTCGTGCCCTTCTTAAACTTAAATTACATGTTTATCGATTAGAAATATTGGTATTTAAGATGTACGGTAAAATAATTTATTTTCTAAGAAATATGCTTTAACTTTTAACGTTCAAACCGAAAGATAAGTGTAAACATAACTAAAATCAAAGGACTGGAGGTACTGATGAGTCGGCCATCAAAACACAATTGAAAAGCAATTGATTTTTGGGTTTGATTAAGTTGGACCAGAAATAAACTTTCGCCTCAAGAACGGGGAACAATTTACTTTATGTCCTCCGAGACATAGATCTTCGACCCCAAAAACAATTAATGTCCAATTAACAAGTCAAGACAAATACTGTTATCAAGTTTGCAGACGTGGTGACATGGAAAGCGAACCTGGTGGTAGGACAATATGTCTAAAGGCATAATTTGAATATGATTGGACTTGTAGACAATGAAATGAAATTGACCAATCACAATTAAGTGAAGGATATCATACTTCATAGGTCATATGGTCAACAGTGAAACAACGCTGGTCAGTTCTCAAACACAACGCTTTATTTAAAGGTATTACTCCTTTCGTCCTTGCATTTTGCATTTAGAGAGACTTTTTAATTTTTCATTTTATCAATGTGAGTGCAATGACGAATGGAATATTACCTTAATGGCGTGAATACTTTTGTAAGTGTGGAAGAATCCTGTGAGCAGTTGTTTGCAAATTCTGAGTTGAGATACGGTGACACCAATAAAAGAAAAAAGTAGCTAAGCTAGTCATAATCTTTGAATATTCAAACTTGAAATCGACAAACAGAATTGGGTCACATGATTTAAAATAATACTACAAATGACACTATGGTTTTTTTCAATGGTTCTATTATTCAGCAAATAATGTTCAAACACACAATTACACTGATGCTTTTTTGTCATCTGATGTTTTTTCAATGAGGTGCACATTAAAACGTTTTGGTTATATTTTATATAACTTGTCTCCATTTCACATCCACTATTTGTATCGACATTTGTGATTTTTTTATTCTTGTCCATTACAAAAGCAGCATGCTCCATTGCAGTAATTAGTGGCAAGCTAAAGGCTGTATGCTCCCTCAGACAGTCATAGACAGAATTGTCAAACTGGTCTCCTCACAGCATTCCATGTAGAGCTGTTATCCTGAAATATTAATTTCAACAAATAACCTATTTATATTGAAGTTGTAATGATTTTAGCTGAAGTGTCTTTGTTTTCTTTAAATTAAGGGTAATTTTGGTTATTAATTGCCAGAACCCACCAAAAAGTTACATTAGATGGGTGTTCACTTGTGTCGCCCTGGGAACTAGATCAAGTTAAAAATGCAAGAACAAAAAAGGGAATAACCCCATCTTGACATAAAGAACTTGGAGTCAAGATGAGTGTGTTGTCATGAGCAATATAATTTGAAAGTTTGATGTAGAAATATTAAGAAAAGTCAAAGTTAAAGTCAACATTAAGTTTTTCTGTTAAAAAAAGTACAAAAAGGGATTAACTCCATCAAATGTGACCTTGACCTGAAAATTAATATCAGCTCAAGCATGTTGTCACAAACAATATAATTTGAAAATTTCATGAAGAAATATTAAGAAATGGCAAAGTTATAACCAACATTAAGTTTTTAAGACAGATGGACAGACAGACAAAGCGATCCCTAAGTATTGCCTTTTCTTTGAAAGGGCGACACAAAAAAATGACCCTTTAGATTAAGCAGCTAGTGGACACCTGGAAAACAATACATCCGTACATGTATCAGCAAGAACAACTTTGATGTCTGACCTGGATCTGATTGGAATCTACACTGTTTGCATATTTGTAAGAAATAGCCTCATGAAGCTTATTTTGAACCGTGTAGATCCTGTTAAGACTGCACAGATATGCCTGCTGATCTGGATATACACTGGTCACTCATGTCATGTATTCATGGAAGAAAGGGGCAAAAACAACACAGTAATTTTTATATAGGGTGATTAATTTTCTTGTGAACTGAGGTCTCACAAGTCAACACATACATATAAACACAATTTTATGTTTTCTTGTTACAAGATACAATAATACAAATACCAACATATACAGATAGATTTAGTGTGTCTCAATCATACATTCATGCAGCTTTAATAAATGAAAATAAAAAATGCAAACCTTGTTTTCATTTTCTACAGTAACATTCATATTCTGCTCCCTTATGTTCTACCAATTCTGCAGACATTAAATTTTCAAGTCCACAGCTTTCACAAGACTGATGATACACATGGCTGAAAATAAATGTTGTATTTTAATCATAACAAATAACCAAAACCAATTTCACTGTACTTTTTGTTGCTTATGAAGTTGTACATAATTTGATGTTGCAGGTTAGTTAACAGACTACAATGTTGTCATAATTCATCTATTTTTATAAATATCACAAAAAAGTGGTATTTCTGGTGTAAGCTTCAGCCATCTTCAGTTCCTATAGGCTCATACACAATTTATCCCATTTAACCTTTACCTCCATTTACATGTATATGCCTTTATGGCATGGGAAATCAGTGTAGATCTAGATCAGCCGACACATCCATACTGCCTGATTAGGATCTAAACCGTTACGGCGTTAGCTTTTTTATTCAAATTTCAATAGGTTATTTCTGACCACAATGTGACCTGTGCAGATCCAGATCAGATCATGAAAAGGCATGAAAATGTGTATAATATTATAGTAAAGGGTTAATTACTACAAAAAAAACACCTGCATTTTGATACTTCATTTTATTCCTTGGATACATCTTTTAACACATGAGCAACTATTGTAAATCTAGGTCCTGACACAATCATCTCCTTCCTGTTAATTAGAGCTTTAAATGTATATAATGAACAGAGTAGATACAGAATGATGAGACCTCAAAATGTCTGATGTGCAAGCTGGTCTGGAGCTACATTTGTGCTATCTCTATCAGATGTGGATTTACACTGGTTGCCCATGTGGTAAAATGGTGTAAATGGAGTGAAGGGTCAAGTTATTAACCATGAAAGTTGAAACAGCATTGGATTTTTGAGACACATTTATATGAGATTACCCAACTTAAAAAACAAACAAGCAACCCATCGTGTTAGTTCAAGGTGGCCCACAGATGAATATTGTTATATATAATGTTAATAATCAAGTGAATTCAAGTTGACCTTGTTATTGGGTCAAAGGTAGTCATTTATGCTTGAGGCAGAAGGCCGAGGGTAAATATGACCGCCCGAGGCCCAATAACATGTTCAAATTCATATGAAGACTAAACTGGGCCAATACAGGTGTTCTGGACCAATATGAGAATTGAATTGCTGGGCCATTATAAAATACTTTAGTATTGATGTGGTGTACCATGTAGTGTCTGCCAGGAAAATGGCATGTTCAAGTCAGGTGATGACATGCCTCGATATTTTGCCACACTGCAGTCATGTAAAAGAAAAGGGCAAAGTATGCAATGTCTTTACTGTATATTTATACAGGGCTCTCACTAGAGAGAGACTTGAAGGAATTAGTCTCATCAAAAGTGACCAGACTTCTCTCTTTGTTGAGCTTTGTTAGAAGTCATTTTGTATTTACGATATAGGGAAAGAAAGCTGTTGACTGCAAACTTCTCCATAATGCAGTAAATTATGACAAAACTCTCCCTGATTTGCAAGTCTGGTGAGAGCCCTATTAATAGTCAATTAATAAAATTTAATATACCATTATCCTTCTTCCACTCCTCTTCCAATTTCATGCTTTTTGAACCAGAGATGGCACATTTCTTTCATTTGATTTTATCACTGAAATTAACAAACACAAAATTGCAAGGGTGCAAGTTAGGATTTCTAAAAAACCTGAAATCCTGAAAATTTATTTAGGGTAAATGAAGAAAATCAATCATTTTTAGCAGGGTTGGCACCAATCGACCGCCCCTGGTTTAAACCGGTGTTTTAACCGGTTAAAACCGTCCCGGTCAATACTCCCCAAGTGGTTAATAGTGGTCAATACTGGTCAATTGAACTTTTTTTTCAAAATTTTCATAAAAGAAAGGAAGAAAACAAACCTTTTAAGTTTTATTTAATTTCTACTCAAGTAACTTTAGAACTAACTTCACTTGAACATGCTTTGCACTTAGAAATTGTCTTATTTCCCTCAGTAACTGAGATCATAAAATCCCCAAACAGGGTCTTTTGGCTTCATTCTGGTGAGTTTTTAGACAAAGTAAGAATTCTTTTAATGTTAGTATTTTATCAACTTTCAGCAAAGAATGATTTAGTAACTTGATTTTTTTAATTAAAGCAAAGGAAATTTGCACCACCAGTAGGTGTTACACTAAGTAACACCAAGTAACACTTGTGTATGACAATGGATGGTGAGGAGATGGAGGGGTGTTGTGTCACACTTCTGTTGTTTATTGAACTTGGGAACATGTCAATTAAGATGCCTATGTGTTTATTTAAGGATTATCCAATATCCATGAAGTAGGTGTTATACACCTGCCAGTTAACACTTGTGTTTGACAATTGATGGTCAAGAGACTGAGGGGTGATTGCACTTCCTTTGACCTCACACATCTTTGCAAGTGAACAACCAAGTCATACTGTTTCATATAATGCATGTATTGTACTGAGCACTCGGGCAAAGCTTACAGAATTTTCTTTAAAGAATCCACTACATAAATTACATAAAACATTACAAACAGTATATGAATTGAAACTTTTAGCATACTACATTTATTAATTTCAGTGTTACTTATCATTAATGCCTATAATTATGTCAAGCTGTTTATATATACCATAAAGTTTCCACATACTTAAGAAAATGTGTCTGTAAGCATTGAATGCCCAAAGCTGAATGACCATATATTTTCCAACAATGCACATAAGAACTTGTGCTTTAAACCAATGAAAACAACACCTTGTGATTGGTACATTCAAAAGATCTTACCCAATCAAAGGAAATTAATATTTTCCACCTAATTAGCTTTGCTTAACCAGCGGAAAATACATTTCCTTTGCTTATTGAACATAGGAACATACCAATTAAATATTTGTATTTATTAAAGGCTTATCAATAATAAACCATTAATAAAGTACCATTTAGGCCCTTACAGGGGCTATTGTAAGGGCCTCAAGGATTCTAAATGATTATAAGAACATTTTGGACAGTTTGGTTGTGAATAAAATTGAATTGACCAGTAATGACCACTATTGACCAAAAATGACCACTATTGACCAGTAATGACCACTTTTGACCAGTATTGACCACCGGCCCGGTCAATACTCAATTGATCGGTCAATAAGCCAACCCTGATTTTTAGACACACAAAAACCTGATTTTCAGGCAAACGCACCCATGAAATAAAAACAATTATTTTGATCTTTGCTCAAATTACAAAATTAATATTCTTTATAATAACTTATTTTATTTTTTTAGTGAGTGATCATAACAATTAGTTTACTCTCATTTTGTACTTTGCTAGAATGGTCTTTCTTCAGATTGTTTCTATTCTGCATTGAAATCCATTCAGTCTGAGGTGTGAGGTGTATCTACAAAAAGTCACCCACAATCTTTTGGACTGTGAAAAATGTTTTTCCTTTAGTTGCTGTGAAAAAGAGTGCTGTAATTTGTTTTGTAGTTAAAATGCCTGTTCCAACAGCCGTTCAAGAAAATTTCATAAAGTTATATTGATTAACTGAATTAAGTATCCATATTGTTTCATCACTGCCAGAGTTATTATGTGTTTTCTTCTTTTGAAAAAATAAAATATGGATCCAGGCATGTCACTTTAAAATTAACCAGAAAGTATCAGACTGCAAAAAGTCAAAAATGTGTTGACTGCTCTTATAAACTGGTCAAATTGGGTTATCACTAAAATTCACAAAGTGGGTTCCTTTTCAAATAACTACCGGTAATTTATTTTACATTGCTGATCAGAATTCAAGTCTGGGTAAAAATCATAGAATGAAATAGACATAAAATTAATGTCTTAAGTAGTTTTGGTTTATTTTACCAAAAAACAATTTGTAATGGAAGGCTAATAAATGAATACTTGTTACATCAAAATTATTGAAGTGAAACACTGTGTAAACCTAGGTTCACTTCAATACTTAATACTGGTGTAACATCAAAAGGGAGACAATATATTCATTTTTATAATTTGGCACATGTTTGTAGTGAACAAAATGTATATCTTTGGTTTTCATTTCATAATTTATTGTCACTTTGTTAGGCAATTCTACTATTAACAAGACTTAATTTAACACTATGAAACTAATTTGAGTTATTTATCAAATTACAGGAACCTGAATGTCCATCAGAAAATATTCAGATAGGAAATAATATTACATTTTCCCAACGCAACGGATTTGTACCCCACCCATTAACATGTTAAAATAATTTACCAGTTGCAATGTTGACAGCGTTATCACAGCTCAAGCATTACAAAGAAACTAAAATATACTGTTTAAAATAATTACATCTCCTAAACAGTCATTCCAGGCCCGGATCCAGACTGGTACATCCTGGGGAGGCTGATGACGGGGTGGGTGCAGGAGGGGTATCCCCTCCCACATTCGATTTTTTTATGTGGTGTGCTAAAATGGTGCAATTTTAAGTATACCTAAACTATATCTGTACTTATTCAGTGCGCAATAAATTAACAGTTGTCTCGAACTGAGGATGAACATAAATTATCCAACTTTTGTTTTTTACTAAATCCAAATGTATGATGTGTACTCTGATAACTTTTCATTTTCAGAATGTTCCCATTATCTGGTCAAAAATACATTTCACTCTTAAAATTGTGGACAGATATTGAGTTAAACAGTCTTACATATTTGTAGATTCGCAGAAAAACAAAAGAAAATGAAAGAATCTCTGCGATCGATTTCCTCAAAAACTGCTAATTTCTCCCAGTGTTTGTAACGCTTTTCCAATCTTTTACTGCTCTCAGAACGCTATTGTTCCAACTGTTTTTATTGGGCAATGGCTGAGCGAGCAACCAATGAAAAATTGTATTTAAATCGCACATGAATTGTAGCTTGCTGTTAATATGCCTCCGAGCTACATGTATCCATGGTAATTAATTGCTGGCCAACTGGCCAGTGAAATGTTATAATACACATCATTTGATCAGGCAGATTTTAAAGCCAACTAAAAAAAAGCGGCCGGGCTGGGGGGCTGCAGCCCCTCAGCCACAGGGCTGCGTCCGGGCCTGCATTCTGGATTTAACTCAAACATTATTTTCTACCTTCACTTTTGTTGTCCACTTCATTGCATGACGTCAAACAGTTCTATACCGCTTCAAATGGTTCAAATGGTTGATACATGTCTGACCAGAACCAAAAATCATCTAAACCTGTTTATGAATAATTAAATCAATTAATAAATACTTCATTCTTTCTTCCGGGATGCAAAATTTACCTGAAATGCATTTAAGAGATACTATTAAATAAATATTGTGAAGTTCCCATTTCTGTATAAACTTGGTGAATCCCTGAGGTGCTACTCTTTTTCTTCTTATGGTTTTCCCTGGGTTATTAATTTTGAGAATATCTGTTCTGATTAAATGACCTGTGAGACTTGTGGAATGGAGTGTAAGACAAAACTGAAAGTAGGAAAAACTTCTGATAGCGGATTTCATAAGGTCTACATATAACACGCAATTATTGAAAACATTAGATTTTCATTTCTTTGAAATTTTATACTTCAGAAAATCTTGTGTCAACTATGTAGCTGGTTACGGTTTGGAAATGGGTTAGATCTGGATATTTTCTGATGGAAATTCAGGCTCTTATGATCAAATGCATAAAATGCATTTATTAATATATATGTTAAATCAATTCATGTATGAATTTTAAATTACTTTAAACATAATTTTCAATAGATCAAAATGTTATAAAAAATCATTGTGAATCAGATGCTTTATGTTTTACTTAAAGCATTCAAATGGAAATATAATTCTTACACGAGTGACGATATTTTACCAAGTAATTCGTTAATCGTTCAAAATCCAACTTTTTTCAATGCAATACATTGAAATAATTTGATTACTTACATCTCTACAAGGTTCCACAATTAATATCCACAATGATTAGGGCCCTAAATTAAAAAAGTTTCGCTTAGCCCTACGGTCGATTTTGAGACTCCTACTTTCATTTTGGAGAGTGCATTAATTAATTAAATGACGTAACCGTTCAATAAAACCCAAAGAGCCAAAATCATGTTTACTGCGGTGTAGTCTTTCGAATCTAAAATTTCAAGTTTTACAATGATTTTGTAACGTAGGCTACCATTCGAAAACCACCAAATCCACCTCCATTTCCATATGAATAATTCTATTTACAAAGAGAACTTCTATTGTCAATATACATTCAAATATAACCTGGGTGTTATAAAAACATTGCATCAGGAAAATAACTCGATAAACACTCACTGTTCATTTGATTACGATGGATTTTTCGTCTTCACCGAACGTTGTCGAATCCAATATGGCGTTCCGCCATCAGGTATTCATGCGCGTTCATGACTCAAAATCTTGTCGAACGTTCCACGAGTTAAATTTCTTCAAATATTGATTGATTCCATATTTTTTAATATAAATTTTATCGTTTTGCACAGAATTACAAAATTGACCGCTTTGTAGCATTGACTTACTTTTTGAAACTAAGAACTATATTCTAGGGTAGCAAGCATACATTCTATGGTAGCATGCAAGTACTGTCGTTACGACATTGAAATAAAGAAGGAGTTAGGACAGTATTGCATGCAACCCTCAAATTGTTAGGTTCATAGTAAAGCAAAAACGATTGTCGAAAATTGGTTTTCACTGAGTCTGCCGACTCAAAAACAACAACATTTTA